>JACGWO010000003.1:10171451-10581427 GCA_034509735.1 Sesamum alatum
ATAGGAGACATAGCTATCAAATACTAACATGGGACAGATTCTATCTTGGAATCCACCGTCCTCACTACATTACACCGACTGCACTGGACAAGGCTTATAATGATCATATCAAAGACATGGTCACCTCTTGCCAGATCCAAGATACAACCTTCATATGCATGCGACTGCCATGATTCCTCAAGTCCGAGGACTAATCCCGTACTATAGGAACTGGGAATTCCAGTCATACCGACCAAGCCTCCAAGGCTTCCATATGACGATTCCCACGAGTTAATTCAGTCAATCGACTACCTTTCCAACTAACCCACTAAAATTGCATAGACGTCCTACGTTTGGCACCGATGAAACTCGGCACTCACCCAGTGAATGCAATACTTAGTGCAAGTCTCTATAGGACACTTGAGGCCCAGTCTCGAGGTCCTCGACTTGGAACATTTCAGACCGACCCTCAAGGAGTTGGTTTCATAGCCGCCAACCTATGCGCAGCTCAACTCAATGGGTTTAACCAATCAGCCTGTGGGCATTTGTTTGTGACATTGAAACGGCATTCAATGTGAGTAGTAAGCAGAACAAACACATTTTGCCAGTGATGAATACTTACTTTATCCATCAGTATAATATTACTGTGATAAAGATTGACGAATAGTTCCCAGAACAGCCAATCTAATTGACTTTCTGGTCACCTATTCTAACAGCTGCCGCGCGCGCAGGCTCCTCTGCCCGCGCATGCCAGCCTGCAGGCCGTCAGCGTGAGCCTGCCGTACACAGGCGCGCGCGCGCGCACGCGCACCGGATCTCGAAGACTTGTAGTCAATCTCGAAGATGAAAGCCTTGGGTAGGCGTGTGGATCCTCCCGAGAATAGCGCGAATGCGGAAGCGTGGTATAAATTTAAATTACAAAATTTAAACATGCATAATACTTATAAAATAAAACACGTTCAAGGGGTATGCCCATGAAATTCCCGGGTGTTCGGTGTATCTCATGAATTAAAATAAGCATGCATAGCAATCACGGAGGCCATTAGGATTTGTAAAAATAAAAGGAAGACAAAAACATAAAAAGAGACCTACCGGTTCGTCGTTTTTTCTCTTCTAACCGGTACTCGCGTTGTTCCCCGATTTGCTCCAAGATCTCGTATGTGAGATTTTCTAATTCGTGACACGCAATCCGCCCACGTATCTTGTACTTCGTGCTAGCGAACGAACAAGTATTTTATTGGAGAGGACGGATCAATCACACGTTATTATTTAATGGGATTAATCCTCCTTTGTTTCAATTGTTAACACAAAGAACAAGAGAGAATTCTTGGAGAGAGAGGAGAGAGGCGGACGAGAGCAGGAGAGGCACACGAGTTCTAGTGTGTGTGTGTGTGTTGAAGAATCATCATCTCTCTAAAGGTGAAGGGCTAGGAGTATATATAGAGGAGGAGTTTAATCCTCTTCAAACTCCAACTCTAGGAAGACTAATTTGACTAGGATTTTGACCTAGTCAAAGTCCTAGTCAAAGTAGTAATTTGACCTAGTCAAGTTAATCCTAGCCATCCATCTCTTCCTTTTAATTTCAACCATTAATTTAATTTAATGGAATATTTAAAACCTATTTAATTATTCCAAGGGCAATAAATAAATATACTAAATATAAATATTTATTTTAAAGCCCATTAATTAATTTTCTAATAAATCTAATTTATTAGATAAATCCCTTTTATCTAATAAAAGGAATTAATTCTTTCCAAGAAAATTAAGGACCCGATTAAATCCACTTTAATCATTCCATTTCTCCAAATATTTAATTCTAAATTAAATACTTTATTGTGTGTGACTCTTTAGGTTCACCTTTCAGCTAGACTTGGTCGAATTCCTAGAATCCGCCCATTACCATGGGTGGCCATCAAGCAACGGTCCATGGCACCAGAGACTAGTGTGAATATACGGGGATGAACATTTAGGCTCTAACGGTACACTTGTCCTTCCGTCTACGGTCTCACTACTTAGGGTTTAGGGCACAGAAGATGCAGGTACTCATTTTGGACCTAAGTGTCGGTCTGTCCTTTACCAAACGCCGCAAGGGAAACCTTCTCTTCTGTTCAGTTACTGTGCCCACAGATTTTAGGGACAAGACACAGAGCAATTGTGAGACTCAACTGTCAATACCTTTTGACAGGAGAAATATCCTTTCTTGGAAACTACTGTCACTCTGTACTCCGGAGCCGCAGTAGACATGGCTTATGACTACTCAATTGCTTCTTGGCAATCTCTCACCATATCTAAGATACAGCCCTGATGTATAGGTAAACTCAGCAGTTCCTCAAGTCAGAGGACTTGACCTGTACTGTTGGAACTGGGAACACACGTCATACCTAACCGACCCTACTCAAGGTCCTCTGTAAGACGGTTCCCGCGAGTCACCTCAGTCGGCTGCTCCCTAGCAGGCTAACCCACTAACACTGCTCAGATGACCTTCATCACCCGTCAATGAAATGCAACAGCAAATGCTTAGTGCAAGTCTCAAGGGGAATCTCGGTACCCATTTTCGAGATTCCTTGACTTGGAGATTTTCGGACTGATTCGGCGGGACTGGTTTCATGGACCTACCTCCAAGCGTAGTCCCAGCCCCCGAAATATGTTTCAGTCCGTGGGCTTTGTTTGCATAGTGAACAGATATGTATAAAGCAGATAAAGTGAACACAAACAAAGTAAATGCCAAATGAATTTCACTTCTTATCCATTAATAATTTATCAAATCCTTGAAATTGTTCAGACATAGGTTACACTTCACCTGCCAAGATTGGCTACATGGTCACCTATTCTAATAGAAGAATACATAAGTGATTGGATTACTTAAGGGATTATCCATTGGATGGACGGGCCGATATTGTATCAGGCCCTCGTTTAATCGGTAAATGGGATTTATCGATTAAATATAGAAAGTCGAGATGTTGGATATCTTGATTGGATTAAAAGATCAATGGGAATTATTTAAGTGGATATTAAATTGGATTTAATTTTGGGTTCGTCATAATTGGATTACGGTAAGACCCGGTCCGTTAAATTTTGACCCGAGAGGAGAATTAATTCCTATTTTGGAATAGAAAGAAGTTAGACTTCTTCCCTTATTGAGCATGGTCTAAAATGCTCCCTTGGAGGAAGCAAAATTCAGCCATGTTGGATGCAAGGTGGTAGTTGACTTGTCTCTTTTGGTAAGAGACAAATCAACTCCAATCAAGCCCTTCCATTTTGGTATGATTTGATCATACCTTAAAAGTTGGTAGGCTTGATTAAAGAATTAATGATGATTGATTGGGATGTATCTAGACATCCTTGGATGAACCTAGACACATTCCAATAATCACATTAATTATGTATATATATGAGTATATGCTAACACCTTGTGTAAGAGAATCATAATTCATCTTTTATAGGAAAAGAAGAACAAAATTCGGCCTCCTCTCTCCCTCATACACTCGGCCTCTCTCTCCTTTTATAGGAAAAGGAATTTATCTAATAAATTGGATTTATTATAAATTAATTTAATGGGCTTGGAATAAATATTTGATATATTTATTGCCTTTAGGATTATTTAAATGAGATTTAAATATTCCATTAAATTAATCAATGGTTGAGATTAAAGAGAGAAATCTATGACTTAGATTGGTTTGACCAAGAAAGCTAGATGTTGACTAGGATTTGACTAGGTCAAATCCTATTCAAGAAGGAGTCTTCAAAGTGTGGGAATTAGAAGAGGAATGGGATTCCTCCTCTATAAATATTCCTAAGTGTCCTCTTTAGAAGAGATGATGAAAAACTTGAAGCACACACACAACACACACTCGGCCTCTTCCTCTCTCTCTCTCTCGGCCGCACCTTCCAAGAAAGTCTTCCAAGTTTTTTTGTTTTCTACAATTGAACTTTAGGAGGATTGATGTCGTTAATCAATAACGTTTGATCGATCTGTCCTCTCCAAAAAAAAATAGACTTGTTCTTTCACTTGAACGAAGATCAAGATACGTGGGCGGATTGCGTCAACGAATTAGAGGGTCTCCCGTTCGACGGTTTTGTAGAGGAAGAGATCTATATGGATTAACCGGAGGTTTCACATCTGTTGGAGAAGAGCAGAAGGTCTGTCGTCTCCAAAGGTCCATCTATGGCCTCAAACAAGCTTCCCAAAGCTAGAAGATACATTTTGATAAAGTCATATGGGGATATAATTTCATCAAGAACGAGCCCGATCCTTGTGTATACAAGAAGATTAGTGGGAGCTCAATTGTGTTTGTATTGCTTTACGTAGATGACATCTTGCTCATTGGGAATGATGCTTAGATGTTGGGAACCACTAAAGCTTGGTTGTCAACACAATTCTCCATGAAGGATATGGGCGAGGCATCCTACATCCTTGGCATCAAGATCTACAGGGATAGATCTAGAACGATGTTAGGAATGGCCTAGTCCTCGTATATTGAGAAAGTCTTGAAGAGATTCAATATGGAGAACTCAAAACGAGGATTCCTTCGTATGAGGCAGGGAAATTAAGTTATCTAAGAAGCAGTCTCCTGAGACTGATGAGGAGCTTAAATGGATGTTGGACATCCCCTATGCTTCAGCTGTAGACAGCATTCAGTATGTTGTCCAGTGCACTAGACCTGATGTGGCTTTCGCTTTGGGCGTAACTAGTCGATATCAGTCGTGTGCCAGGGAGGCACACTGGAGTGCGGTCAAGACCATCCTGAAGTACCTGAAAAGGACTAAGGACATGTTCTTGATCTACGGTGGTGGAGAATTGATACTGGAAGGCTATAGCAACGCTAGCTTCCAGTCGGATGACGATGATGCCAAGTCTCAGTTGGGTTTTGTGTTCAGACTAAATGGTGGTGTGGTTGCTTGGAAAAGTTCCAAGCAGACTACCACGGCGGACTCCACCATAGAGTCTGAATACATAGCAGCTTCGAAAGCTGCTAAGGAGGCGGTTTGGATGAAGAGCTACATCCAAGAGTTGGGTGTAGTACCTAGCATCGCTGAGCCAGTGGTTATCTTATGCGATAACAATGGGGCCATAGCGCAAGCAAAGGAACCGAAATCTCATCACCGATCCAAGCATATTCTTAGACGCTACCATCTGCTCAGAGAGATGGTTAGCAGGGGTGACATTCGGATGGACCGAGTCAGCTCTGCAAAAAATATAGCAGATCCACTTACTAAGCCCGTGTCGCAAGTTGCCCGTACTCAACATCTGGATAAGATGGGATTGAGGTCAATAGGTGATTCGCTTTAGGTCAAGTGGGAGATTGTTAGAATAGGTGACCAGAAAGCCAATAGGTTTGGCGATTTGTAACCTATTTGACAACTTGATGTAAATGTAATATTATTATGTGATTAATAAAATGAGTGTTCGTCACCAATAGTATCTACTTTGTTGCGCTCATTTTACATATGTTAAAACGGTCTTTTACTTATATCGCAACAAAGCCCACTGACCACGATTAACAACTCATGCAGTTGGGGCACCCATTGGATGGTGGTCATGAAACCAACTGATTAAGAGTTGGGTTTGAAACGTTCCAAGTTGAGGACCTCGAGACAGGGCATAGAGAGTCCTATAGAGACTTGCATCAAGAGTCGTGTTCATTGGATGAGTGTCGTGTTTCATGGGCGACCGGCGTGGGACGCCTACACACACTTGATGGGTTGGTCGACTGGGGTCGAGGCGACTGCACTGACTCGCAGGGATCATTATATGTAAGCCTTGGAGGCTTGATCGGTATGATTGGATTTCCCCGGTTCTGATAGTATGGGAGTGGTCCTCAGACTTGAGGAACCATGGCAGTCACGTGCACAGGATGGTTGTATCTTGGATCTAGCGAGAGGTGATCATTTTGTAAGATGATCATTATAAGCCTTGCCCAGTGCAGTCGGAATGTGTAGCGAGGACGGTGCGTTCTAAGAAGAGGATCTTGCCCTGTCAGTATGTGACAGAGGTATCTCCTATGCACTCGGAGACACGTTCATGCTGTTTAAAGCTGTGGCCACAGTGGTTGGTCGAACAAGGAATGGTTTCCTATGTCGACGCAATGAGGCATGCGTAGTCTCGAGTATTAAGCATAGATGCCTAGTCAAGGATGGGAACCGACGCCCAATTCCATACCCTAGACTAAGGGCGGGAGACGGTAGACGGAAGGACCGTACCCGTACGGAATCGGCTCCTAAATGTTTACACCAACATTCACCTAGTCTCTAGTGCCATGGACCATTGCTACACAGCCACTCATGGTAACGGGCTCTTGTGGAACACGGGCCCAAGTCTAGCTGAGGGTGAACCTAAAGCGTCACACACAAATCACCCGACAAGGTTGAGAGATTGACTTGGAGTCAATCTCGAAGAATAAATAAGTAATTGGATTACTTTAGGGATTGTCCATTGGATGGACGGACCAAATTGTATCGGGCCCTCGTTTAATCAATAAATGGGATTTATCGATTAAATATGAAAAGTCGAGATGTTGGATCTTTTGATTGGATTAAAAGATCAACGGGAATTATTTAAGTGGACATTAAATTGGATTTAATTTTGGGTTCGTCGTAATTGGATTACGGTAAGATCCGGTCCGTTAAATTTTTGCCAGAGAGGAGAATTAATTCCTATTTTGGAATAGGAAGAAGTTGGACTTCTTCCCTTATTAAGTATGGCCGAAAATGCTCCCTTGCAAGAAGCAAAATTCAGCCATGGTGGATGCAAGGTGGTAGTTGACTTGTCTCTTTTGGTAAGAGACAAATCAACTCAAATCAAGCCCTTCCCCTTTTGTATGATTTGATCATACCTTAAAAGTTGGTAGGCTTGATTGAAGAATTAATGGTGATTGATTGGGATGTATCTGGACATCCTTGGATGAACCTAGACACATTCCAATAATCACATTAATTATATATATATATATATGAGTATATACTAACACCTTGTGTAAGAGAATCATAATTCATCTTTTACAGGAAAAGAAGAACAAAATTCGGCCTCCTCTCTCCCTCATACACCCAGCCTCTCTCTCCCTCTCTTACTATTGTTCTTCACTTGATCTTGGATCAAAAGGGAAGAACAAAGTAGGTTTAAGTAGAACACTAATTCATAGTGTTCATCTTCTTAAAATCGATTCCTTCACAAACCCGTTTTCTTCTAGAAAGGAGAACGTGAGTTTCTTCCGGTGTGGTGTGGATCACTTTTGGAGAGTTCATACATTTGAACTTGGTGAACATTTGGAAGAAGGAACAAAGCTTGTAGCCTTACGCACGTGAAAATCTACGAAGGTAACATTTTATTACGCTTCTATTGTTTACATTCATCTATGCCCTATGTATGATACGTGCTTTTAGTATTGATACATCCTACATCGAACGCCCGGTTGAGCACCCAAGGTACATCCCTTCGGATGTCGTTTTGATATGTGATTCAATTCATGCTATCGTTTGCAATTTTGCACTTCTCGCTTTCGCTCGTGCTCCCGGGCGGATCCGTTTGTCCTTCAGGAGGAATCAACGCGTGGAGCCGATCGAAATACAAAATTGAGAAAGGTATTCCGACTTTCATTTATGCTCTCGGTTTCTTCTTTATTCTATAGCCACGAACGCTTGTTTATTTTATATGTTTATATTCTGCATTTATACACTGATAGCCCGGGAACATTCAAGGGCACACCCCTTGAACACGATTTAAATTATTTTATTCCGCACGTTTTTTATCTCCACCGCGCTTCCACCGCGTTCCCAGGCCAATCCGCTTTTCTTCAAGTGGTACCAGAGCTTGAATCGGTGTATGTGGCTATGGATTACATGTTTTTCATGTACAAGTATGTTCAACATGTTTAGATCGGCTTTAAAAGCATGTGTTTATTGCTTATAATTTTCCTAATCATTTGGGTGATTTTAGAAAATTGGATTTTCTTAAATCTGGGTATTTATTTCAGTTTTTTTTTATGTGCAGAATTAAAAAAAATAATTACCACAGCGGAGGCTGTGACGCCTGCGCGCGCGCGCGCGTGGCCAGTTGCGCAGCCGGCCGGCACGGCTAGACCATTTTTTCTCCATTTTTCCAAAAAATTTGATTTTCTGGTATTTTGCATATGTTTTCTGAAATATTTAATTTATGGCTGATTTAATTTTATTTGAGAATTATTTTTCCTAAAATTAAATAGCCTAAGATTATTTTGGAAATGGTTTCCAAACAAACAAAAAAAAAATGTACTGGGTTGTACGAGGTTTCTAATATCCATTTTAAAATCCATTTTTTACACGTATTGTTCTGCATTTAATTATGTTATGGAATGATATTGGATATCATTTATTTAATACATGATTTGTATTATTTGGAGCATGATTATATTGTATATGTAATTATGTTGTGTTTTGTTAATTGGATTAACAAGGGATGATCACAAAGTCCATTGACCTGTGTATGGTTTTAAATTCCTTTTGGGTGGGGCTTACGTGCCTCATGTTTTGGGACTATTATCTCCCAATTTCGCTTCATGATGTTAAGACTTGTCTTTTTTCCTTTTATTTCCCATGTATTCCATTTCTCTTGTAAGGAGAGTAGTTAGGAATTTTTTTTGTGAGGTTTTACATTTTATGTATAATATGGCAAGCCCATGGAGAAAAAGGAGGCCTACGTTGGACGGAGGCCCAAGGTGAGACATCAAGGCGACACAAGTAGAGTACAAGGCCCATTGGCATCACATTGGGTTAATTTGTTGTAATAGTGTAGGACCACCCTAGATAGACCATAGACTCACTGCGGGCTCAGTGGGTCGCATAGGTTGGGCTCGTGATCATCGAACAGGGGTATGCTATATTTACTTGCATGCGATGCATTTATTTAAATGCTTTATATTATTGGATATTTATGCATGCAAAATATTAATGTGATGAGGTCTCAGTCAATAATTTCGAACTCTCACTTGGTTGGACCAAGTTGAAATATTAGGCCCATGATGGACTTGGGTCAAATGGTTTGATCTATTCAAGCCTTCCATCCATAGCAATGTCGTGAGGAAGCTACCGCTACCCAAGTGTGGTCTCACGAGTCGTCGTGCATTTGAAATAGTGGAAAGTTGCACCGTTGTTGTGAACAAAGAGTACGCTCACTGTTTCCCTGTCTCACAAGTCGTGGGTGCGATAATTGAGGTATGATTTGGTTGATGGATCGGGCCTAACATTGAGTAGCATGATTCGCTTGGAGTCCTCGGGATCATGTGAAGAGGTGAGGCAGAATATCTTGGGAATCTCATCGATTGACAATGGTATTAGATACCTCCCATGAGACTTTTTTCATGTGAATCGTAAAAGCGGGGCATGGAGAATTGCCCTTGTGGATCCCAAGCCCACCAAGAAATGGTTTCCCGAAACCCTATTTGAGAGTGATGGGATTTTGTAGAAATAGTGGGAGGGGTTAATGACTAAAGGACCAAGTCTTAACTTGAACATAATATTGTTATAATCTACTTAATGTTTTTCTATTTAACTGTTGATGTCTAAGAATCCACTAACTCTTATACTTTAGATTAATAAGTCAAATGGATGTATTACCACACCTGGCTGTGAAATCTTAAAATGGTTTTAGATTTCAAAGAACCATATTTATATTTTAGATAAGGTTTTTCCTCAGACCTTGCCGGAAGGGTCATCGCCCAAAGAACGTTTGACGTTCAAGAAGAGGCTTGATGACAACTGGAAGGTCTGCAGCATCATACTGGCATCCATGGATAATGAGTTCCAGAAGCAGTATGATAGGCTGGAGATGAAAGAATATGTGGATCGTCCCGGGAAATTGCGCGAATGCGGAAGCGCGATATAAAATAAAATACAAAAAAATTTAAAGCATGCTTTAATCAAATTAAAGAACACGCTCAAGGGGTGTACCCTTGAGATTCCTGGGTGTTCGGTGTATCTCATGAGTAAACAACATGTAAATGATCATGGAGGCCATAGACTAGAAAATTAAAGAGGACAAAAATATTAAACGAGACCTACCCGTTGTCGTTTTCGTCTTCAACAGCTACGCGCGTTGTTCCCCGTTTTGCACCGAGATCTCGTTCTTCAGACCCTCCAAATCGTGACACACGATCCACCCACGTATCTTGCACGTCCTGCTAGCAACGAACAAGTGTATATTTTGGAGTGGATGAATCAACAACACATTATGAATTAACGGTATTGATTCATCTAAGTTCTAATGTTCCAAGAACAAGAGAACTAGAAAAGAATTTCTTGGAGAGAGTGGAGAGAGAGGGCGGACGAGAGAGAGGGGAGAGAGAGCCGAAAATGAGTGTGTGTTGTGTGTGTGTTGGAATTTCATCATCCTTCAAAAGGTGCAAGGCTAGGGGTTTATATAGAGGAAGAGTTTAATCCTCTTTAAACTCCTCCTCTTTAGAAGCTTCATTTGACTAGGATTTTGACCTAGTCAAAGTCCTAGTCAAAGTAGAATTTGACCTTGTCAAATTCAATCATAGCCTTTGATCTCTCCCATTAAATCTCAACCATTAATTTAATTTAGTGGAATATCTAAATCCTATTAAATATTCCAAAAGGCCAAATAAATATAATAAATAAATATTAATATTTATTCTAGGCCCATTAAATTAATTCCCTTAATAAATCCAATTTATTAATTTAATTCTCTTTATCAAATAGAAGGAATTAATTTTCTCCAAGAAAATATAGGACCCGATTAAATCCAATTTAATCATTCCTTTACTCCAATATTTAATTCCAAATTAAATACTAAGTGTGTGTGGATAGTGTGTGACTCTTTAGGTTCACCTTTCAACTAGACTTGGTCGGATTCCTAGAATCCATCCGTTACCATGGGTGGCCATCTAGCAACGGTCCATGGCACTAGAGACTAGGTGAAATAATCGGGGATGAACATTTAGGCTCTAACAGTACACTTGTCCTACTGTCTTCGGTCTCATGACTTAGAGTCTAGGGCACGGAAAATGCAGGTACCCATTTTGGACCTAAGTGTCGGTCTGTCCTTACTAAACGCCGCAAGGGAAACCTTCCCTTCTGTTCAGTTACTGTGGCCACAAATTTTAGGGACAAGACACAGAGCATACATGAGACTCAACTATCAATGCCTTTTGACAGGAGATAGATCCTTTCTTGGAAACTACTGTCACTCTGTACACCCGAGCTGCACTAAACATGGCTTATGACTACTCAAGAGTATTTTGGCAATCTCTCACCATATCTAAGATATAGACCTGATGTACTGGTAAACTCAGCAGTTCCTCAAATCAAAGGACTTGACTTGTACCGTTGGAACCGGGAACTCACGTCATATCTTGCTGACCATACTCAAGGTCCTCCGTAAGACGGTTCCCGCGAGTCACCTCAGTCAGCTGCTTCCTAGCATGCTTAGACCCACTAACTACGCAAACAAAGCCCACTGACTGAGAATCGATTCGGAGACTGGGACTACGCTTGGAGGTAGGTCCATAAAATCAGTCTTACAGAATCAGTCCGAAAATCTCCAAGTCAAGGAATCTCGAAAATGGGTACCGGGATTCCCTTTGAGACTTGCACTAAGCATCTGCTGTCATATTTCATCGACGGGTGACGAAGGTCGTCTAAGCAGTGTTAGTGGGTCAGCATGCTAGGAAGCAGCTGACTGAGGTGACTCGCGGGAACCGTATTACGGAGGACCTTGAGTATGGTCAGCAAGGTATGACGTGTATTCCCGGTTCCAACGGTACAGGCCAAGTCCTTTGACTTGAGGAACTGCTGAGTTTACCTGTGCGTCAGGTCTGTATCTTAGATATGGTGAGAGATTGCCAAAATACTCTTGAGTAGTCATAAGCCATGTCTAGTGCAGCTCGGGTGCACAAAGTGACAGTAGTTTCCAAGAAAGGATCTGTCTCCTGTCAAAAGGTATTGACAGTTGAGTCTCATGTATGCTCTGTGTCTTGTCCCTGAAATCTGTGGCCACAGTGACTGAACAGAAGGGAAAGGTTTCCCTTGCGGCGTTTAGTAAGGACAGACCGACACTTAGGTCCAAAATGGGTACCTGCTTTTTCCGTGCCCTAGACTCTAAGTGATGAGACCGAAGACAGAAGGACAAATGTACTGTTAGAGCCTAAATGTTCATTCCCGAATATTTCACCTAGTCTCTAGTGCCATGGACCGTTGCTAGATGGCCACCCATGGTAACGGACGGATTCTAGGAATTCGCCCAAGTCTAGCTGAATGGTGAACCTAAAGAGTCACACACTATCCACACATACTTAGTATTTAATTTGGAATTAAATATTGGAGTAAAGGAATGATTAAATTAGATTTAATCGGGTCATATATTTTCTTGGAGAAATTAATTCCTTCTATTTGATAAAGGGAATTAAATTAATAAATAGGATTTATTAAAAGGATTGATTTAATGGGCTTAGAATAAATAATAATATTTATTTATTATATTATATTTATTCTTTTAGCCTTTTGGAATATTTAATAGGATTTAAATATTCCATTAAATTAAAATCAACGGTTGAGATGGAAAGGGGAGATGGAAGGCTAGGATTCGTTTGACTAGGACTTTGACTAGGTCAAAATCCTAGTCAAATTAGGTTACTTAGAGTTTAAGTTTAAAGAGGATTAAACTCTTCCTCTATATAAACCTCTAGCTTCCAACATTTGTAGGATGATGATTCTTGAAAACACACACACAACACACACTCTCTCCTCTCCTCTCTCGTCCGCCCCTCTCTCTCTCTCTTACCAAGAAAACATTATTTTTCTTGTTCTTTTGTTCTTTGCACAATTGAACTAAGGAAGATCGATCCCGTTAATTCATAACGCGTGGTTGATCTATCCTCTCCAAAATAATACTTGCTCGTTTCTAGCACGACGTGCAAGAATACGTGGATGGATCGTGTGTCACGATTTGGAGGATCTCAAGAACGAGGTCTTGGTGCAAAACGGGGAACAACGTGAGTAGCAGTTGAAGACGAAAACGACAACGGGTAGGTCTCGTTTTAAGATTTTCGTCCCTCTTTAATTTTCAACTCTATGGCCTCAATGATTTCTTTATTTGTTTTATGATCATGAGATACACCGAACGCCCGGGAACCTCAAGGGCACACCCCTTGAGCGTGTTCTTTTCAATTAAAAGCATGCCTTTTATTTTTGTAAATTTGTTTTTTATCGCGCTTCCGCATTCGCGCAATTCCCGGGACGATCCACCGATTTCTTTCAAGTGAACGTAAACAAAGTTTGCCATATGAATCTTCACTTCTTTATTCATAAATGTTTTATCAAACACCTAAAATTGTCTAGACATAGGTTACATATTCCTGCCAAAATTGGCTTACATGGTCACCAATTCTAACAGGAGGATGTTGGCTTGATGATGTTTCAATTGCAGCAAGTCTATGCGGTCCCAGACCGACATGTTAGATATACAACAACGAAGGTATTCTTCGAAGCGAAGACGATAGAAGGATCTTCGGAACAAGAGCATGGACTAACGATGCTATCCCTTGTGGAAAAGCTCAAAGCCCTCCAAACTGATCTCGAAAGAGAGATGTACATCGACGTGATCCTATAGTGTCTTCTCCCCTCACTCCACCCATTTATAGTTAACTACAACATGAATAGGCTTGAGGAAGACCTTCATGAGTTAATAAAAATGTTGGTCCAGTACAAGGCAACGATTCAAAAATCTGCGCCGATGGTATTAGTGAGGAGGCTTCAACCTCTAAAGCGAAAGGGAAGGGTGCCGGACGCAGGAAGAGGAAGAAGGCTCAGACAATATCAGCCCTTGCCAGCACTTTGAGTGCTCCTATTACACCGCTGGGCGGGGGTAAAGGAAAGAGGAAAAGGGTTTGGCATTCAGAGGTTCCGAATGATGTTTGCATTAACTGCGAGAAAAGGGACATTGGAAGAGGGAGTTTCCTAAAGCCCCTCTCCAGTGAAGTTGACATTTGAATTGAGTATCAACATGATCACTGTTCCGCTCTTTGGTATTGGATAGCAGTCGTTCATAACCTATTAATGGTTCACAGGTGATGATAAGGAATAGTAAGCTAAGACAAACGATCCTAAGGTCCAGCAATGGCGAAACTGTTGCTGCAAAGACAAAAGGCTAGTTAGGCTTAGTAGTGATCATGTTAAGATTGTGTCTGTGGGAATTATGTAACCCAACATCATCAAAATGTGTTCCACTTATTGTTGGACAATTTTGGATACAATAATTTGTTCAATAAAATTACTTTTATCTTGACAAGAATGGTGATTCTTGTTTGCTAGGTTTGGTACATAAACATTTAACTGAAAGAAATCGGTGGATCATCCCGGGAATTGCGCGAATGCGGAAGCGCGATAAAAATAAACATACAAAAATTAAAGCATGCTTTAAATTTAAAAGTACACGCTCAAGGGGTGTGCCCTTGAGGTTCCCGGGCGTTCGGTGTATCTCATGATCATATAACGTTGTAAAGAAATCATGGAGGCCATAGAGTTGAAAAAATTAAAGAGGGACGAAAAAGTAAAACGAGACCTACCCACTGTCGTTTTCGTCTTCAACGGCTACTCGCGTTGTTCCCCGTTTTGCACCGAGATCTCGTTCTTGAGACCCTCCAAATCGTGACACACGATCCACCCACGTATCTTGCACGTCGTGCTAGCAACGAACAAGTGTATATTTTTGGAGTGGATGAATCAACAACACGTTATCAATTAACGGTATTGATTCATCTAAGTTCTAATGTTCCAAGAAACAAAAGAACTAAGAAATATTTTCTTGCTAGAGAGAGAGGGGCGGACGAGAGATGAGGAGAAGGGGAGAGTGTGTGTTGTGTGTGTTTTCAAGAATCATCATCCTACAATTGTTGGAAGCTAGATGTTTATATAGAGGAGGAGTTTAATCCTCTTTAAACTCCAACTCTAGGTACTCTAATTTGACTAGAATTTTGACCTAGTCAAAGTCCTAGTCAAACTAGTGTTTGACCTAGTCAAACGAATCCTAGCCTTCCATCTCCCCCTTTCCATCTCAAACCGTTGATTTTAATTTAATGGAATATTTAAATCCCATTAAATATTCCAAAAGGCTAAAAGAATAAATATAATAAATAAATATTATTATTTATTCTAAGCCCATTAAATCAACCCTTTTAATAAATCCTATTTATTAATTTAATTCCCTTTATCAAATAGAAGGAATTAATTTCTCCAAAAAAATATAGGACCCGATTAAATCTAATTTAATCATTCCTTTACTCCAATATTTAATTCCAAATTAAATACTAAGTGTGTGTGGATAGTGTGTGACTCTTTAGGTTCACCATTCAGCTAGACTTGTCGGATTCCTAGAATCCGCCCGTTACCATGGCTGGCCATCTAGCAAACGGTCCATGGCACTAGAGACTAGGTGAAATATTCGGGGATGAACATTTAGGTTCTAACAGTACACTTGTCCTTCCGTCTTCGGTCTCATCACTTAGAGTCTAGGCACAGAAAAAACAGGTACCCATTTTGGACCTAAGTGTCGGTCTGTCCTTACTAAACGCCGCAAGGGAAACCTTTCCCTTCTGTTCAGTTACTGTGGCCACAGATTTCAGGAACAAGACACAGAGCATACATGAGACTCAACTGTCAATACCTTTTGACAGGAGACAGATCCTTTCTTGGAAACTACTGTCACTTTGTACACCCGAGCTGTACTAGACATAGCTTATGACTACTCAAGAGTATGTTGGCAATCTCTCACCATATCTAAGATACAGACCTGATGCATAGGTAAAATCAGCAGTTCCTCAAGTCAAAGAACTTGGCCTGTACCGTTGGAAACCGGGAATACACGTCATACCTTGCTGACCATACTCAAGGTCCTCCGTAAGACGGTTCCCACGAGTCACCTCAGTCAGCTGCTTCCTAGCACGCTGACCCACTAACACTGCTTAGACGACCTTCGTCACCCGTCGATGAAATACGACAGCAGATGCTTAGTGCAAGTCTCAAAGGGAATCCCGGTACCCATTTTTCGGGATTCCTTGACTTGGAGATTTACGGACTGATTCGGCGAGACTGATTTCATGGACCTACCTCCAAGCGTAGTCCCAGTCCCCGAAATCGTTTCTCAGTCCGTGGGCTTTGTTTGCGTAGTGAACAGAAATGTAAAAGCAGATAAGTGAACGTAAACAAAGTATTGTCATTTGAATTTTCACTTCTTTATTCATAAATGTTTTATCAAATACCAAAGAATTGTCTAGACATAGGTTACATATTCCTGCCAAAATTGGCTTACATGGTCACCTATTCTAACAATCTACCACTTGACCTTTAATTGCGGTGTTCCTGGAGGTGTCCATTCTGATATTATACCATGTTCTTTTAGATAATCTAGGAACTCCGTAATAAGGTATTCACCGCCTCGGTCCGACGGAAGGATTTTAATTTTGCAGTTGGTTTGGTTCTCCACTTCAAGTCTGAATTCTTTAAACCTCTCAAGAGCTTCAGAGTTGTACCTCATCAGGTAAACATAACCATACCGTGAATGATCATCGATGAAGGTTATGAAGTATGAGAACCCACCTCGGGCCTGCGTCCTTAGTGGTCCACATACGTCTGTATGGACCAAGTCCAACAGACCTGTGGCAAGCCTGCTTTGTCCTACAAAGGGCTTCTTGGTCATTTTCCCTCTTAGACAGGACTCACAAGTTGGTAGATCGCTCAAGTCCCCAACCTCTAGGTTCTTTGAGTCTACCAACCTTTTCATCCTATCTTGGGATATTTGACCTAGCCTAGCGTGCCACAGACGTGCGTTCCCGTTATTATCTAATTTTTGTTTGTGTTGTGCATTGAGGACGAAATTCGTTTGTTGCAACATATAGAGTCCGTTATGCAATGTACCAAGTAGATGAGCAATTCCACACCTCATCAAATAAAAGCAATTTTTATTGGTTCTAAACTCATAACCACTATTGTCCAACAATGGAATGGAAATGATGTTTCTAATCATACTGGGTACAAAATAAACTTGCTCTAAATCTATGTTAATACTATCACTAATCACTAGAGTGGCGGATCCTACTGTTTCTGCCGAGATGGCCTTGCCATTCCCAAGCTTCAGGATCATGTCCCCGCTACCCAGTTTTCTGCTTCTTTTCAACACCTGCAAGTCATTGCAAATGTGAGCTCCACAGCCGGTATCTAATACCCAAGAGGCAGAACTAGTCACCATATTAACCTCAATCACATATATACCTTGGTTCGAGAAGAGTTTGGGGCACTCTCTCTTCCAATGCCCTTTCTCACGGCAGTTGATACATATGTCATATGCCTTCGACTGTTGCTTGGAGACAACCTTTCCCTTTCCTTTGCCTTTCCCCTCTTTGGCAATGGGAACACTCTTAGTGTTCGTAGCTGCTTTGACGGCCTTTCCCTTCCCCTTCTTCTTCTTCCAACGTCCGGCACCCTTGCCTTTCGTATTAGAAGTCGAAGCACCTCCAAACAATACCGAAGGCGTGGACTTCTTAGTCGTTGCCTCGTATTGCACCAGCATATTGATCAACTCATGAATTCCCTTCTCAAGTGCGTTCATGTTGTAGTTGACGATAAATTGGTCAAAGGAGGGTGGGAGTGATTGAAGGATCGCATCTATATACGTTTCATTATCGAGACCTGCCTTTAGGTCCTCGAGCTTTTCGACCAGGGTAAGCATTTTAACCCCGTGCTCTTGTACAGAGGATCCTTCTGTCATTTTCGTTCCAAAGAACGCCTTGGTCGCGACATACCTAGTATGCCGGTCCGGGACTGCATAGCAATCCTTAAGGCGAGCCATAATGGAAGGGACATCGTCTCGCCTTTCATATTGCTTCTGAATCTCATTGGTCATCGAAGCAAGTATGATGCTACAGACCTTCCGGTTATCCTTATGCCAAGTCTCGAACGTCTCACGTTCTTCTGGCGTGGATCCTTCCGGTAAGGTCCTAGGGAGAGGCTCGTCCATGACGTAGCCTTGGTTCTCGTAATCTAGGACTATCCTGAGATTTCGCAACCAGTCGTTGTAGTTTGTTCCATTGAATTTGTTTTTCTCAAGAATGGTGGAAAGTGGGTTCTTAGACATTTTAAAATCTACATTTTAGAAAACAACGCGCGATCAGCAGAAAATAAAAGACGGTGGTTTGATAAAATAATTAAATGCATGGACTTTAGTCATTTAATCCTCCCACTATTTATACGAAAACACGGTACTCTCAAACGTGATTTTTGGGAAATCCTTTCCAAGTGGGCTTGGGATCCACAGTGATTTTTTCCATACCCCGCTTTTACGATTCGCATGGAAAAGATCCTGTGGGAGGTATTCCATATCATTCTCGTTCCACGATATTCCCAAGATTATTGCCTCACCCTTTCACATGATCCCGAGGACTCCAAGCGAATCATGTTAATTGGGCGTTAGACCCAACCCAATCGACCGAGCCACGGACCTACTGGTACCCCCACGACTCGTGAGACAGGTAGCAGCAGCCCGCTTTTCGTTCATGACATAATGCAGCTTCCTTTAAGTACAATAACGTGCCACGACTCGTGAGACCACGCTATTGACCCAAAGCAGCTTCCTCACTATGCCATGGATTGGAAGGCATGGACAAACTCCTAGAGTTCATGTCCACTTTGTCTAGGGTCTAATATTTTGACGTTGGTCCAACCAATGTGAGAGTAAGTAATGACCGAGATCTCAAATAAATAAATATCTACACATACATCCATAATGCGTAAATAAACCATCCACAGCAGTTATACGATAAATAAACAACCCATTCATCCATCATCATAACCACATGCAAAATTAAAGCCTAGCACGCCCCTGTTGGATGATCACGAGCCCGAATCCTATGCGACCCACTGAGCCCGCAGTGGATCTATGGTCAATCTAGGGTTGGTCCTATACTATTACATTAATAGTAACCCAATCATCATGCTGATGGGCCTTGGTCTCTTTCTCTTTTCTTCACTTCATGGAAAACTCCAAGGGACCTCCCGTCTGGGCTCTCCATGTGGTCCTTCCTTCTTCTCCACCAATTACAAAAATAGAAACCTCACTCCTAGTCTACTCTCATTACATATTAAAAATAGAAACCCCAGCGAAAACCCGGGGGGAGTACATAAGGAGGGAGGTAGAATGCCTTATTATTCCAAGGCAACTAGAAAGAGAGAAGGAGAAAGCAGTAAAAGAGGCACACAGGCCCAACAGAAAATAAACAATACATCCGGTCTAGGGCTCGCGATCATCCATTTCCGTCCAACACACATAATCACATGATCCAATCATATAATCACAATATACCAACAACATACAATTTTCAATCATAAATATCCAAAATAATAAATGAATATGTGCACAACGTGTGAAAAATAAAACACAAATATTGGTAATAATATTTTCTCGTTTTAGGAAAACCTTTCCTCATTATTTTAAGTAAAATAACCCCGGAATTCCAAATCCAATTTATTTTACTCCTAAAATAATGTCTTTTAGAAAAATAGGCATAATTGAACAAAAAACGAATTTTTTCAGAATTAATGCAAAAATTAAAACTGAAAATAATTTAAAAAAATTAAAAGGAAAAACACTGCTAGGGTTTTGAAACCCTAGCAGCAGCAGCAGCCGCCGCCGCCGTCGGCGGCCCGCCGGCACGCGCGCAGGGCAGCAGACTCAGACAATATCAGCCCTTGCCTGCACTTTGAGTGCTCCTATTACACCGCTGGGCGGGGGTAAAGGAAAGAGGAAAAGGGTTTGGCATTCAGAGGTTCCGAATGATGTTTGCATTAACTGCGAGAAAAGGGACATTGGAAGAGAGGAGTTTCCTAAAGCCCCTCTCCAGTGAAGTTGACATTTGAATTGAGTATCAACATGATCACCGTTCCGCTCTTTGGTATTGGATACCAGTCGTTCATAACCTATGAATGGTTCACAGGTGATGATAAGGAATAGTAAGCTAAGACAAACGATCCTAAGGTCCAGCAATGGAGAAACTGTTGCTGCAAAGACAAAAGGCTAGTTAGGCTTAGTAGTGATCATGTTAAGATTGTGTCTGTGGGAATTATGTAACCCAACATCATCAAAATATGTTCCACTTATTGTTGGACAATTTTGGATACAATAATTTGTTCAATAAAATTACTTTTATCTTGACAAAGAATGGTGATTCTTGTTTGCTAGGTTTGGTACATAAACATTTAACTGAAAGAAATCGGTGGATCGTCCCGGGAATTGCGCGAATGCGGAAGCGCGATAAAAATAAACATACAAAAATTAAAGCATGCTTTAAATTTAAAAGTACACGCTCAAGGGGTGTGCCCTTGAGGTTCCCGGGCGTTCGGTGTATCTCATGATCATATAACGTTGTAAAGAAATCATGGAGGCCATAGAGTTGAAAAAATTAAAGAGGGACGAAAAAGTAAAACGAGACCTACCCGTTGTCGTTTTTCGTCTTCAACGGCTACTCGCGTTGTTCCCCGTTTTGCACCGAGATCTCGTTCTTGAGACCCTCCAAATCGTGACACACGATCCACCCACGTATCTTGCACGTCGTGCTAGCAACGAACAAGTGTATATTTTTGGAGTGGATGAATCAACAACACGTTATCAATTAACGGTATGATTCATCTAAGTTCTAATGTTCCAAGAACAATCGAACTAAGAAATATTTTCTTGCTAGAGAGAGAGGGGCGGACGAGAGATGAGGAGAAGGGGAGAGTGTGTGTTGTGTGTGTTTTCAAAAATCATCATCCTACAATTGTTGGAAGCTAGATGTTTATATAGAGGAGGAGTTTAATCCTCTTTAAACTCCAACTCTAGGTACTCTAATTTGACTAGAATTTTGACCTAGTCAAAGTCCTAGTCAAACTAGTGTTTGACCTAGTCAAACGAATCCTAGCCTTCCATCTCCCCTTTCCATCTCAACCGTTGATTTTAATTTAATGGAATATTTAAATCCCATTAAATATTCCAAAAGGCTAAAAGAATAAATATAATAAATAAATATTATTATTTATTCTAAGCCCATTAAATCAACCCTTTTAATAAATCCTATTTATTAATTTAATTCCCTTTATCAAATAGAAGAAATTAATTTCTCCAAGAAAATATAGGACCCGATTAAATCTAATTTAATCATTCCTTTACTCCAATATTTAATTCCAAATTAAATACTAAGTGTGTGTGGATAGTGTGTGACTCTTTAGGTTCACCATTCAGCTAGACTTGGTCGGATTCCTAGAATCCGCCCGTTACCATGGGTGGCCATCTAGCAACGGTCCATGGCACTAGAGACTAGGTGAAATATTCGGGGATGAACATTTAGGTTCTAACAGCACACTTGTCCTTCTGTCTTCGGTCTCATCACTTAGAGTCTAGGGCACGGAAAAAACAGGTACCCAATTTGGACCTAAGTGTCGGTCTGTCCTTACTAAACGCCGCAAGGGAAACCTTTCCCTTCTGTTCAGTTACTGTGGCCACAGATTTCAGGGACAAGACACAGAGCATACATGAGACTCAACTGTCAATACCTTTTGACAGGAGACAGATCCTTTCTTGGAAACTACTGTCACTTTGTACACCCGAGCTGCACTAGACAAGCCTTATGACTACTCAAGAGTATTTTGGCAATCTCTCACCATATCTAAGATACAGACTTGATGCATAGGTAAACTCAGCAGTTCCTCAAGTCAAAGGACTTGGCCTGTACCGTTGGAACCGGGAATACACGTCATACCTTGCTGACCATACTCAAGGTCCTCCGTAAGACGGTTCCCGCGAGTCACCTCAGTCAGCTGCTTCCTAGCACGCTGACCCACTAACACTGCTTAGACGACCTTCGTCACCCGTCGATGAAATACGACAGCAGATGCTTAGTGCAAGTCTCAAAGGGAATCCCGGTACCATTTTTCGGGATTCCTTGACTTGGAGATTTCCGAACTGATTCGGCGAGACTGATTTCATGGACCTACCTCCAAGCGTAGTCCCAGTCCCTGAAATCGTTTCTCAGTCCGTGGGCTTTGTTTGCGTAGTGAACAGAAATGTAAAAGCAGATAAGTGAACGTAAACAAAGTATTGCCATTTGAATTTTCACTTCTTTATTCATAAATGTTTTATCAAATACCAAAGAATTCTCTAGACATAGGTTACATATTCCTGCCAAAATTGGCTTACATGGTCACCTATTCTAACAATAACATTGTCCCATAATTGCATTGTGAGTACTCAAAACAAATGACTAAAAATGGATACAATCAATATAAACTTACGGATTTGGCATCCATGGCTAGGTCAGTTTCCTTTAGTTAAGGATGAGGAAGTTGGAAGATCCAAAGAGTCTAGCAATAGATAATTTGGATCTGCTAGCTTGCAAATCTTCTCTGAGAAGGAAAAGACTAAAGAGATATTTTGTTAGACAGAGTGGACTTGCTGATAGTCTATTGGGTTTGATCCAAAAAGATTTCTATGGATTACTGATACAGAGGATCAGAAGAGGGTTCACTAGTCTAAGAATCTTTTGTAGGTTCGGGGAATTAGACTTGGAGTGGTGAACCAAACTGGTCACCTTTTGATTAGATCGAGAGAGTGTGTGTTTAGTGGGACTACCAATAGCCTATTGGAGATATCTGTAAGGTTACTGAATACACAAGACTAGAAGAGGATTCACAAGTCTAAGAACCTTTGGTAGGTTCAGGATATTAGACTTGGAGTGGTGAATCAAATTCGTTACCTTTTGATTCGATCGAGAGGACGTGTATTTAGTGGGAATTCTCGAATATCCAAATGAGAATGGAATTCTCAATCAGTGAAATTCTTCTCGAAGCGGCCATGGTTGAATGGTCTCTGATAAGAGAGAAAACGAACCCTGTTGGACTTGGTTCGCTCAGTATTTCACTGAAGTTACCTTAGCCTATCTAGACATGGACTTGAAAGTTCCTAGGTTGAGGAACATGCACTTTCTTAAAGTTATGATTTAGTTACCATATTGGATATGGTTCGGAAAGCCTATATCCTACAAAGTTCTTGAGTATGTGGATGGTCCTGCATACGTCAAGGGACTAGTAGGAAGATAGACTAGACGCGGTGTCTGGTTTGTGCAGGTCTAGTGCAAAATAATGCAAACATCAGGTTATTTTCCACTGACTATATTTCAGTCCTCCTAGGGATGACCAGAAAACCTTAGATACTTGATGGGTACAGGCATCTGGGTTCGATCGGTCAATTGGAGCATGATCCAAAGGACATGTGAAGAAGCGATGTTGGACATCGAGATTGGATCAATGGCTTGGAGCCGCGGCATCTGTCTTGATATTCAAACTGGGTTTGAGATTTCATGTAATTGGAATATTCGTTTTGACGAACCCATACGATGTATGACTCGGTCAATAACGAGCATTAGGGTCAGTGGGAGTGTGGTTGTGTTCTGAGTGTTAAGTGTTTAATGTCTTATTCATTTGGAATGAAATTAAGATGTTAGAAAACACTAGAAACACGAGCGTTGTTAATGCAATTCTCCATGAATAGGGCTAAGCTGTCCAATATTTAGTCTCAATTAACTAATGTAGAAGCTTAGACATTTTACATCCCCTACGTCTTTGCCGTACGCAGCATGGGTATGTTGTTCGGTGCATAGGGCCTGATGTTGTTTATGCATCGTACAAAACAACGGATATCGGGTGTGTACCGACGAGGGAATAGACAATAGTTGGGAGCAGTCTTTAAGACTGAATAAGGATTGGAGAAGTGTTCTCGATGCACGGCTTATGGAGAGTTGATTCTGGAAGGCTATAGCGATACTAACTTCTAGAATCATGTGAATAATATTTAGTCTCAATACATATGTATGTTCGGACTTAATGGCAAGTGTGGTAGCTTGGAAAGGTTCCAAGCAGGATTCCATGACATTTCATCATGAAAGTCGAATATATGCAAACTTTAGAAGTTGCATCGGGAAAGTGGTTCAGATGAAAATAGCACCCACTGGATGGATGTGGTGCCTAGCACGGCCGAGCTAATAGTTGTCTTGGAGGTTGACAACTAGACTATGGCTAAAGCCTTTTGGGCCCGAGATCTCATCACAAGATCCATAGAAAATTCTTAGACAACCACCATCAACATGTAGTGATGGTAGGAAGAGGTGAAATACGGTTGGACCGTATTACCTCAGCAGAAAAATAAAGTAAACCTGCGAGACTGAGTCGGTATCGCAGATTACTCATTCTCAGAAGGTTCTGAGTTACATGGGTAATTGACTTTGAGGTCAAGTGGGAGATTATTAGAATAGGTGACCAGAAAGCCAATTGGATTGGCGGTTTTGGGAACTATTTGTCAATCTTTATTAAAATAGTATTATCCTGATGAATAGAGTAAGTATTCATCACTGGCACTGTGTTTGTTGTGATTACTACTAACGTTGAACGGCGTTCAACGTCACAACAAATGCCGACAGACCAATTGGATAACCCATGTAGTTGGGTTGTGCATTGGATGGCGGCTATGAAACCAACTTCTGAGGGTTGGTCTGAAATATTCCAAGTCGAGGACCTCGAGACTGGGCATTGAGTGTCCTATTGAGACTTGCACTAAGTATTGCATTCACTGGGTGAGTTCCGAGTTTCATCGGCAACAGACGAAGGTCGTCTATGCAATTTTAGTAAGTTAGTTGACAAGGTGGTTGACTGACTGAACTGACTCGCGGGAATCGTCATATGGAATCCTTGGAGGCTTGGTCGGTATGACTGGAATTCTTGGTTCCGATAGTACGGGATTAGTCCTCGAACTTGAGGAATCATGGTAGTCACGTGCATACGAAGACTGTATCTTGGATCTAGCGAGAGGTGATCATTCTGTAAAATGGTCATTATATGTCTTGTCCAGTACAGTTGCAGTATGTACAAAGGAATGTGTATTCCAAGATAAGATCTGTCCCCTGTCAGTATATGACGGTGATGTCTCCTATGCACTCTGAATGGTTTAGACTCTGAAAGTCTATGGCCATAGCAATTGATTGAGTAGGAAAGGATTTCCTACGTCGATCGATGGAGTAAACGCATCTCGGGTATGAAGCATAGTTGCCTAGTCAAGGATGGGAACCGACGCCCAATTCCATACCCTAGACTAAGGCCGGACGATGGTCGACAGTAGGACCGTACCCGTACGAAATCGGCACCTAAATGTTCACACCAACATTCACCTAGTCTCTAGTGTCATGGACCATTGCTAGATGACCACCCATGGTGATGGCCTCCTGTTGGACACGAGCCCAAGTCTAGTTGAGGGTGAACCTAAAGGGTCACACACAAATCACCGAGGAGGTGAAGGAATTACTTTGAGTCAATTTCAGAGGATGATAAGTAATTGGATTACTTATGGGATTGTCCATTGGATGGACGAGCCGATATTGTATCGGGCCCTCGTTTTATCGGTAAATTAGATTTATCGATTAATTAGAGAATCGAAGCTTGGATCTTTTAATTGGATTAAAAGATCAATGGGAATTATTTAATTGGGGCATGAATTAAATATGATTTAATTCTTGAGCTTATTTTCATTGGATTACAATAAAATTCGGTCCATTAAATCTTGGCGTAAGAGAGGTGTTAATTCCACTTTTAAAATTAGAAGAAGTTAGACTTCTTCTAAAAGGGGATGACCGAAAATTACTTCTTTTGGAAGTGCTGAAATTGCCATGAAGACCTTTGATGACAAGTTGACTTGTCTCTTTTGGAAAGAGACAAATCAATTCCAATCAAGCCTCTTTCACTTGGTATGATTAAATCATACCTTACGAAATGATAGGCTTGATTGATGATTAATGGGGATTGATTGGAATGTATCTAGATATTCTTGGATGAACCTAGACACATTCCAATAATCACATTAATAAAGTATATATACGTGTATATACTATCATCAAAGTGATGAGTATTACTATTCATCTTTTTCTAGGAAAAAGATGAACACTCTCTACCCTCTCTCTCTACTCTCCAAATCCTCTTTGTTCCTTCATTAATCTAGGATCAATTGAAGAACAAAGTAAGATAAAAAAGGAACACTAATTTGATAGTGTAATCCCTTGTTCGATTTCATCCTCTAGATTCGTTTTTTTCTAGCAAGAAAAACGAGATCTCTCCCGGTGTGGTGGGGACGACTTTAGAGGGCCTCTACATTAGGACCTCGCTTGGATGAACGTCGGAGGAATCAACACGTGCAGTCGATCGAAATACAAAATCGAGAAAGGTACTCTGACTTACATTTATGCTCTCGATTTCTTCTTTATTGTATAGCCACGAACGCTTGTTTATTTTATATGTTAATATTTTGCGTTTATACACCGATAGCCCAGGAACGTTCAAGGACACACCCCTTGAGCACGATTTAAATTATTTTATTCCGCACATTTTTTATATCCACCGCGTTTCCGCAGCATTCCCGGGCCGATCCGCTTTCCTTCAATATCGACCCGTCCATCCAATGGACAATCCCTTAAGTAATCCAATTACTTAATCATCCTCTGAAATTAACTCCAAGTTAAATTTTCCACCTCGGTGATTTGTGTGTGACCCTTTAGGTTCACCCTCAACTAGACTTCGGCCCGTATCCAACAAGGGCCCATTACCATGGGTGGCCGTCTAGCAACGGTCCATGGCACTAGAGACTAGGTGAATGTTGGCGTGAACATTTAGGCTCCGAGTTCGTATGGGTACGGTCCTTCCGTCTACCATCTCCCGGCCTTAGTCTAGGGTATGGAATTGGCGTCGGTTCCCATCCTTCACTAGGCATCTATGCTTAATACTCGAGACTGCGCATGCCTCATTGCATCGACACTGAAAACTATTTCCTGTTCGACCAACCATTGTTACCATAAGTTTAAGTAGCATGAACGTGTCTCCGAGTGCATAAGAGATACATGTGTCACATACTGACAGGGGATGGATCCTCTTCTTGGAACCCACTGTCCTCACTACACATTGTGACTGCACTGGACAAGGCTTATAATGATCATCTTATAGAATGATCACCTCGCGCTAGATCCAAGATACAGCCATCATGTGTACGTGACTGCCATGGTTCCTCAAGTCTGAGGACTACTCCCGTACTATCGGAACCGGGGAAATCCAATCATACCGACCAAGCCTCCAAGGTTTCCATATGATGATCCCCGCGAGTCAGTTCAGTCGGCTCGACCCCAGTCGACCAACCCACCAAGATCGTATAGGCGTCCCACGCCTGTCGCCGATGAAACACGACACTCACCCAATGAATACGACTCTTGGTGCAAGTCTCTATAGGACTTCCGATGCCTTGTCTCGAGGTCCTCGACTTGAAACGTTTTAGACTCAACTCTTTATTAGTTGATTTCATAACCACCATCCAATGCGTAGCCCAACTGCATGAGTTGTTAATCGTTGTCTGTGGGCTTTGTTGTGATATATGTAAAATACCATTTTAACATATGGAAAATGAGAAAAAAGGTACCATGGGTAACGAATACTCATTTTATTCATTACATAATATTACATTACATCAAGTTGTCAAATAGGTTACAAAACGCCAAACCTATTGGCTTTCTGGTCCCCTATTCTAACAGCCACATGGTTGAATCGAAAAGCACAATTTAAGGAACCTACCTGGTTATAGTTTTTTTTTCGAACCGCTACACACGTTGTTCCCTATTTTGCCACCAAGATCCCAATAATAGGAATCCTCTAAATCGTCCACGCAATCCATCCGGTTCTTGATCCCCGTGCTAGAGAAAGATCAAGTGTATATATTTAGGGAGGATGAATCGACCAAGCGTTTATTAATTAACGTGATCAATCCGCCTAAAGTTCACTTGTATGAAACAAGGAATCAGAAACTTTCTTGGAGGAAAAGGGGAAAGGGGATGAGCATGGGAGATAGAGGTGGCGGCCGATGCTAGTCTGTGTGTGTGTGTGTGTGTGTGTGCTCACTAGTTGATCATCCTTCTCAAGTTTGCTTCTAGGAGTATTTATAGAAGTGGAATCCTATTCCTCTTCAAACTCCAACTCTAAGAAGCATAGTTTTGACTAGGATTTGACCTAGTCAAAGTCCTAGTCAAACTAGACTTTTAGATTAGTCAAACTAATCTAGGCCTTTGATCTCTCTTATTTGATCTCGTCCGTCTATCACCTTGGTAGACTATTTATGGAATATTTAAATCCTATTAAAATAAACCATTAGGCTTTAAATAATTAATATTTATTTTAAGCCCATTTCATTATTTCCAATAAATCTAATTTATTAGTTAATTCCATTTAATCTAATTAAAGGAATCAACAATACAAGAAAAAGGGAACCAATTTGATCCAATCAAATTGTTCAACCTCCCTAAATTAATTCTAAATTAAATACCTTGTTACCAGCAAATTGTGTATGACTCTTTAGGTTCACCCTCAGTTAGACTTGGCCGAATCTCGAATCATCTCATGAAGGGAATTCGTCCATCACCATTGGTGGTCGTCTAGTAACGGTCCATGGCACTAGAGACTAAGTGAATATTTATGGCGTGAACATTTAGGCTCTTCAATACGTTTATCCTTCCATCTACTATCTCACAGCTTATAGTCTAAGGTATGGATCTGTAGGATGTAGGTACCCATTCTTGACTTAAGCCTTGGCTCCCCACACTAAACATCACAGGGGTCCTACCCCACTATTTAGTCACTGTGGTCACAAATTGATTTGGGACGAGTCTAAGAGAAAAGTGAGACATTACTGCTAACCTTTTGACAGGAGATGGATCCTCTCTTAGGACCTACTGTCACACTACACATCTTGACTGCACTAGATAGGGATTATGACAACCGAGTCACTTAACTTGGTTCCTCTTGCCAAATCTAAGATACAGGCACGGTGTGTAGGTGATCTCAGCAGTCCCTCAAGTCTGAGGATCAAATCCGTACTGTTGGAACCGGGAATACAAGTCATACCGACCAACCCTACTCAAGGTTTTCTATATGACGGTTCCCACGAGTCACCTCAGTTAGCTGGCACCTAGCTGGCTGACCTACTAACATTGCATGGACGAGCCTCGTCACTTATCGATGAAACGCGACTGCATTTACTTAGTGCAAGTCTCACACGGATTCTCGATACCCTATCTCGAGATTTGTTGACTTGGAGTGTTTTGGACCGATCCACAGAAACTGATTTCATGAACTGCTATCTAATGCGCAGTTCCAGTTTCTCGAAATGTCGTTTCGGTCTATGGGCTTTTCTTGTGCAGTGAACAGTTAATATAAAGCAGTAAGTGAACACAAACAAAGTATTGAGCCAAATGAATATCACTTTCTTATTCATGACAGTTATTGAAACACCGAAATTGTCCAGACATAGGTTACATTAGCCCAATAAGATTGGCTTCACAGTCACCTATTCTAACAGTCGGTTCCCATCCTTGACTAGACGTCTATGCTTAATACTCGAGATGCGTTTACTCTATCGATCGACGTAGGAAACCTTTTCCTACTCAATCAATTGCTATGGCCATAGACTTTCAGAGTCTAAACCATCTCAGAGCGCATAGGAGACATCACCGTCATATCCTGACGGGGGACAGATCCTATCTTGGAATCCACCATCCTCGCTACATACTCCAACTGCACTGGACAAGGCTTATAATGACCATCTTACAGAATGATCACCTCTCACCAGATCCAAGATATTGTCTTCGTATGCACGTGACTGCCATGATTTGTCATGTCTGAGGACTAATCCCTTACTACTGGAACCGGGAATTCCAGTCATACCGACCAAGCCTCCAAGGCTAACATATGATGATTCCCGCGAGTCAGTTCAGTCAGTTAACCACCTTGTGGAATAACCCACTAAAATTGCATTAACGACCTTCGTCTGTCGCTGATGAAACTCAACACTCACCCAGTGAATGCAATACTTAGTGCAAGTCTCAATAGGACACTCGATGCCTAGTTTCGAGATCCTTGACTTGGAATGTTTCAGACAAACCCTCAGAAGTTGGTTTCATAGCCGCCATCCAATGCGCAACCCAACTACATGGGTTATCGAATTGGTTTGTGGGCATTTGTTGTCATGTTGAAACACCATTCAACGTTAGTAGTAAGCACAACAAACATAATACCAGTGATGAATACTTACTCTATTCATCAGGATAATATTGTATTAATAAAGATTGACGAATAGTTCCCAAAACCGCCAATCCAAATGGCGTTCTGGTCACTTATTCTAACAATCTCCCACTTGACCTCGAAGCCAATTACCCATGTCTTTCAAAACCTTCTGAGAATGAGTAATCTATGATACCAGCTCTGTCTCATAGATCTACTTTATTTTTCTGCCGAGGTAATACAATCCAATCGTATCTCACCTCTTCCTACCATTGCTACCTGCAGATGGTAGCTGTCTAAGAATTTTCCATGGATCTTGTGATGAGCTCTCAAGCCCAAAAGGCTTTAGCCATAGCCTAGTTGTCAACCTCCACGGCAACTACTGGCTCGGCTTGCTAGGCACTACATCCATCCAATGGGTGATATTTTCATCCGAACCACTTCTTAGAAACAACTTCCAAAGTTGGCATATATTCGACTTTCATGATGGAACGTCGTGGTATCCTGCTTGGAACCTTTCCAAGCTACCACACTCACCATTAAGTCCGAACATACATAAGTATTGAGACTAAATATTATTCACATGATTCTAGAAGCTAGTATCGATATAGCCTTCCAGAATCAACTCTCCATAAATCGTGCATCGAGAACACATCTATAATCCTTATTCAGGTATTAAAGACTACTATCAACTGTTGTCTATTGCCTTGTCGGTACACACTCGATATCCGTTGTTATGTACGATGCATAAACAACATCAGGCCCTTATGCACCAAACAACATACTCATGTTGCGTACGGCAAAGACGTAGGGGATATAAAACATCTAAACATCCTTATTAGTCAATCGTGACTAAGTTTTGGATAGCTTCGACCTATGAATCGGAATCAAATTCCTTTCATAGAGAATTGCGTGAACAATACTCGTATTTCTAGTGTTTCCTAACATCTTAATTTCATTCCAAATGAATAAAACGTTACACACTTAACACTCAGAACACAACCACACTCCCACTGACCCTAGTGCTCGTTATTTACCGAGTCATACATCATATGAATTTGTCAAAATGAATATTCCAATTACGTGAAATCTCAAACCTAGTTTGAATTTCAAGATAGATCCCGCGGCTCCAAGCCATTAATCCAATCTCGATGTCCAACATTGCTTCTCCATATGTCCTTTAGATCATGCTCCAATTGACCGGTTGGACCCAAAAACCTGTACCCATCAGGTATCTAGGGTATTATGGTCGTCCCTAGGAGGACTAGAATATATTCAGTGGGAAATAACCTAACGTTTGCATTATTTTGCTCTAGACCTGCTCAAACCAGACACCGAGTCTAATCTGTGTTCCTACTAGTCCCTTGACGTATGCAGGACCATCCCACATACTCAAGAACTCTGTAGGATACAGGCTTTCCAAACCATATCTAATATGGTAACTAGATCATGACTTTGAGAAAGTGTCATGTTTCTCAACCTGGCAACTTTCAAGTCTATGTCTAGATGGGCTAAGGTAACTTCAGTGAAATACCGAGCGAACCAAGTCCAATAGGGCTTGTTTTCGCCCTTACCAGAGACCATTCAATCATGGCCAATTCAAGAAGAATTTCATTCTCATTTGGATATTCGAGAACTCCCACTGAATACACGTCCTCTCGATCTAATCAAAAGGTAACCAATTTGATTCACCAGTCCAAATCTAATACCCCGAACCTTGTGAATCCTCTTTTAGTCTTGTGTATTCAGTAACCTTACAGATATCCTTTTTGCATCCAATCCAATAGGCTATTGGCACTCTCATTCAATACACACCCTCTCGATCTAATCGAAAGGTGACCAGTTTTGTTCACCACTCCATGTTTAATTCCCCGAACCTACCAAAGGTTCTTAGACTTGTGAACCCTCTTCTGGTCCTGTGTATTCAGTAATCCGTAGAAGTCTTTTTTAGATCCAATCCAATAGACTATTGGCAAGCCCACTTTGTCTAAAAAACATGGCTCTTTAGTCTTTTCCTTCTCAGAGAAGATTTGCAAGCTAGAAGATCCAAACCATCTATTACTAGACTCTTTGGATATTCCAACTTCATCATCCTTAACTAAAGGAAACTGACCTAGCCATGGATGCCAAATCCGTAAGTTCATCTTGATTGTATCCATTTTTAGTCATTTGTTTTGAGTACTCATAATCTAATTATGGGACAGTGTCAAGTGTTTATATACCAAACCTAGCAGACAAGAATTGTCATTCTTTGTCAAATAAAAGTAATTTTATTGATCAAATTATTGTATCCAAATTGTCCAACAATAAATGGAACATATTTTGATTATGCTAGGTTACATAATTCCCACAGACACTATCTTAACATGATCATTACTAAGCCTAACAAGTCCTTAGTCTTAACAGTAACAACTTTGCCATTGCTAGACCTTAGGATCGTTTGTATTAGCTTTTTGTTCCTCATCATCACCTGCAAACCATTCACAGGTTATGAACGACTGGTATCCAATACTAAAGAAAAAAATAGATCATGTTGATACTCAATTCAAATTTCACCTTCATTGGAGAGAAGCTTTAAGAAGCTCCCTCTTCCAATGTCCCTTTTCTCGCAGTTAATGCAAACATCATTCGAAACCTCTGATGAAAGATGGTGTGGATCGGCCCGGGAGATTAACGCGAATAGCGGAAGCGCGAAATAGTGCGTAATAAAATTACAAAGCATAATTAAAAGGAATTTAAATAATGCATAACATACATAAATGAATCAAGGGGTGTGCCCTTGATTCTCCCGGGCGTTTGGTGTATCTCATGTTCAATAAAACACAATATGGAGGCCATAGAATTGAAACCGAAAAAGCAAAATTAAAGAACCTACCCGGTTGTAGTTTTGTCTTCGTTTCGGCTACATGCATTGTTCCCCGTTTTGCACCAAGATCTCAAAGAAGGGACCCTCTAAATCATCTCACTCGTTCCACCGGAAAGCAAACAACCCTTGTGCTAGCAAGAAATTATTTGGGGAGAAGAGACATCGATAGACGCTATGAATTAACTCAATCAATGTCTCTTATGTTCTTAACTTGAATAAATCAAGAAGAACAAAGTAGTATTCTTGGAGAGTGAAATAGGGATGGACGAATTTGGGAGGGAATTGAGAGATGAGAGTTGTAGAGAATACTAGGTGTGAGTGTGTGTTTTTTGAGTATTTATAGAAGATGGAATTTCCTATTCCTTCTCAAACTCTTCCAAAGAGACACACTTTGACTAGGATTTTGACCTAGTCAAATTAGGCTTTGATTAAGTCAAATTAATCATGGCCCTTCATCTCATCATTCTCTAGATCAAATCTTGTCCATCCATTTTGATGGGCTTTATGGAATGGGCCTATTTAATTCTAAATTAAATATTCCCATGGACTTTATATTAAATCATATTTAATATACTAAGCCCATTAATTAATTAATGGAAAGGACTTATTTAATTCTAAATTAAATAGTCCCATGGACTTTATATTAAATCCTATTTAATATACCAAGCCCATTAATTAATTCCATTGAATGGGATTATTTAATTCTAAATTAAATAGTCCCATGTACCTTATATTAAATCCTATTTAATATACTAAGCCCACTAATTAATTAATTCACCCTTTTAATCTAATTAAAAGGAAAGCCCATGCTTTATAAAACTCATAAATCTAATTTATGAACTCAAGCCCGATTATCCCAAATAATCCATCGAGGCTTGATTCTCCAAGAAGTATAATTTAATTCCATTAAATTAAACCTTCTCCCGGAATTAATTCCAAATTAATTCCCTTTCATTTGGTGTAGCGGGTGTGACTCTTTAGGTTCACCTTTCAGCTAGACTTGGACCTACTTCTTGTTATTTCATAACCAAAGTAGTCCGTTACCATGGGTGGCCATCTAGCAACGGTCCATGGCACTAGAGACTAGGTGAATTTATGGTGTGAACATTTAGGCTCCGAGTTATACGCAGGTGTGGTCCTACCGACGCTCGATACGTACGGGTACGGTCCTACTGTCGCCTGTCCCCCGGCCTTTAGTCTAGGGGTCGGTTCCCATCCTTGACTAGGCAACTATGCATAATGCTCGAGATAGGTTTAACTCGACGTAGGAAATCCTTTCCCACTACATCAAGTGCTATGGCCATAGACTTTGTGAGTCTAAACCATCTCCGAGCGCATAGGAGATCTTGCTGTCATATCCTTTGACAGGGGACAGATCCTATCTTGGAATTCACCGTTCTTACATACTCCGACTGCACTGGACGAGGCTTATGATGACCATGTGATATAATCGATCAAATTTCACCAAATCCAAAATACAGCCTTAGTATGTAGGGGGCTGCCGTGATCCTCAAGTCCGAGGACTAATCCCGTACTATCGGAACCGGGAATACGAGTCATACCGACCAAGCCCGTGTGGCTTCCATATGACGATTCCCGCGAGTCACATCAGTCGGCCGCTCCCAGCAGGCCGACCCACTAACACTGCTTAGACGATCCTCGTCACCCGTCGATGAAACACGACAGCAGATGCTTAGTGCAAATCTCACATGGATTCTCGATGCCCTGTCTGGAGATTCCTTTGACTTGGAGTATTTCAGACTGATTCGGCGAAACTGATTTCATGAACCTACCTCCAAGCGTAGTTCCAATTTCCCGAAATGTTATTTCAGTCTGTGGGCGTTTTTTTGTGACATCGTAACGATGCAAGCAGTAAGTACAACAAACTCATGCCTATGAATCCTTACTACATTCATTAACATAATATTACTTGTTCACAGATTGACGAATGGTTCTCAGAACAACCAATACCATTGACTTTCTGGTCACCTATTCTAACATCTGACTGCCGAACCCTTTTCCTCTTTCCTTTGTCGTCGCCCAGCGGTGTAATAGAAGCACTCAAAGTGCTAGCAACAGCTGATATTGTCTGAGCCTTTTTCCTCTTCCTGCGTCCGGCACCCTTGCCTTTCGCTTTAGAGGTCGAAGCCTCCTCACTAGTACTGTCGGCGCAAATTTTTCAATCGTTGCCTTGTACTGGACCAACATTTTTATCAACTCATGCAGGCTTTCTAAAGCCCATTCATGTTGTAGTTGACTACAAATGGGTCGAGTGAGGGGAGAAGTGACTGAAGGATCACGTGGATGTACATCTCTCTTTCAAGATCAACTTGGAGGTTTTTGAGCTTTTCCATAAGGGATAGCATCATCGCTCCATGCTCTTGTACCGACGATCCTTCTATCGTCTTCGCTCTGAAGAATTCCTTCGTTGCAGCATATCTATCATGCCGGTCTAGGACCGCATAGACTTGTTGCAATCGAAGCAGCATCAAGCCAACATCCTCCAGCCTATCATACTGCTTCTGGATCTCATTATTCATGGATGCCAGTATGATGTTGCGGACCGTTCAGTTGTCATCAAGCCTCTTCTTGAACGTCAAATGATTTTTTGGTGATGACCCTTCCAGCAAGGTCTAAGGAAAAACGTTATCCAGAATATAAGTCTGGTTCTTTGAAATCTAAGACCATCGTAAGATTTCACAGCCAGGCATGGTAATACGTTCCCTTAGACTTATTAGTCTCAAGTATAAGGGTTAGTGGATTCTTAGACATCAACAGTTAAATAGAAAAATAATAAGTAGATTATAACAATATTATGTTCAAGTTCAGACTTGGTCCTTTTGTCATTAACTGAAAGCCTTGAGTGGGCGTGTGGATCATCCCGGGAATAGCGCGAATGCGGAAGCGCGGTATAAATTTAAATACAAAATTTAAACATGCATAATACGTATAAAATAAAACACGCTCAAGGGGTGTGCCCTTGAAATTCCCGGGTGTTTGGTGTATCTCATGAATTAAAATAAGCATGCATAGCATGAAAGCCTGGGATAGGCGTGTGGATCATCCCGGGAAATAGCGCGAATGCGGAAGCGCGGTATAAATTTAAATTACAGAATTTAAACATGCTTTATACGTAAAATAAAAACACGTTCAAGGGGTGTGCCCTTGAAGTTCCCAGGTGTTTGGTGTATCTCATGAATTAAAGACATACAAGCAATCATGGAGGCCATAGGATTTGAAAAGAAAAAGGAGATGAAAACGTAAAAGAGACCTACCGATTTGTCGTTTCTCTTCTAACCGGTACTCGCGTTGTTCCCCGATTTGCTCCAAAATCTCGTATGTGAGATCCTCCAAATTGTGACACGCAATCCGCCCACATATCTTGTACGTCGTGCTAGCGAACGAACAAGTTTATATATTATTTGGAGAGGACGGATCAATCACACGTTATTACTTAACGGGATTAATCCTCTTTTTTGTTCAATTGTTAACACAAAAGAACAATTCTTGGGAAGAGAGAAAGAGAGTGGCGGACGAGAGAGAGGGAGAGGCATACAAGTTGTGTGTGTGTGTGTGTGTGTTGAAGTTTCATCATCCCTCTTATGGTGAGGGGCTAGGACTATATATAGAGGAGGAGTTTAATCCTCTTCAAACTCCAACTCTAGAAGACTAATTTGACTAGAATTTTGACCTAGTCAAAGTCCTAGTCAAAGTAGTATTTGACCTAGTCAAATTAATCCTAGCCATTCATCTCTCCTTTTAATCTCAACCATTAACTTTCATTTAATGGAATATTTAAAACCTATTTAAATATTCCAAGGGCAATAAATAAATATAATAAATATAAATATTTATTCTAAGCCCATTAAATTAATTTTCTAATAAATCTAATTTATTAGATAAATCCCTTTTATCTAATAAAAGGAATTAATTCGTTCCAAGAAAATTAGGGACCCGATTAAATCCAATTTAATCACTCGATTTCTCCAAATATTTAATTCTAAATTAAATACTTAATGTGTGCGGATTGTGTGTGACTCTTTAGGTTCACCTAGACTTGGTTGGATTCCTAGAATCCGCCTACCACCATTGGTGGCCATCTAGGAACGGTCCATGGCACTAGAGACTAGGTGAAATTACGGGGATGAACATTTAGGCTCTAACAGTACACTTGTCCTTCCGTCTACGGTCTCACTACTTAGGGTCTAGGGCACGGAAAATGCAGGTACCAATTTTGGACCTAAGTGTCGGTCTCTCCTTAACTAAACGTCGCAAGGGAAACCTTCCCTTCTGTTCAGTTACTGTAGCCACAGATTTTAGGGACAAGACACAGAGTATATGTGAGACTCAACTGTCAATGCCTTTTGACAGGAGACAAATCCTTTCTTGGAAACTACTGTCACTCTGTACACCGGAGTTGCACTAGACATAGCTTATGACTGCTCAAGTGTTTCTTGGCAATCTCTCACCATATCTAAGATACAGCCATGATGTACAGGTAAACTTAGCAGTTCCTCAAGTCAGAAGACTGGACCTGTACTATTGGAACCGGGAACACACGTCATACCTAGCCGACCCTACTCAAGGTCCTCCGTAAGACGATTCCCGCGAGTCACCTCAGTCAGCTGCTCCCCAGCAGGCTAACCCATTAACATTGCTTAGACAACCTTCGTCACCCGTTGATGAAATACGACAGCAGATCCTTAATGCAAGTCTCAAGGGGAATCTCGGTACCCATTTTCGAGATTCCTTGATTTGGAGATTTTCGAACTGATTCGACAGGACTGATTTCATGGACCTACCTCCAAGCGTAGTCCCAATCCCCGAATACGTTTTCTGTCCGTGGGCTTTGTTTGCGTAGTGAACAGATAAGTATAAAGCAGATAAAGTGAACACAAACAAAGTAATGCCAAAATGAATATCACTTCTTATTCATTAATAATTTATCAAATTCCTGGAATTGTCTAGACATAGGTTATATTTTGCCTGCCAAGATTGGCTACATGGTCACCTTTAACATAGCAATCATGGAGGCCATAGGATTTGTAAATAAAAGGAAGACGAAAAAATAAAAGAGACCTACCGGTTCGTCGTTTTCCTCTTCTAACCGGTACTCGCATTGTTCCCCAATTTGCTCCAAGATCTCGTATGTGAGATCCTCTAATTCGTGACACGCAATCGACCCACGTATCTTGTACTTCGTGCTAGCGAATGAACAAGTATTTTTATAGGAGAGGATGGATCAATCACACTTTATTTTTTTAACGAGATTAATCCTCCTTTGTTCAATTGTTAACACAAAAGAACAAGAGAGAATTCTTGGAGAGAGAGGAGAGAGGCGGACGAGAGAGAGGGGGAGGCACACGAGTTCTAGTGTGTGTGTGTGTGTTGAAGAATCATCATCTCTCTAAAGGTGAAGGGCTAGGAGTATATATAAAGGAGGAGTTTAATCCTCTTTAAACTCCAACTCTAGGAAGACTAATTTGACTAGGATTTTGACCTAGGCAAAGTAGTAATTTGACCTAGTCAAATTAATCCTAGCCATCCATCTCTCCATTTTAATCTCAACTATTAATTAAATTTAATGGAATATTTAAAAAGGTTTTAAATATTCCAAGGGCAATAAATAAATATAATAAATATAAATATTTATTCTAAGCCCATTAAATTAATTTTCTAATAAATCTAATTTATTAGATAAATTCCTTTTTATCTAATAAAAGGAATTAATTCTTTTCAAGAAAATTAAGGAACGATTAAATCCAATTTAATCATCCCATTTCTCCAAATATTTAATTTCAAATTAAATACTTTATTGTTTGTGGATTGTGTGTGACTCTTTAGGTTCACCTTTCAGCTAGACTTGGTCGGATTCCTAGAATCCGCCCGTTACCATGGGTGGCCATCTAGCAACGGTCCATGGCACCAGAGACTAGGTGAATATACGGGGATGAACATTTAGGCTCTAAAAGTACACTTGTCCTTCCATCTACAGGTCTCACTACTTAGGGTCTAGGGCACGGAAGGTGCAGGTACCCATTTTGGACCTAAGTGTCGGTCTGTCCTTTACTAAACGCCGCAAAGAAAACCTTCCCTTCTGTTCAGTTACTGTGGCCACAGATTTTAGGGACAAGACACATAGCATTTGTGAGACTCAACTGTCAATGCCTTTTGACAGGAGACAGATCCTTTCTTGGAAACTACTGTCACTCTGTACACCGGAGCTGCACTAGACATGGCTTATGACTACTCAAGTGCTTCTTGGCAATCTCTCACCATATCTAAGATACAGCCCTGATGTAAAGGTAAACTCAGCAGTTCCTCAAGTCAGAGGACTTGACCTGTACTATTAGAACCAGGAACACACGTCATACCTAACCGACCCTACTCAAGGTCCTCCGTAAGACGATTCTCGTGAGTCACCTCAGTCAGCTGCTCCCTAGCAGGCTAACCCACTAACACTGCTCAGACGACCTTCGTCACCCGTCGATGAAATACGACAGCAGATGCTTAGTCCAAGTCTCAAGGGGAATCTTGGTACCCATTTTCGAGATTCCTTGACTTGGAGATTTCTGGACTGATTAGGCAGGACTGATTTCATGGACCTACCTCCAAGCATAGTCCCAGTCCCCAAAATACGTTTTCAGTTTGTGAGCTTTGTTTGCATAGTGAACAGATATGTATAAAGCAGATAAAGTGAACACAAACAAAGTAAATGCCAAATGAATTTCACTTCTTATTCATTAATAATTTATCCAATCCTTGAAATTGTTCAGACATAGGTTACAATTCGCCTGCCAAGATTGACTACATGGTCACCTATTCTAACAATCTCCCACTTGACCTTAAAGCCAATCGCCCATTTGTCTAATCCCCATCTTCTCAAGATGTTGCGTATGAGCGCTCTGCGACATAGGCTTTGTCAGCAGATCTACTGAGTTGACTCGGTCCATCCGAACGTCACCTCTTCCTACCATTTCTCTTAGAAGATGGTAGCGTCTAAGAATGTGTTTGGAACAGTGATGAGATCTCGGTTTCTTTGCTTGCGCTATTGCTTCGTTGTTATCACAAAAGATGACAACAGGCTCGGCGATGCTAAGCACCACACCCAACTCTTGGATGTAGTTTCTCATCCAAACCGCTTCCTTGGCAGCTTCTGAAGCTGCTATGTATTCGGCCTCAGTGGTGGAATCAACAGTGGTAGCTTGCTTGGAACTTTTCCAAGCCACTACTCCTCCATTGAGCCTGAATACATAACCCGATTGAGACTTGGCATCATCGTCATCAGACTGGAAGCTAGTATCGCTAAAACCTTCCAAGATCAGTTCTCCATTGCCATAGACCAAGAGCATTTCCTTAGTCCTCCTCAGGTACTTAAGGATGCCCTTAACGGCATTCCAATGTGCCTCTCCTGCACAAGACTGATATATGCTTGTTACACTCAAAGCGTAAGCAATGTCAGGTCTGGTGCAGTGAACCGCATATTGGATGCTACCTACGGCAGAAGTATAGGGGATGACTTTCATCCTTTCAAGTTCCTCATCAGTCTGCGGGGACTATTTCTTGGATAACTTGATCCATGCCTCATGGGAAGGAATCCTCGTTTGGAGTTGTCCATTCGAAATCTTTTCAGGACTTTCTCCATATACGAGTTTTGGGTGAGCTCTAAAATCCTTCTAGATCTATCCCTGACAATTTGGATGCCTAGGATGTAGAAGGCTTCACCCAAATCCTTCATGGAAAACTGGGTTGATAACCATCCTTTTGTGTCACCTAATATTCTAACATCATTTCCTATGAGTAGAATGTCATCCACATAAAGCACTAGGAACACTATAGAGCTCCTACTGACCTTCTTGTATACACAAGGGTCGGATTCATTTTTGATGAAGTCATAACCCCGTATTACTTCATCAAAGCGAATGTTCCAGCTTCGGGATGCTTGTTTGAGGCCATAGATGGACTTCTGGAAACGACAGACCTTCTGTTCTTCTCCAGTGACTGTGAAACCCTACGGCTGATCCATATAGATCTCTTCTTCAACGAAACTATTAAGGAAAGCCGTTTTCACGTCCATCTGTCATATCTCATAGTCATACCATGCTGCTATGGCGAGCAGGATCCGAATGGATTTAGCCATGGCTACTGGTGAGTAGGTGTCCTCAAAATCGACCCCGGGTCGTTGAGTGTACCCTTTAGCAACCAGCCTAGCCTTAAAAGTTGTGACTTCTCCATCAACGCCAAGTTTGCGCTTATAAACCCACTTACAGCCAACTAGCTTAACACCTTTCGGTGGGTCTACAAGTCTCCAGACTTGGTTCTCGCTCATGGAGTCCATTTCGGTTTTCATGACCTCAAGCCATTTCCCGGAGTCGATGTCAGACATTGCTTCTCCATATGTCTTAGGATCGTTATCCAGTAGACCGGTCGTATTTAGAAAGTCATATCTCACTAGAGGTCTGGACTCTCTTGTTGACCTGCGGAGAACGGGAACGTCACTGGTGACTATGGGCGCTGACTATATAGGAGCTGGCGGTTCAGGTACCTGGGCTAGCCTTTCCTGACGTTGTCCTTCATGCCTAGCATGCTGGACTTCTCGAGGTTGGTTAGCCCTTCGGGTATCTATCCTGAATCCTCAAAGTGAGGAATCCGCAACTACCTCTGATGACTGATTTCCATCACTTGATTCCTCAAGGATCAGTTTATCAAGTTGGATATCCTCTGGAAAGCCTTGTTCCAAGAACACTGCGTTCCTTGAAACAAATACCTTTTGTTCCACGGGGTCATAAAAGTAATAACCTGCAGTTTCTTTAGGGTATCCAATGAACCTGCATAAGCTAGACGGGGATTCTAGCTTATCTCCCACTAACCTCTTGACGTATGCGGGGCTACCCCACACTTTCAAGTAATTGTAGGATGCAGGCTTGTCGTACCATATTTCATATGGTGTTTGGGTCAATAAACTGGTTGGCGCCAAGTTTAACAATTTGGCCGCTGTTTCCAATACGTATCCCCAAAAGGACAAGGGCAATTTGGCAAAACTCATCATGGATCGAACCATGTCCAACAGGGTTCGATTCCTCCTTTTAGAGACACCATTCAACTGCGGTGTCCCGGGAGGTGTCCATTCAGATATTATACCATTTTCTTTTAGATAATTAAGGAACTCAGTACTAAGGTATTCTCCGCCTCGGTCTGACCGTAGAACTTTAATTTTGCAGTTGGTTTGGTTCTCAACTTCAAGTCTGAATTCTTTAAACCTCTCAAGAGCTTCAGACTTGTACCTGATCAGGTATACATAACCATACCATGAATGATCATCGGTGAAGGTTATGAAGTAGGAGAACCCACCTCGGGCCTGCGTCTTTAGTAGTCCACATACGTTTGTATGGACCAAGTCCAACAGACCTGTGGCAAGCCTGCTTTGTCCTACAAAGGGCTTTTTGGTCATTTTTCCTCTTAAATAGGATTCATAAGTTGGTAGCTTACTCAAGTCGCCTAACTCTAGGTCTACCAATCTTTTCATCCTGTCTTGGGATATGTGACCTAGCCTAGCGTGCCACAGTCGTGCGTTCCCGTTGTTATCTATTTTACGTTTGTGTTGGAGAGGAGTTTGGGGCACTCTCTCTTCCAATGCCATTTCTCACGGCAATTGATACATATATCATATGCCCTCGACTATTGCTTGGAGACAAACTTCCCTTTTCCTTTGCCTTTCCCTCTTTGGCAATGGGAAGACTCTTAGTGTTTGTAGCTGCGTTGACGGCTTTTCCCTTCCCTTTCTTCCTTTTCCAACGTCCGGCACCCTTGCCTTTCGTCTTTGGAAGTTGAAGCACCTCCAAACAATACCGAAGGCATGGACTTTTTGGTCGTTGCCTCGTATTGCACCAACATATTGATCAATTCATGAATGCCCTTCTCAAGTGCGTTCATGTTATAGTTAACAATAAATTGGTCAAAGGAGGGTGGGAGTGACTGAAGGATCACATCTATGTACGTCTCATTATCGAGGTCTGCCTTTAGGTCCTCGAGCTTTTCCACCAGGGTAAGCATTTTAACCCCGTGCTCTTGTACAGAGGATCCTTCTGTCATTTTGGTTCCAAAGAACGCCTTAGTCGCGACATACCTAGTATGCCGGTCCGGGACTGCATAGCAATCCTTTAGGCATGCCATAATGAAAGGGACATCGTCTAGCCTTTCATACTGCTTCTGAATCTCATTCGTCATCGAAGCAAGTATGATGTTGCGGACCTTCCGGTTATCCTTATGCCAAGTCTCGAACGTCTCACGTTCTTCTAGCGTGGATCCTTCCGGTAAGGTCCTAGGAAAAGGCTCGTCCATTGAATTTGTTGGTCTCAAGTATGGTTGATAGTGGGTTCTTAGACATTTTAAATCTACATTTAAAAAAACAGAGTTCGCGATCAGCAGAATTTAAAAGGCAGAAGTTTGATAAATATTTAAACGCTTGGTCTTTAGTCATTTAATGCTCCCACTATTTATACGAAAACACGATACTCTCAAACGTTGTTTTTGGAAAACCCTTTCCTAGTGGGCTTGGGATCCACAGCGAATTTTCCCATACCCCGCTTTTACGATTTGCATGGGAAGAATCCTGTGGGAAGTATGCCATACCATTCTCGTTCCACGAGATTTCCAAGATTATTGCCTCACCCTTTCACATGATCCCGAGGACTCCAAGCAAATCATGCTAATCGGACGTTAGACTCGACCTAATCAACCGAATCATAGACCCGCTGCTACCTCCACGACTCGTGAGACAGGCAACAGTGGTCAACTTTTCGTTCATGACATAGTGCAGCTTCTTTTAAGTACGATAGACATGCCACGACTCGTGAGACCATGCTATCGACCTAAATTAGCTTCCTCACTATGCAATGGACTGGAAGGCATGGACAAACTCCTAGGGTCCATGTCCATTTTGTCTAGGGTCTAATATTTGGACATTGGTCCAACCAATGTGAGAGTTGTAAATGACCGAGATCTCATATGCAAATATAAACACATTCATCCACAATGCGTAAATAAATAAATTGCATCCCACAGCAGTTATATGATAAATAAAAAACCATTCATCCATCATAACAGCCACATGCAAAATTAAAGCCTAGCACGCCCCTGTTGGATGATCACGAGCCCGAATCCTATGCGACCCACTGAGCCCCAGTAGATCTATGGTCAATCTAGGGTTGGTCCTACACTATTACATTAATAGTAACCCAATCATCATTCTGATGGGCCTTGGTCTCTTTTCTCTTTCAATTCTTCATGGAAACGCCTTGAATCCTCCATTCTGGGCTCTCCATATGAACCTTCCTTCTTCTCCACCAAATACATAAAAAAAAAAAAAAAAACAAAGTCCTCACTCCAATTCTACTCTCATTACATATGTAAAAAGAAACCCCAGCGAAAACCCGGGGGGAGTACATAAGGAGGGAGAAAGAATGCCTTATTATTCCAGGGCAGCTAGAAGAGGAGAAGGAGAAAGCAGAAAGAGGCACACAGGCCCAACATAAAATTAAACCATACATTCGGTCTAGGACTCGTGATCATCCATTTCCATTCAACGCACATAATCACATGATCCAATCACATAAATATATGCTAACATTCCATGATTACCAATCACATCAATACATGATAAAATAAATGCACCACGTATGAAAAATATGGTACCACCATTGGCAATAATTTTTCCCGTTTAGGAAGACCCTTCCCCATTATTTGCAGGTAAGTTATCCCCGGGATTCCAAATCCAATAAACTTAACCTCCCGAGATAATGTTCTAAGAAAATAAGCAAAATTTAAACAAAACGAATTTTCAGAATTAATCCAAAAAAAAAAAAAGAAAAACTGAAAATAACGAGAAAAGCGCCGGCGTCAACCGGCTGCCGCCACCGGCAGCAGTCAGCCGGCGCGCAGGTCAGCAGACCCAGCTTACTGCCCCTGCGCAACAGGCTCCCCTGCCCGCGCGCGCCAGCCTGCCGGCTACCAGCGTGCGCCTGCCCTGCGCAGGCGCGCGCGCGCAGACACCATCGTCTGCGTGCGCGCGGCCCTTCCAGCATGCAGTCGCGCGCGCACCTGGTGGCGCCGCCACATGCGCGCACTCGCGCGCGGCATCTCTTGTCGCGCGTCCTGGCCTGGCGCGCAGGCTCCCCTGCCTGCATGCGCGCGCGCCCAGCCACCTGCCTGCGCCTGCCGCCCGACCGCGCCGCCCAGTAGGCCTGACTGCGTGCGCCATGCGCGCCAAGCGTAGGCGGACGCGCGCAGGCTCCCTTACCTAAGCGCACAGCGCGCACGGTCAGCCATCGGCTGGCCGCGTGCTGCGTTTTCTCCGTTTCGTTAGATTTTGCCCCCATTTCCCAACAAAAAATAGAAAATACCAACACACCAAAATCATACGAGATCGAATGCAAGAAAAACGACATGCTATAACGATAAAATATCAAGAAATAATTAAAACATTCCAAACACGTTTTCATGCTTAAAACGCACACAGAACCCTAGGCCTATACACCGAACCGGGCTCTGATGCCACTGAAAGCCTTGGGTGGGCGTGTGGATCGTCCCGGTAATACCGCGAATGCGGAAGCGCGGTATAAATTTAAATTACAAAATTTAAACATGCATAATACGTATAAAATAAAACACGTTCAAGGGGTGTGCCCTTGAAATTCCCGGGTGTTTGGTGTATCTAATGAATTAAAATAAGCATGCATAGCAATCATGGAGGCCATAGGATTTGTAAAATAAAAGGAAGGCGAAAACGTAAAAGAGACCTACCGGTTCGTCGTTTTCCTCTTCTAACCGGTACTCGCATTGTTCCCCGATTTGCTCCAAGATCTCGTATGTGAGATCCTCTAATTCGTGACACGCAATCCGCCCACGTATCTTGTACTTCGTGCTAGCGAACGAACAAGTATTTTTATTGGAGAGGATGGATCAATCACACATTATTATTTATCGGGATTAATGCTCCTTTGTTCAATTGTTAATACAAAAGAACAAGAGAGAATTCTTGGAGAGAGAGGAAAGAGGCGGACGAGAGAGAGGGAGAGGCACAAGAGTTCTAGTGTGTGTGTGTGTGTTGAAGAATCTAACAGTACACTTGTCCTTCCGTCTACGGTCTCACTACTTAGGGTTTAGGGCACAAAAAATGCAGGTACTCATTTTGGACCTAAGTGTCGGTCTGTCCTTTACCAAACGCTGCAAGGGAAACCTTCTCTTCTGTTCAGTTACTGTGCCCACAGATTTTAGGGACAAGACACAGAGCAATTGTGAGACTCAACTGTCAATACCTTTTGACAGGAGACAGATCCTTTCTTGGAAACTACTGTCACTCTGTACACCGGAGCTGCAGTAGACATGGCTTATGACTACTCAATTGCTTCTTGGCAATCTCTCACCATATATAAGATACAGCCCTAATGTATAGGTAAACTCAGCAGTTCCTCAAGTCAGAGGACTTGACCTATACTGTTGGAACCGGGAACACACGTCATACCTAACCGATCCTACTCAAGATCCTCCGTAAGACGGTTCCCGTGAGTCACCTCAGTCAGCTGCTCCCTAGCAGGCTAACCCACTAAAACTGCTCAAATGACCTTCGTCACCCATCGATGAAATACGACAGCAAATGCTTAGTGCAAGTCTCAAGGGGAATCTCGGTACCCATTTTCGAGATTCCTTGACTTGGATATTTCCGGACTGATTCGGCGGGATTGATTTCATGGACCTACCTCCAAGCGTAGTCCCAGTCCCCGAAATATATTTTTTAGTCCGTGGGCTTTGTTCGCGTAGTGAACAGATATGTATAAAGCAGATAAAGTGAATATAAACAAAGTAAATGCCAAATGAATTTCACTTCTTATTCATTAATAATTTAACAAATTTTTAAAATTGTTCAGACATAGGTTACAATTCGCCTGCCAAGATTGGCTACATGGTCACCTATTCTAACATTAACCCCTCTCACTATTTCTACGAAAGCCCATCACTCTCAAATGGGCCGTCCGGAAACCATATCCTAGTGGGCTTGGGATCCACAAGCGCAATTCTCCATGACCGCCTTTACAATTCGCATGGGAAAAGCCTTGTGGGAGGCATCTAATACCATTCTCATCCGATGAGATTCCCAAGATATTTTGCCTCACCTCTTCACATGATCCCACAGACTCCAAGAGAATCATGCTACTCGATGTTAGGTCTGACCCATCAACCAGATCATACCTTAACTATCGCCCCCCACGACTCGTGAGACAGGGAAACGACGAGCATATTCCTTTGTCACAATAATGGTGCAGTTTTCCTCTATTCCAAATGTGTCACAACTCGTGAGACCACACTTAGGTAGTGGTAGCTTCCTCACGACATTGCTATTGATGGAAGGTTTGGACAGATCAAACCATTTGACCCAAGTCCATCGTGGGCCTAATATTTTAACTTGATGTTAGGCCCGACGAATCAATCAAATCATACCTCAACTATCGCCTCCCACGATTCGTGAGACAGGAAAACAATAAGCATATTTCTTTGTTCACAACAATGGTGTAGCTTTCCTCTATTCCAAATGTGCCACGACTCGTGAGACTATATCTCGGTAGCGGTAGCTTCCTCGCAACAATGTCGTGGATGGAAGGCTTGGACGGATCAAAACCATTTTGATCCATGTCCATTGTGGGCCTAATATTTTAACTTGATCCTACCAAGTGAGGGTTCAAAATTATTGACTGAGACCTCATCATATTAATATTTTGCATGCATAAATATTCAATATTATAAAGCATTTAAATAAATTCATCGCATGCAAGTAAACCTAGTATACCCCTGTTGGATGATCAAGAGCCCAACCTATGTGACCAACTGAGCCTGCAGTGAGTCTATGGTATGTCTAGGGTGGTCCTCCACTATTACAACAAATTAACCCAATGTCATGCCAATGGGCTTTGTACTCTACTTGTTTCGCCTTGATGTCTCACCTTGGGCCTCCATCCAACGTAGGCCTCCTTTTTCTCCGTGGGCTTGCCTTATCATACATAAAATGTAAAACCTCACCAAAACTAACTACTCTCAGCTTCGTGATCATCACTTGTTAATCCAATTAACAAAACACAACATAATTACAAATTCAATATAATCATGCTCCAAATAATACAAATCATGTTTTAAATCATTGATATCCAATATCATTTCATAACATAATTAAATGCAGAAAAATACATGTAAAAAATACAATTAGAAATGGATATTAAAAACCTTGTACAACCCATGTGTAATTTTTATTTATTTATTTTTTGTTTGTTTGAAAATCATTTCCAAAATAATCTTAGGCAATTTAATTTTAGGAAAAATTATTCTAAATTAAAATTAAATCAGCCATAAATTAAATATTTCAGAAAACATATGCAGAATACCAGAAAATCAACTTTCCCGTGAAAACAGCGAAAAAGCAGCCCAGCCGTTCGGCCGTGTCGACCGACTGCGCGCGCGCAAGAACCACTGCCTGCGGTGTGCGGGTCTGGCATCACCCGCGCGCACCCAGCGCACGCACGTGATGGGCGCGCGAGCGCGCCTACGCACGATAGTAGGCTGTCTGCTACCAACCAGCAGCGACTGCTGCTGTAAATATTTTTTTTAATTTATTTTGCACATGAAAACTGAAATAAATACCCAGATTTCAGAAAATCTAATTTTCTAAAATCACCCAAATATCAATGATTAATCAACATAATTAATCATGAAAATTTCAATAAATAATTACGAAAATTAAAAGCAATAATTACATGCTTTTAAATCCGATCTGAACACGTTGAACATGCTTGCACACGTAAAACATGTAATCCATAGCCACATACACCGAACCTGGCTCAGATACCACTTGAAGGAAAGCGGATCGGCCTGGGAACGCGGCGGAAGCGCGATGGAGATAAAAATGTGCAGAATAATAGAATTTAAATCCCATTCAAGGGGTGTACCCTTGAACGTTTCTGGGCTATCGGTGTATAAACGCAGAATATAAACATATAAAATAAATAAGTGTTCGTGGCTATAGAATAAAGAAGAAACCGAGAGCATAATTGTAAATCGGAATACCTTTTTTGATTTTGTATTTCGATCGGCCACATGCGTTGATTCCTCCCGACGTTCATCCACGCAAGGTCCCAACATAGTGACCCTCTAAAGTCGTGCACACCACACCGGGAGAGATCTCATTTTTCATGCTAGAGAAAAATGGATCTAGAGGATGAAATCGAAAAAGGGATTACACTATTAAATTAGTGTTCCTTCTTGGTCTTACTTTGTTCTTCAATTGATCTTAGATCAATGAAGCAACAAAGAGGATTTTGAGAGTAGAGAGAGAGGAGTCGAAAATGGCTTGAAAGAGTGTGTAGAGAATGTTCTTCTTTTTCCTAGAAAAAGATGAATCATAAAACTCTTGTCTTTAGGTTCTCCAGTACGTACGTCCTTCCATCTACTACCTCACAGCTATAGTCTAAAGTATGGACCTTGAGTGTTGGTACCCATTATTGGCTTAAGCCTACGCTCGTCCACGCTAAACGTCACTGGGATCCCATCCCACTGTTCAGTCACTGTAGCCACAGATTTATGGGGGACAAGTCTTAGAGTATAAGTGAGACACTACTGTTAACCGTTTTGACAGGAGACGGATTCTATATTGGGACCTACTGTCCACACTACACATCTTGACTGCAATAGATAGGGTTTATAGCAACTAGGTCTCTCGACTTGGTAGCCTATTGCCAAACCTAAGATACAGGTATGGTGTGTATGTGACCACAATAGTCCCTCAAGTTCGAGGACCAATCTCGTGAAGGACAAGTGGATCCGCCCGGGAGCGCGAGCGAAAGCGAGAAAGCGTAAAATAGCGCGTAAATTTAGATCAAATTTAAATTAACGTGATCCCAAGGGGTGTACCCTTGGGTGCTCAACCGGGCGTTCGATGTAGGATGTATTAATGTTTAAGACATACATATAACACATAGGGCATAGATGAAAAGTTAAAACTATCAAAGTATAGTAAAACCGTTACCTTTGATGATTTTACGTATGTGCGGCTACTTGCGTTGTTCCTTCTCTGGAATGCTCACAGAATCCAAATGTATGGATTCTCCAAAGGTGATCCACACCACAATGGAAGAAACACACGTTTCCTTTGCTAGAAGTAAACGGGTCTAGGAAGGAATCAGTTCAAGAGAAAAAATACTATGAGTTAGTGTTCTCTTAAACCTACTTTGTTCTTCCTTTTAATTCAAAATCAAGTGAAGAACACAAGTGGGAGAGGGAGAGAGATGGGCCGAGAGTGAGAGAGGAGAGAGGCTGAATTTGTGCTTCACTTTTCCTAGAAAAGATGAATTATGATTCTTACATTACGAGCTTCTGTATATACTCATATATATACATAATTAATGTGATAACAATGGACCAGCCGTTGGTACGTGGCACCTGAATTTTTCAGCCCGGAGGGCATAACAATGTAACAGTAGGTTCCTCCTGATGTTATGAAGGTAACCCTCTTCTGGTCATCAGGGTTGAGCACGATTTGGTGGTAACCCTGCAAAGCATCCATTAGACTTAACAATTCGTGACAAGAGGTAAAATCTACCAGCTGGTTAATACAGGGCGGATGGTAAAAATCCTTAGGACATGCTTTATTAACATCCCGAAAATCAACGCACATACGCCAGTTGTTACCTGGCATGGGTACTAATACCACATTGGACAACCATTCTAGAAATTGCATTTCCTTAGTGTGTCCAGCAGATAGGAGCTTAGTTACCACTTCCTGGATGATCCTGTCCTTCTCGGGTCTGAAATGCCGCTTCTTCTGCTTGACAGGAGGGAAAGCTGGGTCTAGGTTAAGATTTTGTACTGCAATGCCAAAATCAATGCCAACTAGGCCGTAGGCCTTCCAAGCAAATACGTTCACATTTTCCTGCAATAAGACTGTTAGTCTTCCTACTAGTTCCAGACTTAGTTGGGAACCTATCATCGTAGGTTTATCCGGCTCTCCTGGTACTAGCTGGATGCTTTGCAATTCTTCGGCGGGTTGTAGACGAGCTGGAATGGTGTTTGATCATCCTGCTGGATGTGTTTCTTGCCCTGCTCGGTACCGGGAAGGTCTATCTCCATATCTTGTCGGTTTCCGCCCTTTATTGATTCCACGTAGCATTTCCAGGTCACCTATTGATCGCCTGTGACTTCTCCAACTCCTACTCCGGTAGGAAACTTCAATTTCATATCGTATGTGTAGAGTAGTGCTTGAAATGCGTTTAGGGTAGGGCGTCCTAAGATGAGGTTGCAAGCAGGCGGCATATCTACGATGAGGAACCTGACCATCTTGGTTTTCCTATGGGGCTCTGCTCCTAGGGAGAGGGGGAGCAGGATCTGGCCCAGTAGGTGTACCACCTCACCTACAAAGCCGTACAGCAAAGTGTCCAGCGGCTCTAGTAGGATATCTCCTAGTTCCATCTGTTCGTAAACCTTGTAAAAGAGGATATCTGTAGAACTTTCGGAATCCACAAAAAAATACATTGTACAGTGTAATTGGCCAAGGTGGCCGAAATGACAGGGGCATCATTATAAGGTAAAGTGTACTCCCTGTTTATCAGCGGGACCGAAGTGGATCAAGGGGTCCCCTGTTGGTGCATTACGAATTATCTCTAAAATGGTTATGGCCACCTTTGCGTGAGCACGTCTGGCTCACCCAGAGTCCCCGTCGGTGGGCCCTTTTGCTATCATGTGAATCACACCTTTGGCCAGAGCATTCTGTGGGCTTTGCTCTTCGGAGAGGAGCCTGTCCTTCTTGCGCTCCCTTCTCGGGGAGTTATCCGCCTGCTCCTCACTTCTACGCGAATCTCGCTGGCAAGGGCGTTCCTCTCTGCGTTCTAGCCTTTCCTCCTTATCCACGTAATCTTTCAAGTAGTCGGCTTGAATAAGCCTTTCAATCTCCTACATTAGTTGGCGGCACCGATTGGTGGCATGTCCGTATTCTCGATGATACTTGTAAAAATTATCGGTGAGGTCCTTCCTCCGAGCCCTTGGGCCACTGCAGAGTTAGGTGTCTATCGATAGCCATCGACTTATTGGTTGGCTAGTGATAAGTAAGGTGTACAACTCATTCTTTGGATCGAGGGGGTTGAAGCGTCCCCGCAGTTCTCCTCTTCTCCTACAAGCTGGGGGTAGATCACTTCTCTTGTCGCGGTTAGCATTCTTCAGTAACCAAGCATCCTCCAGGTTCATGTATTTTCCTGCACGAGCTAGTACTTCCCGGAAATCGGCAGCGGGGTTTTTTAATAATGGACTGGAAAAGAAGGCCTCCTCGTAGGCATTGGGTGAGGGCCTTGACCAGTACCTTCTGCTGTACTGTCGGAACTTCCAAGACAGCGGCGTTGAAGTAGTGCACATAAGCCCTTCGAGTCTCCTTTTTCTTCTATTTGATTCCAATGAAACTGACATCTGAATTCTGCAAAAGACCTTATTTGATCCAGTTGGGAGCTAGTTGAACTATTATTGAGCAGAATTCATTTTAGTGTAGTAAGGAAAACACGACATTTAATACTGTCAGTATATCTGTGCAGCAGGGCTGCATTTTCAAACCTACGAACGTGCTCCACCGGATCGTCAGAGCCATCATAAATAGGAAGGTAGGATGGCGCACAAAAATGAGTAGGGAGCTCCTCCATCATGATCTCCTTGCTGAAGGGGATGCCCCGCCTTGCAGGTAGGACGTCCTTGGTCATTTGCTGGCGAAGTTCTACCACTTCCCTCCTCAGAGTGTGCCACATCTTCGGGGGTGAAAGGGCACCGCCTCCTTATTGGTAGAATTAGTAGGAAAAGGTCCGCCCGCCAGCTGGCCGGTCTAAGTCTGCTCTTCCGCCAGCTCTGCTTCTCGGGTTCCTCCTTGGTCCTATCTTGAGGAGGGTCCTGCCCCACTAGTCTGGGAGCCATGGTATGTCGAATGGATAGTTTCCATTATGAACTTGCGGAGCTACTCATACAGGAGTGAATCTACAGCAGTGGGAACGACAATAGGATTGGTTGTGGGAGCAAAGGCACCCTCAGCTGGGGCTGGGAGAGCACCAGTTGGAGCAGGAAGGCTCCAGCTGGAATAGGAAAGGCTCCTAAGGGAGCAAAGAGTACTCTGGCTCGAGAGGACAATCAGCAGTTGGAGCGAGGAGATCATCGGCAGTAATGGGGGCATTAGCAATACCCAACGTCTGATCTGGGGGTGGGATGATAGATCCCACTGCAGCGGGGAGGGAGACATCTCCCTCGAAAGATCCAATATTGCTTGAATCGGCCATTTCTCATGTCTTGAACTCAAATTCCCATAAATGACACCAATGATGCATACCAAAATTCAGCAGCACTACAAAAGTCGAGGGACCTTCACAAAAATTTCAAAATTTAGGGGGGACTAACCTGCAAGGAAGCGTTAGCACTCCGATGCTTAAGTCAGTAAAGTGAAAAATAAAAGAAAACTTGAAAAATAAGTAAGGATAATGGTGATATTCGAGTGTGTGATGTAATAATTCGTGTGATATATGCAAAGTAGACACAAAATCGCCTTGGGACCGAGAGTAAATAAGAGTAAAAGTGTAAAAATTGCAAAAAGTGAGTAGATGTTACCAAATGATTGCACAAGACCTCTATTTATAGGCTTGTACAAAGTAGAAATCGGAATTTAGCTGAAGAGAGTCCTATGCCATTCAAAGCTCTTTGAGTCCGTTAACTCTGACTAAGATATCCCAGGTGGACCAGGTTTTGCCAGGTCTGCCTTAAAATCCAAAAAATCGGTACACTCAACTTCCGAACTGATTTGTCGTCAATCTACTAGGATCCAGCTGGAGATATGTTAGGCTGGCGTGTATTAATGTGTTGACAAGTTAGATGATGTATTCGTCTAGTTGTACGATAACGTGTCCTGCTAGAACGAGCTCGTTTCTTGGGCTTGCCAGTTTAGTAAAATCAACAGGTAAGAATATGGGTTCTTACCTTTCAGCTAGTGGGTTATCCTACTGGTGGTCCAGAGGGCCTTCTAGGCTTGAAGTCCAAGGAGGATTCTAGGGAGCATCATCATTGTTCATTTGCATTATCACAGGGGGTTAGATTGCAATTAACCCAATTAAGTTTTATATAGCATGCTGTGACCTCATAAATTTTTGTCTGTAAAGTTTCTTAAAATGATTAAAGTCAATCATTTCCATCAGTTGACCGTCTAAACTAAGGAAGAGAGCGTTTTGAAAAAAAATATGATGGTAAAGACATAATAAAAGGTCGTTATTAACACGAGATAATTTCAATTTTGGTCACCTAATAAATTAGTCACTAAAGCAGTTTTGGTGATCTACATTAGTCATAGTTTTAATACCCGATATTCCTTTTATGCTAATGACATTGCGGTCTCTCTATTAATTTAGACGGTCAACTAATGAAAATAACTGACTTAAATCACTTTAAAAAAATTTGTGGATCAAAATTAATGAAATCAGAACATGAGGTACCATAATTGATTTAGAGACTAATTCAACGGACTAAAATTAAAATTAATCCTATCATAAAAAGTGTTTAGCTGTAGTAGTAACTAAACACTATCTTCTTTATGAAATAAAGATATATATATATATATATACATATATATCTGACTTTTCTTTTATCCTATAAAAATATCGAAATGTGACTTATCATTCATCACCAACATATATCGTCATTGTTCTTTCTTTTCGACAAAACTAGAAATTGTGGGAAGCAATACTTCTGCGTATAATTTTTAATAAAATTTTTATTTTAAAAATATCATAACTTATTTCAGTATTTTAAAATTTATTATTGCCTTACGACTTCATATATAAAAACAGTTTGATAATTTTTTTCTAATGCTTTAATTATCAATACAGTATTATACTCAAATTAAATTAAAAAATGAAACTTTATAGAATATTTGTTATATTGACAATGACGATTATAATTACATGTAACACAAATAGTAATATGTTATTTTAATTCAATTAACAATAAATTTAAATAAAATGGGAGTACATTAATTTTTGAGTAATGTAATTGCATGGAATTAATTTTCCAAAGAAATTTAATTGAATAGAGTTGGGAAGTTGAAGGGCATTTTTGGTATTACAATAATTTGGTGTAGTGGTATAAAAACTTCCACTTTGTGTCTATAAAACCCCTTCTCTTTATAACAGTATAAATAACAGCTACTTCTAACCAAATTTGACATATATAATTACGAATATTTTTTCATTATCTAGAAAATTATAACCCCATCAAAGGAAATAATCAAGTCCCTACATAATGAGGTGGATGTTACCACTTTATTCTTTGTTGAATTTAAAAGAAAAAAACATTTGAAGGGAAAAAATTAAGGTGAGTAGAGTAAATAATTCATAGGATATATTATCCATAAAAATATGTTAGAAAATTATAAAAAACATATAAAATTATAATTGATAATCTAAATGGGCATTTTGATCATTTTATAGTAAAAGTTAGATGTAAATCTAATGGATGTTAGTAGAATGAACTCGTTGTTAAAGGGATATTAAAATAAAAAAAATATTTATAATTTATCAAATAATAAAAATAATATTTATAATTATATTAAACCACACGGATACGGCTGTAATTTACCTTTTCCTTTTTTAACTTCTGCTTTCTTTCCTCTTCCTAGGATGCAAGCTAGTTAAAGTTAAGACTTCTTTTTTCCTAAATAAAGAAAAAAAAATTGAGTAATCTACATTATACTTTTATCATTCTCATGCCACGTTCAAATGTGGGCTAGGGTTTAGCAGAAAAAAGATGGAACATTGTAGAATACACTTTAATTGGCAGCACAAAAATAGTGACTTTCAGGTGGCATAGGGGCCACTGCCATAATAATACTCATCGGCCGAATAAGTGTGGCACAGATATTTTAGATGCAAGTAGTGTATTTAATGCAATATTTCCCCTCGAATTTGGGTGTAAATTTAGTCCGTATGTCTCGTGACGTTACAATCATAAAGAAATTCCTAATTTTGGTCCGTAATTATAAGGGGCGGTTACTGTGTAAATATTTAATATGATAATTAAATCCTATAATTTTTTTTAAAAAAATGACATATTATGAATAAAATTCATTAAAAAATTCATTTTTGCTGGAATTTGGAACTAACGTAAGGTCACCTGCCAAATTAATATGTTATCTATTAATATATATATATATATATATATATATATATATTTGAAGGCGGTCTTTTGATCAATACCTTCAATTTTGATCAAAATTTTAATTTTTTAGAATTTTAAATCTTTTTATCATAATAATTAATATTAGAGGTCATGAGTTCAAACCCCTGCCATTTTTTTTATTATAACAAATCTTCCTAGAGGTCATGGGTTCGAACCCCTGCGAATTCTTTTTATTATAATAAACGTTCTAGCTAGAGGTCATGTGTTCGAACTCTTGTGAATTCATTTTATTATAATAAACATTCCTAGAGGTCATGGGTTCGAACCTTGTGAATTCATATTATTATAATAAACATTCATAGCTAGAGGTCATGGGTTCGAACCCCTGCAAATTCATTTTATTATAATAAATATTCCTAGAGGTCATAGGTTCGAACCCCTGCGAATTTTTTTTATTATAACAAACTAGAATTTGTGGCACGCAGTACCTATGCTCATAATTTTTAATAAAACTTTTATTTTATTAAATCTCATAACTTATTTTAGTATCTTAAAGTTTATTATTGCCTTACAACTTCACATATAAAAATTATTTGATAATTGTTTCTAATGCATTAATTATCAATACAGTATTATACTAAAATTAAATTAAAAATTGAAATTTTATAGAATATTTGTTATATTGACAATGATGATTATAACTATATGCAACACAAATACTAATATGTTATTCTTATTTCAATTAACACTAAACTTAAACAAAATGGGAGTAAATTTAATTTTTTGGTACATGTAATTGCATGGAATTAATTTTTCAAAGGAACTTAATTGAACAGAGTTTGGAAGTTGAAGGGCATTTTTTATATTGACAATGACGATTATAATTACATGCAACAAAAATAGTAATATGTTATTTTTATTTCAATTTACAATAAACTTAAATAAAATGGGAGTAAATTTATTTTTTTAGTGCATGTAATTTCATGGAATTAATTTTCCAAATGAACTTAATTGAATAGAGTTTGGAAGTTGAAGGGCATTTTTTGTATTACAATAATTTGATGTAGTAATATAAAAACTTTTACTTTGTGTCTATAAAACCCCTTCTCTTTATAAATAAAAAGACCATGATAGAAATATATAAATTTAGTTGACAAAGTTATGTGCACAACAAATTAAATAATTCAGGATAAATCAAGAAAATATAAATTTCATGCATCCACAAAATTGTAATAATATGAATATCAATAAAATAACCAAAAAAAAGTATACCAAGATACATTTTGAATATCAATTGTATAATTTTGACCGTATAAAATTTTTTCTATCATAATCGTATGTCATTCTTTACATGCAGGATGGAGGACAAATGAACTGAAGATCCAAATAGTAGAATTTTGCTATTTATCATTGATATAAGATGTTATTTAAAGATAGTTTTTTTTTAAAAAAAAAGGATCAATTGTCAATTTAATATATAATTTTAGTAAAAAATTGATATGGTAAATTTGTATAAGTATGTAAATGAATATATATAGCATTGCATAAATAGTGAAATTCTTAAATTGTTTTCATGTTATATATAGCTTTATATTAATAAGACACATATAAGTATTTTCTATTGATATTCATTATATATAAAATAAATTTATTTAATATTCATTATATATACAATCTAAATAAACATATATTCTATTAATATATATATATATATATATGAAGGCGGTCTTTTGACCAATACCTTCAATTTTGACCAAAATTCTAATTTTCTAGAATTTTGAATTTTTTTATTATAATTATGAATCCTGGAGGTTATGGGTTCGAACCCTGCGAATTCTTTTTATTATAACAAATATTCCTAGAGGTCATAGGTTCAAACCTCTGCGAATTCTTTTTATCTATACCTTATTATAATTGAAGAGCACCTACTTTGTGTCTCAATTTTTTGTCTGCCATTTTTTCATTATTTTATAATTATTTTAACAGTTTTTTTTTTCTTTTCTCAACCTCCAATTCTCTCTTTCTTTCCCCACTCTTTTCTTAATAACTTCTCACAATTTTCTATATTTTTTTTACCATTCTTTATTTATTTAACTAAAATATATATTTTGAAAAAAAAATTATATTATTTAAATTCTAAATTAATTGCACACCCATTTGGGCGTGCTACACACACTAGTTTTTTTATAAGTGCAGGGTTTGCTTTTCAATTTGAATCCAAATAGAACTAAAATTGTTATCCCCTAGCTGCTTTCTAAATTTTCTTAATTTTTTTTTAAGTAAAATTGATGAATATTATTAATTGAACTAAATTAAATACAATCCGTCCTGTCGATTATTACAACAATTATAACAATCATAACTTGATCAACCAATATCACATAAGTTAAATCTAAACAATTCCTTACTATTAGAGTATACTCAATACTACTATATAGTAGACTATCCTCCAACGCATTGGTGTAGTTTGAACTCATGACCTCTAAAGTCATGTTCTCAATTTTCTTAATTACTAAGCTGATTTTTTTTTTCAAACAAAAATTCATATGTATAAATATCTTGATATCATTCATAGAGAAAATTATAATGTGGTCTTGAAACGATATGGTTTGATGATTTTAGTCCTACTGAAATTTTATTCAGCAATTAATTAATGCATTTTTAAAAAAAATTGACAAAAACTAAGAATAAAGCCTGTAGGAATTCCTAAAATTGCCACTCTTCTATAATTATAGAATAATAGTTGCAAATTTTCAATGATCATAAATACGTGCAAGGGACAAAAATAGGAATAAAACTAACATATATATGTTTATCTTATCTAACATAGATAAAAATGTCCAACAAATCAAGAATCTATGCACTCTTGCCTGAGTCAAACTTGACCCGCCCCGATCTGATCCAATCAAATCCAATCCAACCCAAAGCGAATATAGGCCAAATTATGCACCATTGAGCATTGAACACGTAAAAGTAGATGAAAACCCCTAGTTAGTTAGAAGTACTGAGTCTTATAAATATAATTCCTAAAAGATGAAACAAGGTAAGCATTTAATACATTTTACCACTTTCATTTTCCCACCTCAACGACCTTATTGATTTGAATATTGGGGGATACCAAGTTCTATATATTTCATTCCAAAAAGATAAAACTAGGTAAGCATTTACATTTTACCACTTTCATTTTCCTATCTCAACCATCTTATTGATTTCAGTATTAGAGGATATTTTTGTCGGAATACCCCTACAATCCTAACTCATCGTGTTTGTAGGTCCAAACACTAATGAGATCCTGGCATTGCTAGATTAATGGACGACCACAAAAGATGGCCCACATCAAGTATAACTTAATATTCCATATGATATTATTACTCTGGGTGTTGGAGGATAATTTCGCAGGAATACCCCCACTACAAAATAAAAATAAAAAAATATATATATATATATATCACTTTTTACACTATAATTACTATAGCTTAAAGATCACGACGAATCAATACTATGCACGTGGTGAAGTAAAATCAATATAACTCAAGTTTTGACCATGGTTAAGTAATATTTGTTATGATTGTACCCATGGTCAAATATTTGCCATATTTTTTTTATAATAGTAGCTAATGATTTAGCGTCTTTTGAAATCATGACTAATAATTGTTGTGTGTTGTAGTTATTTAATATTTATCATTCTTTTTAACTTTTAATCTTAGTCAGTAACCACAACAAGAAATCATATTTCTTCTAATGGCCTTATGATCCTGACTCATTGTGTTTGTAGGTCCGGAACCCAGTGAGATCCGAGTGTTATGGCTAGACTGGACGACCACAACTGACCTGCCCGGATCAACTATAAATCAATATTCCTCATAATGAATAACTGCAATGTCCTAAACTCATGGGGTCTTGGGACCCAAAACAAACCCTCGCATCTGGAATCAACTACTCTTCGTATACCCATATTTTTGTAAGTCAAGGAAGAAGAAGAAAAAGAATGGCCAATGACGTGGGCTTGAGACAGATTCTGGTAGAATCGATTCTTAGAAATTATGATCGGATAAGATTTAACATGCCTTGCTTCTACAACACATGTTCTGCAGTTCTATAATTCAGATTTGGGTAAATTGTATTGATATTTCCTAAAATTAGTTTTAATTACACAAATGCCTTTTACTTTTTATAAAATCGGTTTAATATAATTTACGTGTCTGTGATATTGCAAATAAGCAAATTATCCCTTATGGGAAAAAAAAAATAGCGATTTACCTCCTTGTGTTCTCTAAAATTAAGTAATTTGCTTCCCTATCTAGGGAAATAAATTGCTCATTTTTTACAAACACGGGGAGGTAAATTGATTCATTTTAAAAAAGACAGGAAGGTAATTTGCTATTTTATTTTTCATAGAGGAGTAATTTGCACATTTTCAATATCATAGGGGTTGCTTGCATTTTTCACTTTATAAAATTATCACTACAGGAAATAATAATATTAGAAACAACACAAATTCCTTGCAAAATAGTAAAATTCGTTGTTAATTACATTACCAACGAGTAGCAAGATTAGTTCGTCGCTAATTTTAGCATCAAGTTTTTTGTTGCTCATTTTGCTAGAAATTTTACTGATGGAAATACTTGTTCGTAAAATTTTGGGCAGAACTTATTAAATTTTTTGGCAAGGCCAGCTATGAAATTTCCTAGTACTAGAATCCTTTCTAATTATAGCAAGAAAATAATTTGTTTCTAATGCTAAATTTGAAATCACAAGAACTTACAAATGTTATCCCTTGCTAAATTCGTTGCTAATTATCACAAATTTACTCTTCTTTCGAACTTTTTTAGCTATTGGCATAATTTTTTGCAATGTACAAGTACACCCTCTGAAAAAATGTTAGTATAAATATGTACCTCAAAATATACTTGTGAAATATTTCACCACTGAATATGGGATGTATTTATAATTAAAAAAATTAAAAATATTTATGTACTTAAACCTAAATCACATAAGGTGTTAATTTAATTTACGCTCTTTTGAAAATTACAATGGAGATGGAAAAATGAATTTGTCCTGTATCGACAAACTTAATGCCCATAGCAACAAAAGAATACTAACCCACAAAGAACCAACAAACATAGTGCCTTGTGGAGCCTCATGTCTAATAATAGTGGGAAGGAAAAGTGTACACTAGCAGGAAAAATGTGGATGAAACAGAGCTAAGTTGTTTGGCGGGTACCACTATTTAATTGTTGCATGGCCTATTCATATGCATATCTATGGTTTCACTCGTATTATTGTACCCCTCCACTAATTGATTTACTTTTGTGCAACATGCAAGGGATCAATCAGAGAGAGAGAGGAGGGGGGGAGTTAACAATGTGATTAACCTCTTTAAGTTAAGCCTTGTCCAATTGATTTTATCGATAGTTGTAATTAGTACCCAACAAAAGGGAAAATGCAATCTAACATACAATCTACCTCATGTGTTAGGGAAAATGAGTAATTTATCCCTATGTTATTAGAAATTAGAAATTATGATACGCAGTACCTACGCAGATAACATTTAGTAATATTTTTATGGCATGGAATATTCGCGTGCATAATTTTTAGTAACCTAAAGTGTGGTGGCGGGCCAAACACTGATCCAATCATCTTCAGCCCAGGTCGGGTTAGCTGAGAGGGGAAAACAAGTCCATAAAAATGAAATTGGTGGATCAAGTCAAATTGGGCCTCTATTGACCTCACCTAGGCCTGATGGGGGGAGAAATGTTGATGACCTAAAAAACATCAAATTGAATCGGGCTGATAAAAATTAATTGAACCCCTGGAGCAGAATCCAGAAGCTGGTCGAACTGAGGAACTCGGTGGAAAACTTTTCATCAAAATCAAGGGTAGAGTCTCAAACATAGAAAAGGGGTGGGGAGTCTGACGAAATTGAGATTGTATCGCCTTTAATGGGAAACACAGGTATGGGTTTAGATCTTCCTTCAATCCAAATTCAGAACATTTCTAGTGCTCGGGGTGAAGTGGGGATGGACAAGAGTGGTGCCGGAACTCTAGTGGTTGTTCCAGTTATGTTTACAGCAGCGCGGGAGAGGACATAGCGAGGAGTCCGGGGCAATCACGGCGGGCGGGCAGGGGAATGGTAAGAGGTAGCGAGCATTGATTATTGGTGAAAGGCCTTTGAAAAGGTGTTTGATAGATGAGGAAATTCACGACGAGATTTTGGCGGAGGCTGTGCAACAGCCCCGCTAGTCGCCATGAGTGTATTAGTATGGAACTGTCGAGGTTTGGGGGTGCTGAGATAATTTGCAAACTCGAAGAATACATTCGTGACAATCATCCTCTACTTGTCCTTTTGTCTGAGACAAAGTGTGGCCAGAGTAGAGTACCACGAATATGAGAAAGGTTTGATATGTATGGGATTAGTGTGCCTGCAGAGGCACGATCGGGTGTATTAGCACTAATTGGAGGAAGAATGTCGTTGTGCAGTTGAGATCATTTTCAACATATCACATCGATGTGGATGTGTTGGTCGCAGATAATTGTGCAAACTGGCGTTTCACGAGGTTTTATGGAGAATTAGAGGTCAAGCAAAGTGTTAGAATAGGTGACCAGAAAGTCAATGGTATTGGCTGTTCTGAGAACCATTCGTAATATCTGTGAACAAGTAATATTATGTTAATGAATGTAGTAAGGATTCATAGGCATGAGTTTGTTGTACTTACTGCTTGCATCGTTACGATGTCACAACAAACGCCCACAGACTGAAATAACGTTTCGGGAAATTGGAACTACGCTTGGAGGTAGGTTCATGAAATCAGTTTCGCCGAATCAGTCTGAAATACTCCAAGTCAAAGGAATCTCGAGACAGGACATCGAGAATCCATTTGAGACTTGCACTAAGCATCTGCTATCGTGTTTCATCGACGGGTGACGAGGATCGTCTAAGCAGTGTTAGTGGGTCGGCCTGCTGGGGAGCGGCCGACTGAGGTGACTCGCGGGAATCGTCATATGGAAGCTACTCGGGCTTGGTCGGTATGACTCGTATTCCCGGTTCCGATAGTACGGGATTAGTCCTCGGACTTGAGGATCACGACAACTCCCTATATACTAAGGTTGTATCTTGGATCTGGTGAAATTTGACCGATTATATCACATGGTCATCATAAGCCTCGTCCAGTGCAGTCGGAGTATGTAAGAACAGTAAATTCCAAGATAGGATCTGTCCCCTGTCAAAGGATATGACAGCAAGATCTCCTATGCGCTCGGAGATGGTTTAGACTCACAAAGTCTATGGCCATAACACTTGATGTGGTGGGAAAGGATTTCCTACGTTGAGTTAAACCTATCTCGAGCATTATGCATAGTTGCCTAGTCAAGGATGGGAACCGACCCCTAGACTAAAGGCTGGGAGACAGGCGACAGTAGGACCGTACCCGTACGTATCGAGCGTCGGTAGGACCGCACCTGCGTATAACTTGGAGCCTAAATCTTCACACCATAAATTCACCTAGTCTCTAGTACCATAGACCGTTGCTAGATGGCCACCCACGGTAACGGACTACTTTGGTTGTGTAATAACAAGAAGTAGGTCCAAGTCTAGCTGAAAGGTGAACCTAAAGAGTCACACCCGCTACACCAAATGAAAGGGAATTTAATTTGGAATTAATTCCGGGATAAGGTTTAATTTAATGAAATTAAATTATACTTCTTGGAGAATCAAGCCTCGATGGATTATTTGGGATAATCGGGCTTGAGTTCATAAAATTAGATTTATGAATTTTATAAAGCATGGGCTTTCCTTTTAATTAGATTAAAAGGGTGAATTAATTAATTAGTGGGCTTGGTATATTAAATAGGATTTAATATAAAGTCCATGAGACTATTTAATTTAGAATTAAATAATCCCATTCTATTGAATTAATTAATGGGCTTGGTATATTAAATGGGTTTTAATATAAAGTCCATGGGACTATTTAATTTAGAATTAAATAAGTCTTTTCCATTAATTAATTAATGGGCTTAGTATATTAAATATGATTTAATATAAAGTCCATGGGAATATTTAATTTAGAATTAAATAGGCCCATTCCATAAAGCCCATCAAAATGGATGGACAATATTTGATCTAGAGAATGATGAGATGAAGGGTCATGATTAATTTGACTTAATCAAAGCCTAATTTGACTAGGATTTGACTAGGTCAAAATCCTAGTCAAAGTGTGTCTCTTTGGAAGAGTTTGAGAAGGAATAGAAAATTCCATCTTTTATAAATACTCAAAAAACACACACTCACACCTAGTATTCTCTACAACTCTCATCTCTCAATTCCCTCTAAAAATTCGTCCATCCCCTTCTTTTCTCTCCAAGAATTCTACTTTGTTCTTCTTGATTTTATTCAAGCCAGAACATAAGAGACATTGATTGCGTTAATTCATAGCGTGTATCGATGTCTCTTCTCCCCAAATAATTTCTTGCTAGCACAAGGGTTGTTTACTTTCCGGTGGAGCGAGTGAGATGATTTAGAGGGTTTCTTCTTTGAGATCTTGGTGTAAAACGGGGAACAATGAATGTAGCCGAAACGAAGACAAAACTACAACCGGGTAGGTTCTTTAATTTCGTTTTTTCGGTTTCAATTCTATGGCCTCCATGTTGTGTTTTATTGAACATGAGATACACCAAACGCCCGGGAGAATCAAGGGTACACCCCTTGATTCGTTTATGTATGTTATGCATTATTTAAATTCCTTTTAATTACGCTTTGTAATTTTTTTACGCATTCTTTCGCGCTTCCGCTATACGCGTTAATCTCCCGGGCCGATCCACACAATCTTTCAGTGGTATCAGAGCCCGGTTCGGTGTATAGGCCTAAAATTCTATGTGCTATGTGCGTTTAAGCATGATAAACGTGTTTTAATTTATGTTTATAGCATGTTTATCGTAGATATTTATTGGCGTTTAATTTTGCATGGGATTTTGGATCTTGTTTTTCTTGAATGTGTTAATACATGTTCTAGGGTTGTATTTATCTTGTGGTTCAGAAAATAGCATGAAAAAGTCGAAAAAGAGTGAAAAACGGCGAACCGGTAGCAGCAGCACGCTGGTCGCGCGCACAGGGGCCCGGCCGGGCGCGCGTGCAGGCAGCGGCCTGCGCGCGCCCGGCCAGCGTGCCCAGCGTGCGCGGACAGTGCGCGCGCTGTGCCGGCCGCGTGCGCGGGCAAGCGTTGGGCGCGCGCGCTGTGCCCGCAGGCAGAGGAGCATGCGCGCGCGCGCACGCCTGACCGGCCCGCTGTGCCGTTTTCTGTTTCTCTCCCGTTTTTGGCTCGTTTTTCAAAATTATTTTTCCTGAATTATTTTTATGATATTTTCTGCATTATTGTGAACCCGTTGACTTAGAATATTTATTTTTGAGATTTGAAATTTCCTAAAATAAATATTGCTTGGTTGATGAGGAAAGGGTTTCCTAACAAGATTTAATTTTTGCAATGGTTGCACCAATGATCAAAATTCATATGTGAAATTTCGCAATAATTTCTGCGTTTTATGATGTTGGACATCATGGTCATTTTATGGTTTGAGCATGAGTAGATCTTAACATGTATTAATATTGCACAAATGTTGGATTTTGGGATTCTTGAATATATGAGCATATTCTTGAATTGTTGGTTTTTGTGTTTTCAGAAAATTTGATTTTTCTGTATAATTCTTGGAATGTTTCTGAATTAATTAACTTGGGGCATTTTAATTTTGGTTGAGATTTTATATTTCATAGAATTAATATTGCCTTGTTAATTATGGAAAAGGTTTTTCCAACAAAAATCGTTGTGCATAGGTTGCACTATTATCCAATGTTTGGTGTGAATATTTTACATGTAGTTTCTGCATTTATTTTATGGTATGGATTATCATGAATGTTGGTATAGCATATTTTACGTGGGATATGTATTTGTGCTATTTGTGTTAATTGATTTGACAAAGGATGATCACAAAGCCCCTAGACCGCATGTATGGTTTATTTACATTTATTTGTTGGGTTGTGGCCTGTGTGCCTCTTTATTTTCCTCTCTGTCTCTCTTCTAGTTGCCTTGGAATAATAAGGCTTTCTCTCTCCCTCCTCATGTACTCCCCCCAAATGTTTAATTGGGGTTTCTTATTTTATGATGTAATGAGAGTAGAATTAGTGGTGAGGTTTTATTTTTTTTGTAAATAAAAGCTGCAAGAGAAAACAAGCCCAAGGTGTTGGAGGCCCATGGAGGTAGCCATCAGATGGCCCACGGAGGATCCATGGAGAAAAAGCCCAGTGTAGGCCCACGATGGAGAGCCCAAGAAGATAAAGAGGACTTACAAGGCCCATTGCATGTAATGGGTTATTAAATCTTGTAATAGCGTAGGGCCTACCCTTAGATTGACCATAGATCCACTGCGGGCTCAGTAGGTCGCATAGGTTTGGGCTTGTGATCATCCTACAGGGGCGTGCTAGGCTTTATTTTGCATGCGATGCGTATTATATGCTTATGATTATTCTATATGCTTTATGTATGGTTACATTCACGCTTAGAATATTTCTGCCACAACGCATGCAATGCAATACTTAATATATGTGATGATGTCTCGTTCTATCAAAACTCTCACTTGGTTGAACCAAGTTAAATATAGACCCTTAATAAATGGACTAGGACTCTGGGAGTCTGTCCAAGACTTCCATCCATGGCAAAAGTGAGGAAGATCTTTTAGGTCGATAGTGTGGTCTCATGAATCGTGGCACGACTATCGTGCTTAAAAGAAGCTGCACTTTGTCATGAACGATGAGTAGACTGCTGTTACCTGTCTCACGAGTCATGGAGGTAGTAGTGAGTCTATGAATCGGTTGATTGGGTCGGGTCTAACGCCTGAATAACGTGATTCGCTTGGAGTCCTCGGGATCACGTGAAAGGGTGAGGCAATTATCTTGGGAATCTCGTGGAACGAGAATGGTATGGAATACCTCCCACGGGTTCTTTTCCCATGCGAATCGTAAAAGCGGGGTATGGGGGAGATCGCTGTGGATCCTGAGCCCACTAGGAAAGGATTTCCCGAAAACAACGTTTGAGAGTGCCGTGTTTTCATAGAAATAGTGGGAGAGGTTAAGGACTAACTTAACCAAAATATTACTTCATTCTGCTTATTATTTTCTGTTTTATATATTTGTGAATGTCTAAGAATCCACCAAACACATTACTAAGAGGCTTATTAAAAGGGAACCAATTATACGGATTGACTGCGAAATCTTAAGATGGTCTTAGATTTCCAGAACCTTAACTCACATACCGGAATGAGGACGTTCCTCAGCCCTTCAGGAGGGGTCGACAACTAAGGTAACGCTTGGCGTTCAAAAGTTGAAGGATGACCACCGGCAAGTAAGATATAATGATGTTGGCTCAAACTATGCTTCGTTTACATCATGTCTATATGGTCCTGGACCAGCATGTGGGGTAAAATGCAACGAAGGCATGTTTGGAGCTAAGATGACGGAAGGGATGTCGGTACAAAGAACATGGAGTGATGATGTCAATCCCTAGTGAAGAAGCTCAAAAGACCTCCACGCCAGTCTTGAAAAAGAGACGTACATTGACATGATCCTTCAGTCTCTTCCTCCCTCCTACGAACCATTAATTATCAACATAAATGAGCTTAGAAAAGATCTTCATAGGTTGGTAATTATGTTGGTCTAGTACAAAGCAAGATTGCAAAATTTGCGCCGTCTGTACTAGTAGGAGAGGCTTCAACCTCCATAGCGAAAGGCAAAGGTGCCAGACGCCAAAAGAGGAAGAAGGGTAAGGTGACATCAACTATTAAGCACTTCAAGTGTTGTTCCTTTACAACACAAGGTGGAGGTAAAGGAAAGAGCAAAAGGTTCAAGTAGTTAAGTTCATAGATTTCTAAGAACGTAAGCATTCACTGTCGTAAAGAGGGCCATTGGAAAGGGGAGTATCCTGAACCTTTCTCCAATGTAGGTAAAATTTGATATTGAGTATTGACATGATCACTTTTACTCTATTTGGTATTTGATACCATTCCTATCACTAATCTGCGGGTGGTTTGCAGAAAGTGAATAAGGACTTAAAAGTCAAGAACAGTTCTAGGATTCAACAATGGCAAGGTCCATTGATGAAAAGGACTAGAGACTTGTTAGGCCCATAATCGTGATCATGTTAGGATAATATAGGAATTACGTAACCTAGCATGATCAAAAGTATGTCTCTTTGTTGGACAAAGGTTTTATTACATACATATTTGATCAAACAAAATTAATGAATATTGATTCATGTTTGCTAGTAGTTACACGTGAATTCCTAGAACACCATCCCATAAAAGGTTTATGGATACTCAAAATTCTAATTATCTAAATGGATTAATTAAGACCAACTTACAGATTTGGCATCTACAATAGCTAGGACGTTTCTTCTTATTAAAAGATAAGTAAATTGGAAAGTTTGATGAATCTAGAAATAGATGATTCGAATCGACTAAATTTACAAGTCTTTTATAAAGAAGAAAGTCCCAAAGCTCTTTGTTGGACGAAGTAGGCTTGCCAAATAGTCTATTGGAAGGGATCCAATAAGACAACTGTAGGTTATTAATACACAAGACCATAAGAGGGTTCAAAAGTCTAAAAGTCCCATAGGAGGTTTGGGAATTAGACTTAAGGAGGTGAACCATAAATGGTTGCAAAATTAACCTGTTTCAATAGGATCGAAAAGGCCGTGTATTTAGTGGGAGCTCTTGAGCATCCAAGTTGAGAATGGAATTCTCAATGAAACGTTTCCGGTAAAGGCCAGGTATGACGGTCTCTGATAAAGGGAACGATCGAATCTCGTTAGACGAAGATCGATCGAAGTTTCGCCCAATTACCTTAGCCCGTGTAGACGTAGACTCAAAATTGCCAACATAAGGAACGTGGCACTTTGCTAGGAGTCACGCACAAGGAGCCACGGTTTGGCAAGCCTGTGTCCCAACAAAGTCCTTGAGCATGTAGAAGGATCCTACATACGTCAAGGGATTAGTGGGAGACAAATTAGACTCGGTGTCTGGTTTGTATAGGTTTACGACAGAATAATGCTAAACGTTGCTTATAATCGCATTTCCTACTTAAACTGATTACATTCCAGTCCCCTTAAGAACAAACCCGAATGTCGTAGAGGTACGAGCGATCGGGTTAAGTTCGGTCAAAATTGGATAGAAATCCAAATGACTTGCGGAACATGATGTTGGACATTGTAGTGGGATTTATGGAGATGAGCCATAGAATCCACTAGGAAATTCAAACAAGGTTTGAAACACCGCATAACTGGAATATTCGTTTTGACGAGCTCATACGGAGCATGACTCGGTCTTAAACAACGTAGGTGATCAGTGGGAGTAGAAATGGCGTTCCAAGTGTTTAAGTGTGTAATATCTTGATTCATGGATGAATTCAAGATATTAGGAATCGCTAAAACACAACTGTAACTCACGAAAAATTCTCCATGACATTTTAGGGTTCCCACATATATATCATGAATTGAGCTTTTCAAAGACTCAGTCATGGTAGACTGATGAAAAAAAAAAAACTCATATATGTAGAGGGACAAGTTGTTTGAGACTCAGTCATAGTAAGACTGATGAGAAAACTTGGATACTATGCATAAAGCATCAAGCCATTCAAGACTTAGTCACGGTGGACTAATGAGAAGGCTTGGATGTTGAGTATCCCCTACGTCTTAACCCTAGGCAAACATATGATATGCTTACTCGGTGCATAGGAACCGATCTTGAGAGTGCTTCTAGCATGGCTCAACATAAATCGGTAATGCACTGAGGGGTTGAAGACAACAATCAAGAACGATCCTTAGTACCTGAATAAGGACTAAAGATGTGTTCATGATGCACCGTCTGTTGAGAGTTGTTTTGGAAGGCTAAAGCGATACTAGCTTCCAGAGCATAAGTGAAAACCAGTTAGTCTCAAAGGTATGCACAGTCAGGCCCAATGACGAGTGCATCAGATAGTGGTCACTGATGAAGACCGCGTCCATAGGATGGACGTGGCGCCTAGCACGACCAAGCCATGTTCGCCTATATGGCAGGCAACTTGGCTATGGGAGTATTGGCACGAGATCTCATCACAAGATCCACGAAAATATTCTTAGACAACCACCATCTCTAAAGAAGCAATGGTGGATAGAGGTAACACGGTTAGACCGTATTACTTCGAAAGGAAATATAAGCGGACTCACAAAACCTTAGTCGGTATCGTAGATTACTCATACTCAGAGGATTCTGAACAAAGTAATTGACTTATTGGTCAAGTGGGAGATTGTTAGAATAGGTGACCATAAAGTCCATGGTATTGGCTGTTCTGAGAACCATTCATCAATCTGTGAACAAGTAATATTATGTTAGTGAATGTAGTAAGGATTCATAGGCATGAGTTTGTTTGTACTTACTGCTTGCATCGTTACGATGTCACAACAAACGCCCACAGACTGAAATAACGTTTCGGGAAATTGGAACTACGCTTGGAGGTAGGTTCATGAAATCAGTTTCGCCGAATCAGTCTGAAATACTCCAAGTCAAAGGAATCTCGAGACAGGGCATCGAGAATCCATTTGAGACTTGCACTAAGCATCTGCTGTCGTGTTTCATCGACGGGTGACGAGGATCGTCTAAGCAGTGTTAGTGGGTCGGCCTGCTGGGGAGCGGCCGACTGAGGTGACTCGCGGGAATCGTCATATGGAAGCTACTCGGGCTTGGTCGGTATGACTCGTATTCCCGGTTCCGATAGTACGGGATTAGTCCTCAGACTTGAGGATCACGGCAGCCCCCTACATACTAAGGCTGTATTTTGGATTTGGTGAAATTTGATCGATTATATCACATGGTCATCATAAGCCTCGTCCAGTGCAGTCGGAGTATGTAAGAACGGTGAATTCCAAGATAGGATCTGTCCCCTGTCAAAGGATATGACAGCAAGATCTCCTATGCGCTCGGAGATGGTTTAGACTCACAAAGTCTATGGCCATAGCACTTGATGTAGTGGAAAGGATTTCCTACGTCGAGTTAAACCTATCTCGAGCATTATGCATAGTTGCCTAGTCAAGGATGGGAACCGACCCCTAGACTAAAGGCCGGGAGACAGGCGACAGTAGGACCGTACCCGTACGTATCAAGCGTCGGTAGGACCGCACCTGCGTATAACTTGGAGCCTAAATGTTCACACCATAAATTCACCTAGTCTCTAGTGCCATGGACCGTTGCTAGATGGCCACCCATGGTAACGGACTACTTTGGTTGTGTAATAACAAGTAGGTCCAAGTCTAGCTGAAAGGTGAACCTAAAGAGTCACACCCGCTACACCAAATGAAAGGGAATTATATTGGAATTAATTCCGGGAGAAGGTTTAATTTAATGGAATTAAATTATACTTCGAGAATCAAGCCTCGATGGATTATTTGGGATAATCGGGCTTGAGTTCATAAAATTAGATTTATGAATTTTATAAAGCATGGGCTTTCCTTTTAATTAGATTAAAAGGGTGAATTAATTAATTAGTGGGCTTGGTATATTAAACAGGATTTAATATAAAGTCCATGGGACTATTTAATTTAGAATTAAATAATCCCATTCTATTGAATTAATTAATGGGCTTGGTATATTAAATGGGTTTTAATATAAAGTCCATGGGACTATTTAATTTAGAATTAAATAAGTCCTTTCCATTAATTAATTAATGGGCTTAGTATATTAAATATGATTTAATATAAAGTCCATGGGAATATTTAATTTAGAATTAAATAGGCCCATTCCATAAAGCCCATCAAAATGGATGGACAAGATTTGATCTAGAGAATGATGAGATGAAGGGTCATGATTAATTTGACTTAATCAAAGCCTAATTTGACTAGGATTTGACTAGGTCAAAATCCTAGTCAAAGTGTGTCTTTTTGGAAGAGTTTGAGAAGGAATAGAAAATTCCATCTTTTATAAATACTCAAAAAAACACACTCACATCTAGTATTCTCTACAACTCTCATCTCTCAATTCCCTCTAAAAATTCGTCCATCCCCTTCTTTTCTCTCCAAGAATTCTACTTTGTTCTTCTTGATTTTATTCAAGCTAGAACATAAGAGACATTGATTGCGTTAATTCATAGCGTGTATCGATGTCTCTTCTCCCCAAATAATTTCTTGCTAGCACAAGGGTTGTTTGCTTTCCGGTGGAGCGAGTGAGATGATTTAGAGGGTCTCTTCTTTGAGATCTTGGTGCAAAACGGGGAACAATGCATGTAGCCGAAACGAAGACAAAACTACAACCGGGTAGGTTCTTTAATTTCGTTTTTTCGGTTTCAATTCTATGGCCTCCATGTTGTGTTTTATTGAACATGAGATACACCGAACGCCCGGGAGAATCAAGGGCACACCCCTTGATTCGTTTATGTATGTTATGCATTATTTAAATTCCTTTTAATTATGCTTTGTAATTTTATTACGCACTATTTCGCGCTTCCACTATACGCGCTCATCTCCCGGGACGATCCACACAATCTTTCACAAAGGAGGTTGGCTTGGGATATGTTGATTAGATTGGGCTCACAATCATCAAATGTGTCGTGGTTGTGTGCGGAGGACTATATTTTTTTTCCAACATGAGAACACAGGGGCAAAGCGTCCCAGATGGCAATTGGACGAATTCCGAATGGCAGTAGATTGGTCTAATTTGAGTGATCTTGGCTACAGCAGGCAGAAATTTACTTGGTGTAATCGTTGTAATGGACCTGATACGGTATATGCACGATTGGACAGGGCTTGTGGAAATTGCAGATGGCTTGCTAAATTTTCGAACACATTAGTAACTCAATCATCAAGTCCTTACTCTAATCATGCTATGGTTATTGTTCATGGGATCCCAGTGGAGCAGTACGTAAAACTCGAAAGAAGTGCCAATTCAAGTTTGAAGCTAGTTGGTTGCAGTCCGAGGAGTGTAAGTCTGTGGTGGGAGCAGCATGGAATGCTCAATTCAGGGATGATCCCGGACATAGTCTATTTAGAAAAATTTAGGAATGTAGTCTCTGCTTGTTACACTAGAACCAAGATCATTTTCAGAAACCAAATCAAGATATTAAGGCTCTTAAAGCTAGGTATGCTGAATTAGAGAAGGGCACGTTGGGTTTGGATGAGCATAGGGAAATGGAGAGTACCCGTAAACAGCTTGACGAGATACATGTTCAAGAGAGATTAAGGTGGCAGCAACGTAGTAAGGCACATTAGCTGAGGGATGGAGATGGCAATATGAGGTTTTTTCATGCACATGCTTCAATCCGGCGTAGTCACAATAGTATATCCCGATTAAAGGATGGGAGGGGTGTGGAGGAAGAAGGAGGAGGAAATTCAGGGGATTCTCTTGCAGTATTTTCAAAATATCTTTCAATCATCCAGACCGATGGATGCATCATTGAATGAGGTGTTAGATTCTGTACAGCCTAAGGTATCCTCGGAAATGAGCCAGGTCTTAATCGAATCATTCACTATGAACGAGGTCAAACGTGTTGCTTTCGGTATGTATCTTTTTAAGTCTCCGGGTCCTGATGGTTTACCTCCTTTGTTTTTTCAGAAGTTCTGGTCTATTGTTGGGCATGATGTGAGTTGTGTTGTCTTGCGTATCTTGAATGAGAAAGTCTTATTACATAAGTTTAATTTTACTTAAATCGTGCTTATTCCCAAATGTGAGTCCTCGGATACTGTGTCTGAATTCCGTCTGATTAGTCTATGCAATGTCGTTATGAGAATTGTTTATAAGTGTGTAGCTAATCGTATTAGGAATATGCTTGATCATATTATCTCTCATTCTCAGTCTGCCTTCATTCCTAGTAGATTAATCATTGATAATATGTTGCTCGCTTTCAAACTAAACCACCATCTCAATATCACATCCCGATGTAAGGAAGCATGCGTAGCATTGAAACTAGATATGAGTAAGGCCTATGATAGGGTGGAATAATCATTCCTCAGGGGAATTTTGGTAAGGTTGGGGTTTAGACATAGATTTGTTAATCTTATTATGTCATTTGTTACTTCAGTTTCTTATTCTTTGACACTAAATGGGGAACATTTTGGTTTACTTTCGGCCTGAGAGGGGACTTCGTCAGGGTGACCCTCTCTCACCCTATTTATTCATTCTTCGTACTAGGGCTCTATCTAGTTTGATTCAAGTGGCTGAGCGTAAGGGGTGGGTGGTGGGGGTGTCGGTGGCTCCTCAGACACCATCAGTATCTCATTTGTTATTTGTGGATGATACGCTGGTGTTTTGTGGGGCGAAAGAGGGGGAGTTGAGGGAGTTTCCGAAAGATTTTGGAGTTGTATAAGAATGCATCGGGACAAGTTATTAACTTTCAAAATTCGAGTATGGTGATCAGTGGGGGTGATGAGTGAGAGGAGGAAGGGACAACTGGCGTCTATTTTTGGTGTAAGGTTGGTAGCCAAACATGATAAATGTTTGGGGTTGCCAGCGGTGGGGGGAAAAGCCCGGGAATCATTGTTTAGGTATCTAAAGGATCGGATGTGGGATTAGGCGGAGGGTGGAATACGAAGATATTGTCTGAGGCGGGAAGGGGGTGTTGATTAAAGCAGTCTTGCAATAGTGACCAACTTATGCAATGTCGTGTTTTCACTTGCCGAACAAATTATTGCATGAGTTGGAAATGATAGCATCAAATCTTTGGTGGCATTGTAAAAAGGAGAGGCATGTCCATTAGGTGTCTTGGGCCAAATTGTGTCATCCGATGGCTAAGGGAGACATGTTTTTTTCGTTGTTTACATGAATTAAATATTGCTCATTTGGCCAACAAGGATGGAGGCTCTTAACAAGACCAAACTCTTTTCTTACTTGTGTGTTGAAGGCTAAATGTTTTCAACATTATAGTTTTGGGATGCAGCATTGGGGCATAGACCATCGTGGACTTGGCGTAGTTTATTGGAGGCTAGGTGTTGGTTGTGAGAGGGCTGTGTTTTACATGATGATCAGTCGTCTGTTGGTGAACTAGCATGGAGGTGGAGATTTCACAAGTTCGGAATCTTCATAGTGAAGAGTGCCTATGAGCAAGCTGTGGCTATGCGTGAACGAGCAGTGGCGTCAACATCAAGCAAGATGCATGATCTGGAACAAAATGGGGTATCGTTGTTATCAACTTTGTGGAAGACAAAGGTACCACCAAGAGTACGTGTGTTTATGTAGCGGGTATGTAAGGAGGCGATCCCGACGATGGTGAATTTGGCTCGACGGAAGAAAGAAATAGATGTTGTTTGTGGGGTGGGTGGAGTGGAAGATGAAACATGCCATCATGTAATACTATGATGTCCAGTGGCAAGCAAGATATGGGTGTTGTCGTCAATTCCGTGGAGACTCATATCCTACTGGCCTAATAGTGCTACAAACTGGGTGACCCAGGTGATAAGCCAGATTGAAGCTGGAGATAGGTTTCGGTTCTTTATGTGTACTTGGACAATCTAGAAATTACAGTGTAGGTGGGTGATGGAAGGGGAGCAATAGGACATCTGGGATGCATTGCGCAAATCTATGATTTTGTTGGATAGCTACCAAAGTGCTTGCCTGTAGCTAGATAATATTGGAGTTTAAGGGCTCTGCGTTTGCTTTTTGTTAATGGTTTTGGTGTTGGACCTTAGTTAACTTTGTATTTTTGTTTTCAAACTGTAATTGCTTTTCTATTCTTGTTGGACATCTGTTGGTTTTCTGCGTACTTTTATAAAATCTCATCGCTCTTTAATAAAAAAAAATTAATAATAGTTTGTTCCTATATATTAAAATTTGTCATTGTTTTACAACCTCATATACAAAAATTATCTGATAACTTTTTTTAATGAATTAACTTATCAATACATATTTACTCAAATTAAACTAAAAAATAAAAACTTTGTAGAATCTCTAGTATATTAACAATATATAATAAACTTAAACAAAATTGGAGTATATTTATTTTTTAAGTACATGCAATTGCATGAAATTCATTTTCTAAAAGAACTTAATTGAATAGTTAATTCAATTACATTAGTTGGGAAGTTGAAGGGCGTTTTTGGTATTATAATAATTTGGGGCATTCACCATACCAAGTTTCTTGGCTGCCTATATAGCCAACAGGTCTAGGTTCTTTCAAGTTCTAGGTACGATAAACTAGATCATCGATATGGGAGTCTGCTGCCTATTTTTATATGTTTGATTCTTGGATCATTTTATCCAATGGGTCTCACGTCTTATCCTTATCAGTTTGGTATTGATCTGATTTTTGTTATCTTCTAGAATTGTTAGTTTTCCAAAGAAAAAGAAAGAAAGAGAGAGAGAAACAAAAGGTGTTGAAGTATTCATTCATCTCTTGTCATTTTTTAATACCGTAAAAAAAAAGAAGCGAAAAAAAAAAATCAACCATCATGTAGTTGTTCGAAAATTTTCTTGTTCGGTTTTTATTCTAATCGAGCCTACAAAGAGAATTTGAGCGGTAAAACGCAAGAGAGTGTGAGTTTATCAGAGGGGATGTAAAAGCCTAAGAGTGAAACATGAGTGTTGTGAGAAATTACTTTGAGTGATACACAAGTGAATTGTGAGGGTTCTACAATAGAAGAAACTTCTACCAATACAGGAAAACGAGTTCACCATTCAAGCTATGCAGCAACAATTTGCAAGATTCAAGACAAATCTTGAAGGTATAACCGATTGTTTGGAGAGGTTGGAACACCCAAGGAGACGTGGCAATCACCAAATCAATCAATTGGAGTTCGAAGAGGAGGAAGAAGTTGAGCCTCCACATCCTGGCAATAGAGGAGGTAGAAGGAGGCGAGACAATGAAGTAGACCAAGACTATGGAAGTACAAAATTGAATCCCACATTTCGTGGAAGAAGTGATCCGGAAGCATATTTGGACTGGGAAAAGAAGATGGATCTCGACTGTCACAACTACTCCCAGTAAAAGAAGGTGAAGCTTGCTACAATTGAGTTCACCAACTATCCTATAGTTTAGCGGGATCAATTGACCACAAACTGAAGGTGATATGGAGAGAGACCTATCTCCACTTGGGCTGAAATGAAATCCATCATGCGTAAGAGATTTGTTCGTTCAGATTATTTTCGCGACTTGTGTCAGAAACTCCAAACTATAACACAAGGTGTAAAATCTGTGGATGAATATTACAAGGAAATGGAGATCGCTATGATAAGAGCAAATGTTCAAGAAGACCGAGAGACCACTATGACGTGATTCTTAAGTAGGTTGAACCGAGAGATAGCCAACAATGTGGAGCTGCAACATTATATCAAGCTTGAGGACATGGTGCACATAACCATGAAGGTGGAAAGACAACTAAAGCAGAAGGGATCGAATCAAAGAAACTTTACATCAAATTTTTCAGCCATCCAGCAAGGTGAAAGAAGGAGATCAAAGACAAGTTCTGGGCCACCTCCAAAACCCAAAATGAGGCCTTTAAAGCTAAACCTAATAAGGTAGAAAAGGGAAAGTCTATCCCCTCTTCATCCCGAAGTCGAGATATCTAATGTTTTCGCTGTCAAGTTATGGCCATATTGCATCTGAATGCATTAACAAAAAAGTGATGATCCTAGGGAAAATGGCAACATAGAATCTGAAAGTGAGCATGAACCCAACGATGAAGAGCAAGTTGAGGAGACAACACCTAAACATGGAGACTTTGATGGTTAGAAAAGCTCTAAACATGCAAATGAAGGTAGAATGTGTTGAACAACAAAGGGAGAACATCTTGCATACGAGGTGTTTAGTCCAAGGGAAGGTATGCATGTTGATTATTGATGGAGGGAGTTGTGCTAATGTTGCTAGTTGTGAAATGGTGGAGAAGGTGAATTTAGCAACCAAGAAACATTCCAATCCGTACAAGCTTCAATGGCTTAACGATTTTGGAGAAATTTGGGTAACCAAACAAGTTTTGGTGTTGTTTTCAATTGGCAACTATAGTGATGATATTCTATGCAATGTGGTGCCAATACATGTTAATCATATCCTTTTGGCCAGACCATGGCAATTCGATAGGAGGGTGACTTATGATGGTTTTCTAAACTGTTACACACTTAAGCATCCAGATAGAAACATTCAGCTTGTTTCTTTGAATCCAGAGCAAATGCAAGAAGATCAATTCAAAATGTTCCAAGCAAGAAAAATGAGAGAGTCTGAAAAAAAAGAAAGGCCTGAATGAGGTAAAAAATATTGAGCGAAAAAAAAAGAGTGGAGAAAAAAATAAAGACAAATTTAGTGTGCTTGAGGAAGAAAGAAAAAAGGATGAACATGATGGCAAAATTAGGATGAATTTCTATGCAAAAGCAAGTGAGATGAAAAAGGCATTTCTTAGAGAAAAGAGTTTGTTATTGATGGTGTTTAAGGAGACCTTGAACACTCACGAACTAACCCCATCTTTGTCTAGTGCTTTTGCGTCTCTTTTGCAGGAATATGATGAGGTCTTTCGTGAAGAAGAGCCAAACGGATTGCCACCAATAAGGAAAATTGAGCATCAAATTGACTTTATTCTGGGGGTCGTACTTCCAAACCGACTAGCTTATAGGGTGAATTTGGAGGAGACGAAGTAAATCCAAAAGCAAGTGAAGGAATCGTTAACAAATGGGAAGATTCGAGAAAGCATGAGTCCATGTGCCGAACCAGTGATCGTAGTACCAAAGAAAGACGGAGTGTGGAGAATGTGTACATATTGTCATGCCATTAATAAAATCACGGTAAAGTATCGCTCTCCTATTCCTACGTTAATGATATGCTTGATGAATTGAATGGTGTTGTAATCTTCACAAAGATTGATTTGAAGAGTGGATATCATCAAATCCGAATTAGAGAAGGGGGTGAATGGAAAATTGCCTTAAAATGAAATATGGTTTATATAAGTGGTTAGTTATGAAAGAATCGGTACGGCTTGAGAACGCGGCGAAAGCATAAAATAAAAGAAATATAAAACAATTTAAAGGGGTCTTCCTTTGAATTCCCGGGTGTTCGGTCTATTCAAAAGCATCATAACGTAAGTAAAAACATGCTTGAACATGTGGCTAGAGGAGGAAACAAAAAAAGTACAATAATTTTTTTGTTTCGCATGTAGAATGGCAACAAGCATTGATTCCCTTTTTCGTTCCTTTTCGGTTCACCTTAGGATTCAAATTAGAACCCCTCTAATCTGTTCCCACCACACTAATGGAAGCAAATCTAGATCTACTACTAGGTAGAAGTTAGATCAAGGAAGAAACCAAAAACGTATTACACTATTGATTAGTGTATACGTATTTCTAATGTTCTCATCTTGAATCTAATTCAAAGAGAACTAAAAAATGGAGAATAATGGAGGAATTTTCGTGGCTTAGTGAGAGGAGAGTGCAAGTTAGGGAGTTGAAAAATGTATATATATCTTGTGTGTAGTGTAATCAAATTACATACAAAACAAGTTATTTCCAAAATAACTTCTATACAATTCAAGCCCCTCATCAATGCAGTAATGAATGTTCTACCTCTATATAAACTTCGCCAGGAGAAAGAGAAAGGGAGGGAGAGATATTGCATTGTAATTATTGATATTATATTATGTTTTAGTAATTGTACCCCCGACTATTTTTTGTACCATCACTAACATATATATTAAATGTTTTATTAATATTATAGAGCCCAGACATCCACATACAGTTTAAAGTATTTTAAGAACATAATACTATCATATCTGTAATGTTATTGTAGTACTACATTTTTGTAAAAATACTTTTAGTATTGTAAAATTTTTAATCAGATTTAACGGTCCAAATGGTAAAGTTTGGGTCTGGAATTGATTCAGTCCCGAAACCAAAAAAAATCTTGATGGGTAGGATCCCCAATGGTAGCATATCGACCCAAAAACCTAACCACTCTATATATGTACGCAAATTGTATCGATATATAAGTTTATATATCAAAATATTATAAAAGACTTTATACAAACACATTTAATATTTTTATACTAGTATATCCACATAAACATAAATATACAGAAATATGTGTGTGTGTATGTGTCTCAGCGTGTCTATGTATGTGTGTATTCTACATCTAGAGCATACTTCTATATATTTAATTTTTGATCGATAACGTAATATAAATTTCTGCATAAATACATGCATATATGTATTGTGATGCTTTGATATGTAAACATGTGTAATAATATAAACATGGTATGAGACGACATGGCATGATATGAATATGAGTATGTTAGTCGCAAGTGGTATAATACTCAAGAAAGGCACATGAACATGACATTTTAGTTGGATTGAGAAAATCTTAATTATTTTTTAAAATCAGTTAAGCCGTGCCCTAGTTGAAAGTAGTTACGCATTTGAAGAAAGATTTATTAATCTCAGAGAAATAATTTTTTCTACTTTGAAAGATATATCAAAATTTGCGGCGAAAAGGCTAAATTATATCCATTTTTTTTTCATGTCTATCCTAATTATAGGCACATCCCTATTTGATTTAAAATTACAATTATCCTACTTCAGAAAAATCTCTATTTGATTTAAAATTACAATTATCCTACTTGAGCAAATCCTTATTTGATTTAAAATTACAATACCGACTTGAGCATAATACATATAACTCCATCTGGTAGGGCTATGATGAATTCTACATTTGCTATTTCAAGAATAACGAATAAAATTCATTTTAATCCCCGATATTTGAGTCGAATTTCAAAATAGTCCTTGTCTTTTCAATTCACTTCAAATTAGTCCTTTTGATGGATTTTCCTATATTGCCCTTATAAAACTTTTAGTTTTTTTACAAAAAGTCATCTTAATCCCTCACTTTTATTTTCAATTTCAATTTGATTCCTTACATATAAATTTTAAAAAATATAATTATTTTTAATTGGAAGTATTTACAATTGGATAGTTATTAAAATACTAACTTGATCAATGACATATGAACATAACGTTTGTAAATATCATGAACTTCTTGAAATTTTTAAATAAAAACAACACTTGAATAACAGTTTGAGAGAAAAGTTTAAATAAAAAATAGAGAAAATGTAGTTTTAACAAAAATTTTTTTGAAATTATACATCATTCTTCAACAATTTAACTAACACATTCATTTTTCACTAGAAAAAAGGGCATTATTGGGACAGACTTTTGGGGTGGCCAATATTTCTTCCAATATCCGTCCCATTTTGGGTCGATTTTGGGACGAATTCAAATGGTTTTTGGAATAGAGGGTCTAGCACCTGCAAGTATCGTTCCAAAACAAACATGTTATCCCAAATTCCGTTCCAAAATAGGACTAAAAAACTTAACCGTCCCAAATCGTTCCAAAAATCGTCCCAAACGTTAGGCAGCAAAATTTTGTGACAACATTTGGGACGATACCAGGCCATCCCAAATTTGGCACGACTTTTGGGACGACTGGAAATTTAATTGGGACGGTACATTTTCGTGACGAAAAATTCTTCAAGCTGTAGTCCCAAATAGTCGTCCCACATTCCGTCCCAAATATTTAACGGCTACTTTATTTCATCCAAAATCCATCCCAAACGCCGTCCCAAATGGCGACCCAAACTTCTAATGGCTATATTATAACGGTTATATTATAATAGATCATTGTCGTCCCAAAATTTGTCCCAAACTCCGTTCCAAAATTATCTAAAAATGTACATAAATTCTTGTTCTCCATCTCATTTGTGTTCACATTCAATCACATTCTACTTATTATTTGCGTGTTCTAGAGTTGCCATCAATCATTTTGTTTGAAATTGAGGTGGAGGAGGTGCATCATTTTATCCAGGTATTAAATAATGTAACCATTTAAAATATGATATTGTTCTCGTTTGTAATATTGTCAGCCTGAAAGTTAATTTTATATATATATATATATATAATTTTGAGGTGTTTGTTACAAATATATATTATATTTTTATATAACTGGGTAAATATGTTAAGACAATCGAGAAGGTAGATGTATGAAACGTACGTGCCGGAAAATTTAGCAGTTTGGCAGGAGTTTGAGGATGGTGTTCGTGAATTTGTAAATTGGGCTAAGGATCAGGAAGCATATATGAACCGCGAGAAAATAGGTGCCAGTGTTTTAAGTGTGGAATTATGTGTTCAAAACAACGGATGAGGTTATGTACAACTTGTGTATGAAAAGGTTTGATGAGGGATACTAGCGAGGCTCAAGTGATAGAGTACTATGATGATCCGCCTGCACCAGTTTCTGTGGAGACTCCTGTTGCACCTGATATAGCGATGCATTGGACTGATTTTGATGTAGTGCACGCAACCGATCAGCCGTTGTATGATGATTGTGATGAATCCCAATTGTCAACGGTTGTCCGGTTGGTTAACATCAAGGCCGAAAACAACATGTCCGAGAGATGTTATGATCAAGTGTCCCAGTGGGATAGTGACCTATTACCCCGTGATGACACCCTCCCTTCCGATTACTACAACACCAAGAAATTGATACGGGATTTGGGTTTGCCTGTGGAGAAGATTTATGCATATAAAAATAGTTGCATGTTGTATTGGAAGGATGATATTAATCTATATTACTGCAAGTTCTGCGATGACCTGAGGTATAACCGACCAGGGATCGAAATCCCCAACACAAGAAGAACTCATATGCCGTCCTTAGGTAGTTGCCACTGACTCCTCGACTGCAAAGGTTGTATGCTTCACCAACGACGACTGAACACATGACGTGGCATGCCTGCCATCAGACAGAGAAGGGCTCCATGTGCCATCCTTATGTTGTTGAGGCGTGGAGGCATTTCACCCAGTCATACCCTGATTTCGCAGTGGGGTCTCATAACGTTAGACTGGGTCTGTACACTGATGGGTTTGCACCACACGAGCAATATGGTCACACATATTCATGTTGGCCAGTTATCGTGACACCATACAATCTCCCACTCGGGATGTGTATGAAGTCTGAATACATGTTCTTGACTATGGTGATCCCTGGTCCATCCAATCCGAAACGTCTTATCGATGTGTACTTGGAGCCCTTAATCGAGGAGTTGCTTCAATTGTGACACGTAGGTGTATTAACTCACGACTACGCCACGAACCAGGCATTCATGATGTATGCAGCCTTGATGTGGAACATCAATGACTTGCCTGCCTATGGGATGGCGTCAGGATAGAGTACCGCGGGTATTATGAGATGCCCTATTTGTGGAGGACACACAGGCATTCCATCTAAAGATGGGAGAAAGGCGTGCTATTTTGATTGTCAGATAATTTCTACCATACGACCATTCGTACGGGAGGAACAAGAGATCCTTAGCTAAAAATCATCAAGAAAGGAAGATTGCAGGACCGAGGCTGAAAGAAGAGCAGATTCAGCGTAGGGTCGAGCAGTATAGTACTGCAGTTGGAGAACCCTTGACACACCCACCAGGTTATGGCAACGTGCATAAGTGGACTAAGAAAAGCATCTTATTTTTCGTACTAGGGCACACACTTGATACGACACAACCTTGATGTATGCATATTGGAAAAATGTATTTGACAACATCTTCAACACCGTAATGGACATCAGGGGGAAAACGAAGGACAACCTGAATGCACGAAAGAATTTGAAGAACATATGTAATCGCCCAAAGTTTGAGGTTGATGAACGTAAACCGAACGCTATGCCTAAAGCCTCATATACCCTGAAAAAGGATCAGAAAAGAAGGATATGTGAGTGGGTGAAGTACTTCAGGTTTCCTAATGGTTACGCATCTAATCTTGCTAGATGCATCGACATGGCAAAGTTGAGGCTGCACGGCATGAAAAGCCATAATTGCCACGTCTTCATGCAGAAGTTGATCTCGATTGCCTTCCGTGAGATGGTTCCTGAGTTTGTGTGGAGTGCTTTAACGGAGATAAGCCTTCTATTTCAAGTTCTATGCTCAACCATGCTAGATGTCAAGAAGGTACAAGAGCTAGAAGATAGTGTAGCTATAATCAAGTGCAATCTTGAGAAAATATTTTCTCCAGCTTTCTTCGACTCAATGGAGCACCTCATTGTTCACCTACCATACGAGGCACGTGTGGGAGGACCTGTGCAGTATAGGTGGATGTACCTATTTGAGAGGTAACCATTACTAAGTCATTTAAATGTGTTTGATTTGTAAAATATATATTATTCATTCTCATTTATATGTGTAGGCTCCTACTTGATTTGAAAAAGAAGGTGAAGAACAAAGCACATGTTGAGGCTTCGATTTGCGAGGCATACATTGTCGAGGAAATCGGGTGGTTCACTTCTCACTACTTTGAACCTCACGTTACTTGCAAGCAACGCAGACCTGGCCAAAATGATGAATTGACCCAAAACGACCATCGGATTTCCTGCGATATCTTCAACCACCCCGGTCATCCAAGTGGTGCTTCGAAGAAGAGATACACACTTGGTCTGGAACGTCATGTAATGGAGACGTATATGTTGTGCAACTCTGAAGCCGCTGCACCATATTTCCAGTAAGTCTTTGGATTATATAAAAATGAAAGGATTTCCAAAAGAACAAGTAATATAATATAATGTTTCTACTTTTTGCAATAGGTCCCTCTTGAGTGAGTTGTACGAGACGTACAATCTCGATGAGCAATTTCTAAAATTGTAGGAAATGACTAACTTCTCAGGTCTTTTAGTTCCTTTGGAATGCATAATTTCCAATATTTTGTCAAACTTGTCTTCATTCTGCATAAATTTGTATTTGCCTCTACCTATTTACATTATTTATTCTTATGTTTAACTTGTAAAATTTTGTCTTTGACTCTGCTAAACTTTAAATGTAGTATTTATGTACTTAGTGAAGCTTTCATTAGTTGGGAATGTCGTGATGATTTTGTTACACTTTTTGTGATACACTTTTTTTTTTGGGTTTATGATAGGCATGATTCGAGGATCTGCTCTACCGTCCCCGGGACGTGGCAGGGGACGTGGACATGGGCATGGGCAGGTGGTTCATACGCCTATCCCTGATGCTTCCGATGCTCCAGAACCATTGACAAACCCTGTTGCGCCACCTTCGACCCCCCCTTCAGTGTCCACACGTCCGACCTATCTAGGGGCTCCTTCAACCCTTTCCCTAGCCCATCCTTAGCAGCACCTCAACCTGCACTACCTCCACCTGCAACACCTCTGCGTGCTTGTAGGTTCATCAGTGCGAATGATGTACCGTAAGTGGTTTTCCATTTTATTTTTTGAAACATGTAACATAAATTGATATATTGGATCACTGATGCAAATTAACACAAACAACAACAGGCATAAACGGGCCTTTCACTCGTGCATCTGCGAGGTGGTGTCCGGCCACACTCACCCTTGGTCCTCCCTACCAAGATATCCCGGAATCCCTAAATGACTTTTGGTTTGAAGATCTCAAAGTATATATTACTTAACTATGCTAGTAATTATATCAAAAATTACATTTTATTTATACATCTCATGCTAAACATTCTATTTGTTTCCTGTCTTGCAGCTCATATACAGATAGGACTGCCCGGATGCAATGGTGAGACCCTTCTTCTGAAAGCCTGTGAGAGGCGTGTGGAGCGTCCCGGGAAATAGCGCGAATGTGGACGCACGGTATAAATTTAAATTACAGAATTTAAACATGCTTTATACGTAAAAATAAAGAACACGTTCAAGGGGTGTGCCCTTGAAGTTCCCGGGTGTTCGGTGTATCTCATGAATTAAAATACATACAAGCAATCATGGAGGCCATAGGATTTGAAAATAAAAGAAGAGACGAAAACGTAAAAAGGGAATTACCGGTTCGTCGTTTTCCTCTTCTAACCGGTCCTCGCGTTGTTCCCCGATTTGCATCTCGTATGTGAGATTCTCTAAATCGTGACACGCAATCCGCCCACGTATCTTGCACGTCGTGCTAGCGAACGAACAAGTATTTTATTTGGAGAGGCCGGATCAATCACACGTTATTACTTAACGGGATTAATCCTCCTTTTTGTTCAATTGTTAAAACAAAAGAACAAAGCTTGGAGAGAGAGAAAGAGAGAGTGGCGGACGAGAGAGAGGAAACCGAGAGAGAGTGTGTGTTATGTGTGTGTTGGAGTTTCATCATCTCTCTTATGGTGAGGGGCTAGGACTATATATAGAGGAGGATTTTAATCGTCTTCAAACTCCAACTCTAAAGAAGACTAATTTGACTAGGATTTTGACCTAGTCAAAGTCCTAGTCAATGTAGTAATTTGACCTAGTCAAATTAATCCTAGTCATCCATCTCTCCTTTTAATCTCAACCATTAATTTAATTTAATGGAATATTTAAAACCTATTTAAATTAATTTAATTTAATGGAATATTTAAAACCTATTTAAATATTCCAAGGGCAATAAATAAATATAATAAATATAAATATTTATTCTAGGCCCATTAAATTAATTTTCTAATAAATTTAATTTATTAGATTAATCCCTTTTATCTAATAAAAGGAATCAATTCTCTCCAAGAAAAGTAAGGATCCGATTAAATCCAATTTAATTATTCCATTTCTTCAAATATTTAATTCTAAATTAAATACTTAATGTGTGCGGATTGTGTGTGACTCTTTAGGTTCACCTTTCAGCTAGACTTGGTCGGATTCCTAGAATCCGCCCGTTACCATGGGTGGTCATCTAGCAACGGTCCATGGCACTAGAGACTAGGTGAATATTCGGGGATGAACATTTAGGCTCTAACAGTACACTTGTCCTTCCGTCTACGGGCTCACCACTTAGGGTCTAGGGCACGGAAAATGCAGGTACCCATTTTGGACCTAAGTGTCGGTCTGTCCTTACTAAATGCCGCAAGGGAAACCTTCCCTTCTGTTCAGTTACTGTGGCCACAGATTTTAGGGACAAGACACAGCATATGTGAGACTCGACTGTCAATATCTTTTGATAAGAGACAAATCCTTTCTTGGAAGCTACTGTCACTCTGTACACCGGAGCTGCACTAGACATGGCTTATGACTACTTAAGTGCTTCTTGGCAATCTCTCACCATATCTAAGATACAACCCTGATATACAGGTAAACTCAGCAGTTCCTCAAGTCAAAGGACTTGACTTGTACTGTTGGAACCGGGAACACACGTCATACCTAGCCAACCCTACTCAAGGTCCTCCGTAAGACGGTTCCCGTGAGTGACCTCAGTCAGCTGCTCCCTAGCAGGCTAACCCATTAACACTGCTTAGACGACCTTTGTCACCCGTCGATGAAATACGACAGCAGATGCTTAGTGCAAGTCTCAAGGGGAATCTCGGTACCCATTTTTTTAGATTCCTCGACTTGGAGATTTCCGGACTGATTCGGCGAGACTGATTTCATGGACCTACCTCCAAGCGTAGTCCCAGTCCCCGAAATATGTTTTCAGTCCGTGGGCTTTGTTTGCGTAGTGAACAGATATGTATAAAGCAGATAAAGTGAACACAAACAAAGTAATGCCAAATGAATTTCACTTCTTTATTCATTAATAATTTATCAAATCCTTGAAATTGTCTAGACATAGGTTACATTTTGCCTGCCAAGATTGGCTACATGGTCACCTATTCTAACATCTTCAACAAATACGCCGGCAAATGGGTTAGTAAATAATTCAATGAAGCCAGAAAAATGAATAAGCAATCCAAATGGATGGCGGACGATGTTTGGGCTGGCCTTCTGGTGTACTGGGCAACACATGAATTCAAAAAGAAGTCAGTCCAAAACACGGCCAATCGATTGGCCAACCCAGTGGCGGGCACCGTCTACCGCGGAGGATCCTCCTCAATGGGCAAGCACAAGAGAAAACTAGTAAGTGAATGTGATTTATTACAAGTTTAATTATTTTTGCCTTGATTTGGTAAGAAACTTCCCTTTATTTGTTGAAATTCATCGTAATTGTGTTGATAAATAGAACTGTGTTTCCTTTTATCTTACTGTATAAGTTCAATTCACCGAGATGCTTATATTGGCATGTTCTGTTTTCATCAGTTTTGAGGAGGAGTAGTAGTAGTAGTAGTTGTTGTTGTTGTTAATTTTTGTATGTGGCAGTGTTAGGATAAAGCTATTATGGCAAGCTAAAATGCATGGAACCTTTTAGCAGGAGCATCAGATGACATACTTGTCTTGAATTCTTTTTATCTTGTAAGAGACCGTTTAAATATAAGAAAGAGGTCAATATCTTTTTGTAGTTTATGTATGAATTGACAAAGAGTTTTAAGTATCTAATTTGTATGACTTATGATCTGATTGTTTCTAAGTCAATTGAAAGTTTCTTGCTGCAAAAATGAAATAGGATTCTATAGCTAAAAGATCACATGTACATTAGATATTTTTATAATTTTCTAATATTATTAAATATCTGTGCACGAGGTTCGGCTCGGCCGCGCATCTCAGCGAATGGAGGTATTTGTTGACTGCTACAAAAACAAAGCAGATGGTGCTTGGAGCGGCTCGCATGCAGAGGAGATAGCGGTAAGTTACACTTCTTATTTCTTTCGTTACAACAAAAATATTTATTATCTACTAATGGATCATATTTTATTTATTTTTAGGAGACATATCAGAAGATGCTTGAGGAGCGTGCCTCACAGTTGACGCCATCGGAGGAGGGTGCCTCATCAGTTGCTAGTGTCGACGCACCAGAGGAGGAGCAACTTTGGGTTCAGGAAGCCGGGGGGGAGGAAGTGGGGCCGAGTCTTTGGCATGGGGTTCGAGGCATTCACATCAGATGTTGCTCGCCCGTGGACCATGGACCACAAAGCATCGACATCCACTGCTGCCCCGCCGCCCGAACCTCCTGTCTCAACACAGCTTTAGGAAATCAAGTTTATGTTTGGCGTGCTTTCGACAAGATGGGGATCTCGATGTTGGTTCCCGACCAGTCATCGGTAGTCCCACCCCCATTCTCAACTACTAACGTCCTAGCCGAAGAGTCCACACATCAGGCGGCCAAGGATGATGCAGACCATCAACCATTAGATTAGAATTCTTTTATGTTTTCTTTTTTGAAAATTGGCTTATAAATAATATAATATATTTTGGCTAATTATAATTGCTTTCTTATTAAAAAAAAACTGTCTTTTGTTACAAATTTATAACTTATTAGCCAAAAAAAAATAAACAAAAAAGGCAAGAATTTTTATTTTAAAACTAATTAACATTTGAAACGAAATTTGGGACTACAATTGGTCCCAAATAAAAAAGAAAACATTACATCCCAAACGCCGTCCCAAAAATCATCCGTAAGGCCCTCCAAAATTTAAATAAAAATATGTCCTAAAATTCGTCCAAAACATAATACGTTCGTTTTAAAAATTCCGTCCCAAACTATCCATAAGGCTGACCCAAAATTTTATTTCAATTATTCCTCCCTTGCTCATATTTTCGGACGGCTTTATTAGGCTATCCCAAATTCCGTCCCAACTTTTAGGACGGTTGGCAGAAGTCGTCCCAAAACTGTCCAAAATATTTTTCAATAGGGCTTTTTAAGACGAACATCAGTTCGTCCCAAATGTCGCTCCAACAATGAAATGTGACGACAGGCCATCCCAAAATCTGTCCCAAATTCCATCACAATAAAACCTTTTTTTGTAGTGGTTATTATTTATATTATATGTCAGAACACTTTTTGTTTAAATATTATTTGCTATATTTTTTTATTTAAACTTTTTTTTTATCTAACTTATTTATTCAAGTGCTCTTTTTTTTTTTTTTTTTGGAAAAATTCAAGTTCAATAAATTCAAATAATTATATTTATATTTCATTGATCAAGTTATTATCTAAATAACTGTTTATGGTAAATTCTTCTAATTAAAATGGTAATATTTTTCTAAATTTATGTACGAGACTAAATTACAAATTGAAAATGAAAAGTGAGGGATTAACATATTTTTTTATCGAAAAGAAGAATAATTTATAAAGGTAATATGGGAAAATCACTTACAGAAAGGACCAATTTGAAGTAAGTTGAAAAGATAGAGACTATTTGAAGTTGATACCAAATGTCGAGGACTAAAATAAAATTTTCCCGTTCTTGGACCAAAATTCCTTTAGGATCAAATTGTAATGTTTTAAAAAAGTCATAGGGTTAAATGTTATGACTTAAAACAGTTTGTGATTAAATATTAATTTTTTTTAAACGAGTTGTTTATGATCCTTAATAGCCATTCCGAATGCATCTATATATATTTTTATATAAAGACCCTTACAATTCTTATAATACTTTCCGTGGAGCATTTAAACTTTTGGTGAAAATAAGTTGAGATATTGAAGAGCCATTTAGGAAACATGAAAATTTTGATAAAACCATTATTATGGTTTCTAAAACAAGCGTTAATCCTTGTAAACTGTTCTAGATGTGCCCAGAACATGATTTGGCCACGTTGGTGTTTATCAATTGAAGAAGATGCATTTACATGTTTCATAATCCTACATTGAGATATAAAGCGTGACCATTACAAACACATAAAGTGCAACCATTTAATGATGTAGAAAACGTACTCTTTATTATTTTTCTTCTATGTCAGACTTTAAGGTATGAGTAATTAAATGGACAAATGTAATATTCACCCACTAAAATGTATGAAGCATGAATGTCAAGTTCTTCTTTGTATTCTTCACTGTTACATACCATACAAATATGTTTAACAACTATTTGAAAACATCCAATTCATTCAATAGCTGTACAAAAACATCCCCAATAGTTTTAGTGTAAACCAAAATTCTTGTAATAAACAAATGTCCTCCAATATCCAAACCTACATAAGTAGAGATAACTAAAACTATTGCAGAGAAAATCTTAAAACTAATGCAAGATGTGTGTTCCTCAATCATAATTGTTCTCATTGATTTAAAGCCATAGTCTTAGACTAATACCTAAAACAAATCAAAGAATACTTCTTTGTGCATTCTAAGATTTTATTCGCATCTTGCCAGGTGTCCATTTAATATAGACACCAATTAAGCAAATCCACTATATTGTCTATTGCGCAAGGAGTTTTGTTCAAGTAATTTTCATAATATGCCATTGCACCAAAAACAACAACGTGTGTGAATTCATCTCTCATAGTTACCATACCATTTCAAATAGTACCTTCATTTTTTCATCATCTTTCCCCTGAAAATATTATTGCTTGATGATTTTTGAAATCAAAACCAATCAACTTGTCAAATCTGAATCAAACATTCTTATTGGAATATAAAAAGTATGTTAATTATAAGAATGGTCCGTAATTTTGATTCACTTTACATAATAATAATCTATTCTCAATAATTACTAACTTAATATTTCACAACACATTACTCACTTGACTACCAAAAGTAATAAGTAAACCATAATAAGCAAATCATCACAATAGATCATTCAACAAACACGTATTCAAGAAGTATCATACCAACATACTCATAAACAGGCAAACCACAAACATCTAGACATCCAATTAGCAAAGCAACACAACAAGGACAAATAAATCCTTAAACATAGGTCTAAGCATCATCCAAATGAAGCATTTTCCGTGCATTGTGACTCCGCTCGTGTTGCATTAACCAACATCATTGAAGATGCCCCTGTTGCATATCTCTTTCCATTTGCTTTTGCAACCACTTTAAACGAGACTTTTTATTTCTTGATTGTTAAAAACAACTCCTTACTGGAAACTTTAAAAATATTGAGTTGCATACATTTACAAGTTGTCTCCTTCCTTAATACCTAGAAGTTGATCCAATATTTTCTAAACACTCCTCGATAGTCTATTTCCTTGCAAGTCCAACAACCAATCGACTTGACATAACAACAGATTTTATATTATCCACTATGTGTTCTAGGCATTTTATTAGTTTTTTAGTTGTAGACATCTTATTCAACTTTCTTGGACAAATTGTGCAGGAAACTCACCTAATCTTCTCCTTGAACCATCAACACCATGTGTTTATTCAGGAGATTTGATTTCAAGGACTTGCTCACTTTCAGGCTTATTTACATCACGAGTCTCTATTTGACACTCTTACTCTGTCTCATCCCTGCATGTGTGGTGGCAATATTCTTGAGCTTGGAGTCCAAGCACTATCCTTGATTATTACAACATCAGAAAAAGGTATTTCCCACTCATATACAATAATTGGTCCACAATCTCCAAACCTAGCTACCTCCAACATGCACTGGAAAACATATGACAACTTATTAGTGATGAAGAGTCACATATCAATTATAATAATAGTAAATACTTGTATTTACCTTTTCCACTATTTCGGAGTAGCATCGATAGTCCCCTTTTTACGATCGCATCCAATTCCACTCTCTCCACGTAATAATATCTTTCACACACTCCATTCCTTTTTCAAGCTATCCCATTAATTCTTCAATTGGATCCATGTGTGATTACAGTTTGTCAAAAATGAGAATTTACATTCAATGTTTTCGCAATCAAATTTGTCGAATTGAGTACATGCCTATTTCCTTCTTGTAGCTCTTCAACACAAACTTTAACGAAAACCTCAGTCCTCTTTACATCTCAAATTGTCTACTTACAATTTTCAACATTTTTCCCTTTTGTCATCTACTAATATTACTAATTTAAAGACGTTGAGATAATGGTCGTCATAGATGATAAGAATTATTATTTGAATACGTAGCTATAAAATCATAGACATATCTAATAATTTTAAAATAATATTTTCATGAAATAACTAATTATATGCATAACTCTTTCGATGTAAAATAAATTCTATCCCAAAATTATAACAGTCAAGATCATTTACACTTCAAGAAATTAACTTGAGATGCTTGTCATCGTAGACCCTAATAGAAACATTCCAAAACATATACAAATGAAATTTAATAATAACTATAACAAGCATTAAATCATATTATTACTAAGAGAAACTTTAAGAAATTTCCAACAGAATAGAGTTTTAAAATTTGATAAATTACGGCTACCTCAAAAGGTTTGGTAAAATTACAAATACCTTTTTATTATTTGAAAAAATTATAAATACCCCCCTCAAATTGAAAATAATTATGTAGTCCATAGACGGAGATGTAAAAAGTACTACTCTACCCTTTTCAATTTTATTTTTTAAAAATGTTTGAAAAACTATAAAAAAATATTCTGAGTGTGAATAAAATAAATAATACGTAGAGAATATTTATCCATAAAAGTATTTTAGAAAATTCAAATATACCAAATTATAATTTATAATCCAATTTTGGACAATTCATTACAAAGGTTAGGTGGAAACCTAATGCAATGGACTTGTTAGATGGACGTTAAATTCAGAGAGATATTTGTAATTTCCCAAACAACGAGTAAGTATTTGTAATTATGTCAAATCTATTGGGAGGCGATTGTAATTTACCCTTGAAAATTTGATCAAACATGTAATTCGAATCCAACCCAGACATACGAATCCAAACAAAACTTCACAATCAACAATTTGATCTTGCGACGTAGATTATCAGAATATAAATAGAAGCACGCGCAATGGAGGAATTGCTTTCTAAAGCGCAAGCAAGTGATTGGGCTTAATAACCTTGACCAAGCATTCAGGCAAATAACCTCAATTGGGCCTATAGGTGGGCTTGATAATATTAACTGGGCCATCAATTGGACTGGAACTGCTAGGCCATTTAGGTGAAGGGCCCTCTAGAAATTGGCCTTGTCTACCTTGCAACTTTTAGGCCTTTTTTGGGCTTCCATACATAAAGCCAGAGGTGTCAAATACATAGAATTCTAGTTTTCATAGCACAATTAAATACAAAATTCATATTATTATATATAAAAATATAAATTTACAAGTATTTATTCCCTATTATGAAAGGATAATTACACCCTTACTTAAGTACTTTTTCTAATAATAAATAAAAATTATTTATAAAATAATAATATTATATATATATATAAATTATTTAGTTGTCCTAATTACTTTAAACTACTTAGAGAATGAATAATATATTCAACTAAAAAAATACAATTATACAATTCATATTTCAACGCAATTACTATGCTAGAAGAAATTTTAATTATTTAAAAAAAATTAATTTACTATGGCACAATAAAATTTAAAATAAATAACATATAAATAAAATATAAAATATTAATCTAAATCTATACCCTTACTTATACTCCTTTTAATAATAAATAAAAATTAATTATAAAAGAATAAAATTCTATTAAAAAGAAAGAGAAAAGATTTAGTGTCATATATTCCTAATTGCTTGAAACTACTTAAAGAATGAATATATTCTACTAAAAATAAACATGCAAATAATATTTCTACGGAATTATTTTGCTAGAAAGAATCTTAATTATTTTAAGAAATTTAAAATTTAATTTATTATGGCACATTAAAATATAAAATAAGAAGTACATGAATATTATATAAAATATTAATCTAAACTTAAATCTATCTATACATATACTAACAAGTAAATATCAAAACTTAATTGCAAATAAAAATTATCAATCTTATTAAATTAGAAGTGCTATTAAAAATTATATAAAAAGTGAGTCATGACCAATTGATTTTATTTTAATATTTATTGCCCCCCCCCCCCCCCCCCACATGAGATAGAATAATAGTGTAAACAGTAATGTAATAAAATAACTAGATTTACAACATTATAGAGTAGTAAATACAATTGACATAATTATAGGTCTCTGTCACGCCCCAAAAGTAGGACCCCTAGTTTAGTCTCTATTCTGAGAACGCGAACTATCTAAAGTCGTAACTACAATATGTTCACCAAACTAATAACCCGATAACCAGAATAATTACAAATCCTAACTATTCGACCTCATTTTCAATCACCTTGATCGCCTTTTTAGTCAGCTAGCTTCACCTATCATGTTATCGCTTGTATTTGAAGAATGAAATTTAAAATTCGTAAGCTAAAGCTTAGTGAGGTCATAAGTGGGTGCACGTGCAAGAAAATAATCATACTAGAAAACTCAATCAAAATACTTAAAACACATCATATAGACTGGCACAAACGCTGATCAAGCCTGTGAAGACCATATCAAGCAAAAATCCAAATATATGATTATCACCTTATGTCTCCTATAGACCGTTTGCTACTTTATCCTTCAACTGGCAACCCAATGCTACTCCAGCGTGCTCTGCGAACCGTCCAAATTCATAAAGACAATCGAACAACCATATAGAAAATAGACCATTTAAAAACTCATGCACATTGAATATTGTGACAAATTGAAATATATCAAAGTAAGTGGGACCTCTTGGATATTCATATGGATTTTAGAGGTGGGTGGCTCCCAACGGAAGTTCATAATGAATACTAGATACCATATGACAAGAACAATAATCACATTATAGCACTTAGATCAATAGAGTTCCAAATGCCCAATTAACCCATATAGATAACAAAAAATCATATTCATTTTCTTTCACATCAATGAACAATTTCAAGAAATATTTTACTCAAGTTCGTCACATGAAAAAGACCACTTTTTATACATATGTATAGCCATGCACGATAATATATATTATTCCTTCAGTTTTGCTAATACTAATATAATTTTAAATGACACTCACCAAATACGATCGAATATTAGGTTGTAGTCCTTGTGCGAGGTTGTCCTTTTCTCTATTGCGTAACTATATTCCAATAAATATCTCCAAAACAATCCATGCTACAAAGGTCTCTTCCCATGCGTCGTGCTATCACATGACAAGGGTGGCTTCATTTACGTAATTTCTATGCTCCGATAAATTAAAACACTAATAGGATATAATCTTGGGGTTAAATGTATTTTTGGTCTCGTAATTTAGGTCGTTTGGTATTTTCGTCCTTTAACTTTCTAGGGTAGCATTTTGATCCTGTATCTTTTTAATTTTTGTGATTTTAGTCCTTTTTTCGTCGGAGTTCACCCTTCTCGCCGAAAAAATGCATGTGTCTCTCACGTGATATTTTAAAATTGGGGCTTTTGTTCCTATTGGCCCATTTCTGTCAGCAGTTTTGTCCTTTAACTTTCTAGAGTAGCATTTTGGTCCTGTATCTTTTTAATTTTTGTGATTTTAGTCCTTTTTTCGCCGGATTTCACCCTTCTCGTTGGTGGAGGTGAACTCCGGTGAACAAAAGGACTGAAATTGCGAAAATTAAAAAGATGCAGGATCAAAATGCTACCTTTGAAAGTTCAAGGACGAAATTGCTAAATAACCTAACTTACGGGACCAAACATGCAATGAATCCTATAATCTTGACTAATATTATCATAAGGTGGCTTGGAAATAATTGCCTATATAGTTAAAACAAATCACATAAATCACTTTACCTTGATATCTTCTCTTTTTAAATAATACTACTGTCTGAATTGAAAAATTACTACAAATAAAATTCATTAACATTTATCTCAGTGCGTCGTTAAATAATTAGTCACACTAGTACAGTTTCAACTAGTTAAGTAATTATCAACATTTTATCAATTTGAAAGAAGTTAAACAAATAATCTTAATAAATTATCAACAATTTAAAGTTATCATACCAATTACAAAGATATAATAAATATGATATCCAAACTTTTTCGTTGTAGTAAACTGACTAGCAAAAGGAAGTAAATTAATCTAATTGGTATATTTTTTTTATATCAATTATAATTATTACATGTAAATAAAATTAACCAATAAAATTACAAGTGAGTTAAGTCCCCAACTGAATATCATATATTTGACTAAATTGAGTAGTTAATTAATCACTAACTATTGAATGACAAGCTAATATTATTATCAACTTCAGCGGGATTAAATAGTTAACCCTTAAGTCTAATAATTTCATATTATCGTGACTATCAATAATGTACATATATATTCTATTCCATTAATTAATACATTTAACTAACATTAATATTTCTAATTATTTAGTCAATTTAGTAGCTTAGCGACGGCTAATCTTAATATAATTGGTTAACTAAGAATTCAAAATTGACACATAAATCAACATTTATGAAAAGTAAAACAAATAATATAATCAACTTCAATTAATATTTATAATCAAGTGGATTAAAAGTATAAATATTTCAATTCATATATAATTAAATGGGAAAAGATATTACCAGATTTAATTAGTGTATAAAACTAAATTGAAGTTAATTCGATTAATCATTTATACTATATACTTAACTAATCAAGGTTAAATAAACCATTTTAGTTAATTAGCTACAACCCAATGAATTAATTCTCCATTAAATATATATATTAAGATTCAAGATAGGTCTAGTTAATTTATTGTAATTAATTAATATAAGTAAACTCAACAATCAAATTATGATTCACTTAGAATAGAATTATTCAATTAACTAAACTATACTAGGGATTAACCAATTAATTAAAATAATTAAATTAACAAATAACTTTTCTATTAGGAAAGAGACATACTTGTTGTGTTACCATTTTTGTGCAAGAGAGAGAAAGAGAAAAATGATAAAAGTGCTATGCGTGATTGTGTATCTATGTGTGCGTGGCCGGCAATGTTTATAAAGCTTGCCTTTTATTTTTCTTTTTTAATTTTCCTAATTTAAGTTTTATCCAATTATGAGGTGGGCTATGGTGGCACATTGCATGGCAAGCTAAGGTAGTGTTGGCATTTCAAAAATAGGAGTAGCAGTCACAACCACAAGCACGTGCTGCAGTCTAATTTTTCCTTCTTTTTGATTTTCTTCTTTATTATTATTTTATGAAATTTTCCTTAATTTCTAAACACATAATTTAGCTTTAAAATTTTTATAAAATTTAAATTTAATCCCATAAAGTTTTAGTATATTTGAACTATATCAACTATATCCTATAATTTATTTTCTAGCCAATTTGAAACTTTCTACTCCTTACAGTTTAAGTAATGAAGTTTCATATAATTTCTTTCTTTATCTCAAATTAACTCAAACAACCTTCTCACGAATAAACCTTAAACAAGAGATAGATGAAAAAGAATAAATCTCATAGGTAATAATAAAATAATTCGTTAAGAATGATATACAATATTTATTATGGTAGATATGGGGTTTTACACCCTCATGAGACAAATAGAACTATGTTGATAGTTTAAAAAGGGTTTAGTTAATTAAAATAAATAAAAATAACTAACCATTTCTATGTATAACATCATGAATCAGTTAAAAAACAAATAGAAATAAAAGATATTGATAAAAAGTAACAAAAAAAAAAAATATAGCGTTGCATAAAATATTACGAAAAATACACAATACATTGATAAATTAATTGGAGATCAAATATTAAAAAATAATATTTAAAAGCAAAGTTTCCAAAAAATAACTCATTAACATGTAGTTGCAGACTAAATTTCAATTGTATAATTATATTCTTTGTCTTTGATTCTGAACGCGCATAGGCATTACTCGACTTTTATGACGGCTTTTCGGGCCCATGATCAGACGGAGCTCCCACATAAGATGGTGTGGAAGTGGGAGAAGCCTTGTACTGGCAGGATAAAACTGAACTTCGATGGGCCTGTCTCAAAGGAGAAGAACAGTGTCGAAGTTGGTGTGGTGGCATGGGATAGCGAGGGACGTTGTGTGGCTTGGGAGGCTAGCTTTTCGGTCTGCAGTCGACTTGGCCAAATAGCGTGGATGGAGCGAGGTGGACCTAGAAGGCAATAGCTGGACGATCATCAATCACTTGCAAATGCAGAATGAAGGTGGATCGCATATCAACCCCATTCTGACGGATGCACACAATATTGCTATTAGTATTCAGGATTTTGCTCTTAAACATGTCAAACGCACGGGCAGTAAGGCAGCTCACGCCCTAGCTCGTTATGCCAAGGTTTCTTGGCCTTTTAGCTTAGTACCTTTTGCTGTTACAGCAGCATGTCGAGCTGATATTTCTGCGGAAATGCTGAAATACCGAATTGACGATTGCCATAGCACAGAGAATAAAGCTCCAAAAGATTTTCTATTCAGAATGCAGAAGTTTACAAGTAAGGAAAGTGTACAGTGTATAATCCCTAAGTGGAGTTGGGTTCATTAAATAGACGAGGTAAAGGCGGTTATCAAACAACTAAACCACATTAACAGAATTAGGTTAACTTAACTAACAAATAAACTGCCAGACTAATGAAAGTGCTACTAACAAAAGAAAAACGCATTTATAATACAAACAACAACTCTGGCTAGCTAGCCTGGTGCATTATCATCGACTGGGGTGCAGCTGCCTTGCTGACTAGCTGTTTTAACAGCCCCCCCCCCCCCACCCCCGCAAGTTGGACTTGTCGTTCAAGGCGACCAAGCCCAACTTGGCACATATAGAACTGAAATGAGGGGCAACAAGTGCCTTAGTAAACACATCTGCCACCTGAAACTTGGAAGTCACATGCAACGGGTTGATAAGCCCTTCCTTGAACTTGTTCCTTACCACGTGACAATCTATTTCTAGGTGCTTCGTCCTTTCATGAAATACCGAGTTGGCTGCAATATGTAGTGTTGCCTTATTGTCGTAGTAGAATGGGACAGGTTTCTTTACTTCTTGTCCAAACTCCTGCAAGATATAAGTAATCCATGTGAGCTCACAGACTGTTGAAGCCATACTTCTGTATTCAGCCTCTGCTGTAGACTTGGACACCGTTGCTTGCTTCTTGGTGCGCCATGACACAGGTGTTGCCCCAAGAAGATACAATACCCTGTCAATGAATTCCTTGAGTCCATGCACGCCGCCCAATCTACATCACAAAACGCTGTAAGTACCAAGTCATTATTGGAAGAAAAAAACAAACCTGTTGACGGACTCCCTTTGAGGTATCTAACTAGATGCATGGTTGCATCCCAGTGCTCCTTGCAAGGCTCCTGCATGTACTGGTTCAGTTGTTGAGATGCATATGATACATCCGGCCTTGTAAATCCCAGGTACAGAACCCTCCCAACTAACCTTCTATACTTGGTGGGATCTGCCATTGCTTTACCTGAATCTGCCCTCAGCTTGACTCCAGGTGGTAATGGGGTTTTTGTTGGCTTTGCTTGCATTAAGCCCGTATCCTTCACTATATCCAAGATATACTTTCTTTGTGTGGCAAGCAATCCTTCAGTAGACCTTGCAATCTCAATTCCTGGAAAATATCTGGCCTCCCCCATATCTTTGATCATGAACTCCTTATCAAGATATTCTTTGACCTCTCGAATGTGGTCCTCTGATGGCCCTGTCAGTAGTATATCATCGACATACAGAACCAAGAAAACCATCCCATCCCTAGTTCTTTTGATAAACAAGCAATGATCGTGTTGTGACTGCTTGAATCCATACAGCTCCATTTTCTGTGTAAACATGTGGTTCCATTGCCTAGAAGCTTGTTTTAGGCCGTACAACGACTTCTCAAGCTTGCAGACACTTCCTGGTGGGACTCGATATCCTTCCGGTGCCTCCATGTATATGTCTTCCTCCAAACTTCCATGGAGGAAGGCGTTGTTCACATCCACTTGGTGCAGTGGCCATCCTTTTGAAGCCACTAATGCAAACAAAATCCTTACAGTCACTGGCTTTGCTACCGGTGCAAAGCAATCTATGTAATCCACACCCTCTATCTAACTGTACCCTTTGGCGACGAGCCTTGCCTTATATCTTTCCGTTGTACCATCAGGTCTCAGTTTCAGTTTAAACAACCACCTACAGCCAATTGGTGTCTTTCCTTGTGGACCATTCCCTTCTAGTGCTGTTTTCTGTGCTTCCACATATGTTCTAGGTTCCTGCAGCAAAGAAATGGAACTCACAAAGCAGGTGTATTCTGGAGACATGGACACATTCTTAACATTATTGTCATCATCACACAAGTTACATACAAAATCTTTATATCTCGCAGGCAGCATAACTTGCCTAGTGGACCTTCTAAGACCAGCAGTAGGTTGTTGTACGTCTACTCTTTCTTCACACTCTATGTGCCTAGGGTCATCCATGTCACTAACATCCCCTATCACAGGTATAGGACAGGTGGTCGTTCTAGGTTGTCTTTCCTTAAAGGAAAAAATTCCTTCTTGGAATACAACCTCCCTAGTGATCATGATATTATTGTTATCTATATTAAGCACTTTATAGCCTTTAGTCACATGTGCATATCCCAGCAATACACACATGTGTGCACGCTGGTCAAACTTGGCTTTGTTAGGAAGTATATTGGTTGCAAAGCATAAGCAGCCAAATACTCTCAAATGAGCATATTCAGGCTGTCTCTTATGTAGAACCTCATTGGGAGTTTTCCACTTGAGTTTAGATGTGGGCATTCGATTTATCAAGTAAGCGGCAGTCAAAAGAGCTTCTGCCCAAAACCTTTTGGGCATTCCTGCCTGAAACATCAAGGCCCTTGCCACTTGCAAGAGGTGTTGATGCTTTCTCTCCATAACGCCATTCTGTTGTGGAGTGTAGGCACAGGTTCTTTGGTGTGCTATCCCAAAATTCTGCAACAAGGTTTGGCACTCATGTGATGTGAACTCTGTCCCATTATCAGTTCTAATACATTTAAATTCACCATTAAACTGAGTTTTAATCATGTTCAAGAATATCTGAATTCTCTGCGTAGTTTGTGACTTATGTTGTATCAAAAAAATCCAAGTACCTCTATTGTAGTCATCAACAACCGTAAGCATGTAATGAAAATTCAATAAGGAGTGCTCTCTATGAGGACCCCACACATCCATGTGAATCAATTCAAAAGGTTTAGAGGTAGTAGTATCACTAAGAGAAAAAGGCATCCTATGCTGTTTGGCAATAGGACAAACATGTGTGATCATCTTTATTGCTTTTCAGAATAGGAATATGATTCATTACATCAAACGGGACATGGCCTAATCTCCTATGCCATGTGTCCCTATTGCCAACAATAGAAAACATACAATTCATAGTGTTTTCATTTCTAAGGAGCTCTTTTATTCCAGATACAGAAAAGGAGTTGTTGTCCAAAACAGAAAGTCTCCCTATGCGCCTTCCTAAGCCAATAACCTTCTTAGTCTGAAGGTCCTGCAAGATAAAGCCATTTTTAGTAAAAGATATATTCATGTTGGAATCACTGCAAAGTTTGTTCACAGACAACAAATTATGTCCAAAAGCATGTATGTACAGAACATCATTGAGCACAACTTTCTCACACATCTGCGCATCCCCTTTATAAGTAACCTGTTTCTTGGTTCCATCAGGCTACCTAACATAGGCCACATTAGTCAATTTCTTTAGATTATGAAGCACAGACAAGTTAGCACACATATGCACAGAGGCTCCACTATCAATTATCTATTGGTCTTTGCACAAAACATTTGAAGTTTTACGAAAGGATGTACCTGCAAATTCATCATAGTTGACTAGGTTGGTATTCTCCTGCATCAGCTTAATAAGTTCAGCCCTGATGGCCTCACTGAGGCCTGATCCTACCTCATTTCTCAAAGCATTTCCCTGTGCATCCTTCCCCTCTGTCTCAATGACTGCATTGGCTCCCCTCCTAGCAGAACCCCCAGTCCTTTTCTTTTGTTCCATCAAGGCTTTGTACTATTCAGGATATCCATGTATCTTGAAACAGGTATATCTGGTATGTCCGGCCTTATCACAATTGTCACAGTATAGGGCTTTCCTTTCAGTGAGGTCTTTCTTCCTAGGGCCTGAATAGTTCCCTGGCCTGCCTTCCTGCAGCCTGGTGTTCATGGCCCTATCCTGCATGTTCGCAGTGTGCACTTGCTGCTGCTTTTCAATCCTGGTTATCATAGAGTACGCCTTTCCCACAGTGGGAAATGGATCCATCAAGAGGACTTGATTCTTGACGTGATCATACGCATCATCCAAGCCCATCAAGAACTGCATCAATTGTGTAAAATCATTTCTATCTGCCAAGATCTTGCTTGCACCACATGTACATGGGGGTAAGGGTGACAAACAAGAGAATTCGTCCCATAGCTTCTTTAATTTCGTGAAGTACACTAAAACCGCCATGTCTCCTTGTGTCAAACAGGATATCTCTTTCTGTATTTGATAAAGCAGGGGGCCATTACTTTCCCCAAATCTTGATTCCAAGTCCAGCCACAAGCTTCTTGCGGATGTGGTGTACAAAAAGGCTTCGGCAATGTCTTTGGAGATAGCATTGAGCAGCCACGAGATGACCATCGAGTCCGCTCTCTCCCATTGCTCGATCTCAATCTTCCCTTCTTTGGGGCATTCACAGGTTCCATCTATGAACCCCATCTTGGATTTCGCCCTCAACGCGAACCTGATTGACCTGCTCCACGCAAGGTAATTGTTCCCGTTCAACACAACTTAAACTAGGGTCATTCCAGGATGATCCCCATTTTGCAGCCGCAAGTTCTCCGCAACACCTTGCGGTATCTGCACTCCCCCATCAGCATCCTTTCCGGCCATCGTTGCCAAGAAATAGTGAAAAAATCAGAAAACCCAACAGAATTGACGAAATAAGGAAAAAGAAAACAAAACAAGAACACAAATTTCTGAACTTCAAATCGATAGAATTCTTCCTAATTGAGGCAGGATCAGAGACCATCAAATGATGGCTCTGATACCATGCTGAAATACCGAATTGACGATTGCTATAGCACAAAGAATAAAGCTCCAAAAGATTTTCTATTCAGAATGTAGAAGTTTACAAGTAAGGAAAGTGTACAGTGTATAATCCCTAAGTGGAGCTGGGTTCATTAAATAGACGAGCTAAAGGCGGTTATCAAACAACTAAACCGCATTAATAGAATTAGGTTAACCTAACTAACAAATAAACTGCCAGACTAATGAAAGTGCTACTAACAAAAGAAAAACGCGTTTATAATACAAACAACAACTCTGGCTAGCTAGCCTGGTGCATTATCATCGGCTGGGGTGCAGCTGCCTTGCTGAGTCGCTGTTTTAACAAAATGGAATAAAATTTCCATTCCCCTTCAAAAAAACAAAAAAAAAATTATATTCTTCACAAATAAAGTTTCTAGTCATTAAACTAGATTGAAATGCTTGGAGTGACAGAAAGATCCTGCCTCGCCCCTTTCGGAGGGAGCCAAAGGAGCTCCCACCACAACCTACAATGCTTGAGGGTCAATAGGGGCATCCGTCGTCTTCTACTTCCCTAGCCCAATGTTAAGGGTTTTCATTGTCCTCACGTTTTAGTTCTGTGTTCGCACAGACGACGCCAATTAATGTGAGCTAAAAGAGCTCAGTCCGATTTGTTGTTTCGACTTGAGTAGAGTGGGCTCCGATTTTTGCAAGCTTTGGAAGAGGGGACCTGCAAAAACAACGTTAGCACTCCGACTCTCAAGTCAGTAAATAATTATGAGAGAATAAAGTTGAATGAAATCAGAGAATAATAAGAATTTGTCCAAAGTGGACATAAAGTGTGCTTTTATGTGAATTCAGAGAGCAATTTGAGAGTTTTTAGTTTGAAATAAAAAAAAAAAAAAAAGGTTACCCGCCTAGCTAAGGAGGCTGGTTTTTGTAAGGAAAATTCCGTAGGCTTGAGGGACTCTTCAAGGTCTAGGACTCAGAGAGGGTTAGTTACCGACCTTTCCAGAGTCCTGTCGGACGAGACCTCCTAAGATGTAGGAGGTATTTGAGATGATCCTGCCTGGATAAAGATAGGGTTGGCCGACTCTTATCCGGACTTCTTGGAGGGCTCGGACTTCCGCTTCCAAGCATTCTGTCAGTGGGCCTAATTGAGCCCCTTCTCCAGGTGAAGGACACGGCCGGGTCTCCTATAAAAAGGCTTGACCTGGCCCTTCCCTGGGTTGGGTTAGAGCTCCTATCGGGCCATCGTGTTGGGCGGGAATATCAAACGGATTCTTTTATTTTTTATTTTTTGTCATTGGGCTTCAAGCTTGGGCCATTAATTTTTAGTCATATCAAAATTTATAAAAATAACTTAAAAAGTTTAAAAAGTATGAGTATAAGAATAAAAATTGATATATGAAAATAAAAAAGTAATTTTATTAAATTAAAATTTCCTACAGAAATTCAACTATTGAGTGAATTTCTTACAATTTGATATTTTTTGTATTAGATAATCATGAAGGCATATTATTAATTTTGCATCTAATCCTTTTTATATTAATACCATAAAAGTATTAAAACAACAAATATGATATAAAATTAAGATTAAGTTGTAAGATAATATAGAAATAGATTATACCAAGTTGATGCATATGAATAAGATCAAGAAATCAAATTAAAAATAAGAAACTAAAAATTGCCATATAATTGCGAAAAATAAAATTTTATGCAATAATATTTCAAAATTTAGAAGTTAATAGATCATCAAAATAATACTTTAATTTTGACAATATTAAAAGTTGATACTGAAATGTAATTAACATACCTTATAAGACTTGTAACACAAATATATATACTATGGTCCAATTAAATTATATCTTTATAATTAACAATAGTTAATGAATAATTAATTCAAAATCATTTAATGCCAATAAATAACATTCAAGATATAGTATTAAATGAAAAAAATATAACATACACCCAAATAATATAACAAAAATGAAACAAAACTTAAAAATGTAGCAAATAGGTATAATAAAACCTATAAATAAAAATGGATCAATTTTATTACACTGGAATTTTTTTATTTTTTATTTGTAAAAACAATCTAAATAAGGAGTTTTGACTAGTTAATTTTATTTGAATATTGAATTTTTAATATTTTTATTTTTATTTTTGTTTTAATTGGTTTGATACAAGATAATGAATATAATCATTAGTGAACACAAAATACAAAATTTCAATTTTGGGGAATATTATTGATATTTAATTGTATCAATCAAAATTTAGAAAGTGAATTTACAAACAATGAAATTAATTTAAATAGTTTTCTTATCAATAAAGATAAGTATTATCAATTTGTTTGAAGATACACTTGTATATACTAATGTTTCAATGAGAGAAACAATAAAATGCTTATTATCAGACAATCACTTATTCACAAACTTCGTGTGGGACTAATACTTTGCATTTCCCATCTCATGTATTATGAACTTAATATTTTTTATAGTTAAATATAGGTAAATTACATTAATACCCCATGAGGTTAGGCCCAATTACACAAATACCTACAATCTTTTACAAAATTACAACTACACCTCTGAGGGGTGTTAGTGTAATATTTTTCAGGGGGTATTAGTGTAAGTTTGTCTTTGAATAGGGGGTGTAGTTGTAAAACAATTACAATCTCAAAGGGTGTAGCTGTAATTTTAACAAAAACAGGAGGTGTTTGTGTATTTTGATCTAAATTCAAGAGGTATCATTGTAATTTACCCTTAACTATAAATGATATATTTTCCTCCAAATAAATATTTTTTCTTGTGCACCGCATGTCATAGTTCATAATTAAGAAATAAAGATATACAATCTTAACCCCAAGATTGATAGCTGGTCCCAACCCCCCCCCCCCCCCCCACTATTTCTTTAAGTTACAATTTAATGTAACTTGCTACATCATCAGTCCCCCAAACGAGGGGCTTGGGACGAGCACATGACCTCGTTTCCACAGACGGCGTCAAATGATGCGGTTTGCGACTCGATCGGTACCCTGTTGCGCAAGGTATTGTCCGCTTTGGCTCTGCATGAGCCTCACGGTTTCGTCCTGAAAAGGCGCCTTGCTAGGGAGAGGAGGCATTGGGGCTTATAAGCCACTCAAGCTCCTTGTCTGCAACCGATGTGGGATGCTTACTACATCATCAGCCCCCCAGACGAGGGGCTTGGGACGAGCACATGGCCTCGTTCCACAGACGGCGCCAAAATGATGCGGCTTGCGACTTGATCGGTGCCCCGTTGCGCAAGGTATTGTCCGCTTTGGCTCTGCATGAGCCTCACGGTTTTGTCCTAAAAAGGCGCCTTGCTAGGGAGATGAGGCATTGGGGCTTATAAGCCATTCAAGCTCTTCGTCTGCAATCGATGTGGGACGCTTGCTACATCACAATTATATAGAATAATAATCTAACAATAGAAGCATGTCATAAAATGTGAGAAATGTTGCTTCCACCATTTAGAAATTCTAGCACAAATTGAGTTTGATAGGACTTGAATCAAAGATATAGTAAGTGGAATACACTTGTTATATAATTGATGTTCAGTTCAGAAAAAATGACCAATCACATATCAAGTATACCACACTTATTCTATGATTAGTTTGGATCGATCAAATCTGGTTTGCGTAAAAAATTTCCTCCAGGAAAAGATGCGAAGGAGAAAACCCCTAAAATTCATAGTAGAAAAATAATGAGAAACAATGAATTTTGATCATTACATAGGAGAACTAATTACAACTCAGAAACCACACAAAAAAAAAAAAAAAAAAACAAAACAAAAAAAAAAACAGTAGAAGCTATTTCTTCGAGGCCGCAAACCTTTCACTTGATTCTGATCCGTGCAAAACAATCAGAAACTCAATAATTTTAGGGGGAAAAAGAATCACATAGAGTAGTTTGGCTGGAAATATCTTTAAGAGTTGCGGGAAGATGCCCTTTTGATCTTCTTCAGAGGCCCTTGAGTTGTTCCACCAGCCCTGAGAGGGTAGTCCACTTCTCAAATGCAGTTGCAGATGCCACAAAAGCTACCTTAGAAGCTTCAATGTCATTCCTAGAAACTGCAAAATACCATTGTCCAACGACCCTTCAGTCCTAATTTCTTGAGATTTTACAACAATTTGGGGTGTAATAATCACAACCAAGTGCTTGGAAATATTAAATATCTGTATTTTAACAACTATCTACAATTATACAATTATATACTAATCATCGATATCACATAACTATATATATAATCAATAAATACTAAAAAAACAACTACTATTAAGGATTAAATGTATTTTTGGTCCCGTAACTTGGACCATTCGGTGTTTACGTTCTTTAACTTTTTAGGGTAGCATATTGGTCCAGCATTTTTTGGATTTTTGGAATTTCATTCCTTTTGTTTGCCGGAATTCACCTCCATGTGCGAGAAGGGTGAACTCAGACAAAAAAAAAAGGACTGAAATGACGAAAATTAAAAAGATGTAGAACCAAAATACTACTCTAGAAAGTTAAAGGACAAAAATGTTGACAGAAATAGGCCGATAGGCACAGAAACATGAGAGGCACATATATTTCTCCGGCGAGAAGAGTGAACTCCGACGAAAAAATGACTAAAATCACAAAAATTAAAAAGATACAAGACCAAAATACTACCCTAGAAAGTTAAAGGACGAAAACACCAAATGACTTAAATTACGGGACCGAAATGCATTTAAGCCTACTATTAAAGTAGAATAACATCTCACACATTGGTAGGGTTCAAACTCATAACTTTATAGTTATGAGACCTCAACTTCATCAAGTACTTGACAAGTAAAACATCAACTTAAGGTAGAAATGGTTGAGAGGATTGATATCTCAAGTTAAATCCAACAACCCTCTTATCAAACCACTAATAGGACGATTGAAGCAGGCAGTCACCTTCCATCACCTCGTCTATAATCTTAAGTTTTCCCTCCTACAAAGTTTCTATGCGTACCAAAATATATATGTTCTTCCCCAAGACCAATAATTCTAACTTAACTACATTTTGATTCAAGCACAACGGTTTCAATAGTAGAATTTACACGTGAGGAGCCATATTAAGATATTAATATTAAATAATTTTTTTTAATAATTTAAAGTTTTACATGATGTGATCATTTAACATGCATTAAGTTGTATTACGATTAGCAAATGCAGATAAAAGTCTTGATGAGAACTTCACCTGATGAGATTAAGGAGGCGAGCGAGGAATTAAACGTATCGACCTCCGTCTTCTCCTCTTCACTAGAACTCAACTGTCAAAAATGTTAAGACCAGAATCGCATAAGAATTTGGCAAACGGATGCATGCAAGCACTGCTCATACATAACGTGAGCCGTTAGATGGCAAAAGTTCGTCATCATTTGAAGATCCAACGGCCCCCGATACACATTAAAGATGAGAACTAAAAGGAGTCAATTCAAACTGTGGATCACCTTGTTGAAGGCAGAATTGACTTTCTGGACCCATTCAGTATCCTTGCTGGAGCCAAGAACTGAACTTGCAGCAGAAAGATCATTCTTCTCTATTGCTTGGCCTACTTTGCTGAGCTTATAAACAAGATCTTGCAAGTATGCTGCAATGTTGCCGTATCACATTTAGATAAGTCTATGAGAATTCTGGCATAAATTCTAGTGTTTAAAGTTTAAAAGTTATATTTCTGTAGTGGGGAAATTTCACATTTCGTCCCGTAATTTAGGGTCTTTTCACTTTTGGTCTTATTGATTACGAGATTCTCACTTTAGGTCTCGTAACTTCCAAAAAGTAACACTTTTGATTTATGACACATTTCTGTTAGATAATTTAACGAAAAATACCACATGCTTAGCACGTGGGAGTCGGGGTGTTTACACTTTTGGTCTTATTAGTTATGACTTCTCACTTTTGACCTATAACTTTAAAAAAAGGGTAAATTACATCTTCCTCCTCTGAGGTTTAGCATAATTACAAATACCCCCTCGTTGTTTGAAAAATTACAAATACCGCCTGAGGTTTGTAACCGTCTGACAAATAGCCCATTTTCATCAATTTTTATGAGTGAATTGACCAAAATGCCCTTATACACTAAATTATTTTTATTTAATTTTTAAAATATTTTTGGACTACAATGTACAGGGAGAGGTTTCTTAAGTTTTTTACACAGAGCAGCAATAATGCAATTTATCTGGGCCGATTTTTCTATAATTTGAATAAAAAATTCAAGGGCAAAATGGTCAATTTTAGGCATTTGATTAAAAATTACAAACCTCGAGGAGGTATTTGTAATTTTTCAAATAACAATGGGGTATTTGTAATTATGCCAAACTTTAGGGGAGGTAGATGTAATTTACCCTTAAAAAAATAGCACCTTTGGTCTCATGCACTAACAACCACGTGGCATTTTCCGTTAAGTATCTAATAGAAAGGTATCGTGGGATCAAAAATACTATTTTTTAAAAGTTATGGGATCAAAAATGAGAATTCCGTAACTAATAGGATCAAAAGTGAAAAGGCCCTAATTTATGAGACAGAAAAATGTTATTTCCCCTTTCTCTAGTTATAAATTGAAAAAAGTTGATGTGGAAGTATTTGGCAGAAAATTAGTGTATTACCAACTTATAAAATTACATAATTATCTTAGTAAGTGGATAGATTTTAACCATTATATATTGAAATGGAGTATTTTTCAAAATATACGAAAAAATAATTCGAACAAAAAAGTCATAAAGAAATTTAAACTTATTTTGAAAAAGCCTCAAATTGCAACAAACATCTTCTCAACCCGCTTACAACTTTTAGCTTTACAGTTTTAACTTACAAAAAGTAGAAGCAAAAGTATATTTTCAAATACGTCATTTAACTTAATTTAAATTATAATATGAAAAGCAATTAATTTCAACTTTTTTACAAACATCCCAAACTACGTTAATGAATAAGACCTTTGAAAATGGGCATATATATGGAGGCACAATTCATTGCCAAGCATTAACAATGAAATGCTTGGAAGATTAAACACAATGGAAAAGTTGTTTTCTAACTTGTAAATAAATTTATTACTATACTTCCCCTATTCCTGAAATGCAATGTTTCTAATCAATAACGTTTTTCTATTAATTCATTTATGATTTTAACATTGGAAAAATTTTGAGTCATGAAATTCAATATTTTATTTAAATATATTTGAATACCATTTCTAATAAAATAATTAAATTATTCACCACAGTTCCTGGGAAATTAGTCAAGCTAACTGTCCGGCAAATTAGATAATTTTAGGAAAAAATATAATTTATCCCATCTCATCAAAATACTTTTATATATTTTTTAAAAAGAAGCAATTTATTTCTTTAAATAGAGAGATAAAATAAAGTACAAACAGCTAATGGAAAGCGGTAGGAGTAAGATCAGTGGGACTAGAACTCACATTCACTCTAAATAAATGAATGCATATTTTGCTCCTCGACTGCTTCTCCGTAAGTCATTGAAAAGGTTGGAAAGCTACTTACGGATTTTATTTTCAAACAGATATGATGATAAATTATTATTTTTTATAAATGAGATAATTTATTCTTCTACAATATTATAAGTGGTCAATCACATTAAACCCTGTAATCTTATTTTAAAAATAGAAAGTCCTACACCTACATGGTTATTTTCCGACCACAAAATGTTCCAATTCCATCCCTAAAGAACACGAATTCCCTCTCAGGAAAAAAAATAGGAAACACGCAAGGAAGAAAATGAAATCGAACCTGTTTCTTTAGCAGATGAGCTGATAACACCTTGTCTCTCAAGCCTCTTCTTCCTGTCCTTCTTGACCTTCTCCAGCAGCTCCTCATCGTCGTCGGCCTCCAGAATTGCGGCGTTCGCATCATCCAGCCTCCCTTTACTATAACCACGCAACGTAGTGAATAGCAATGTGGTAAAGGAAATGCTCCTCCTGCTGATGACAATGGAGGAGGCCTCAGTTCCAGCAGCCCTGCAGCATACCGTCTGTGCGTGAAGTGTTGATGAAGAAGAGGATGGGTATGGAAGAGATGGGAGAAAAGCTTTTGCATTCGGGAGGAAAACTGTTGTTGCCATTTCTTTGGCCCTTGTTGTTCTCTCTTTTTCTGCTGTCTTTAGGACTCCTTTTTCAGTTGTTTTCTCGTGGCGAAGAATGGAGTGTTGTGGCAGTTGGAACTGCAGAAGATAAGATTGCAAGATTTCCTACTGTTATGGACCATAGTTTTGAGCTTTGGAGGGTATTCAAGTCATTTTAAAAAATGAAAAATATGGAAAGAAAAAAAAAAGCTTTATGGTTCTATTTCTTTTAGTTTTCTCTTTTTACTAACGGCTACACAGTACATTATATGTGTGTGTAAAAAAATTAAAAATTATAAATAATTAACTTTTTTTAACTAAAGTTTAAATTGTATGTATTATTTGATTGAACTAAAGTTTAAATTGTATGTATTATTTGATTGTTTGTAAGTAATGGAAATGAGTATAATTTTTTAAAATATGTAATTGAGAGAAAAAGGATAGAAAATTAGAAAACTAAATAATAATTTTAGATAAAAATAAATAATTTCAAAAAGAAATTATTAAAATAGATTTCAAAATAATACATTGAATGAAAAAGAGAAAAATTAAAAATAAAATAAATGTAATAATTAATTAAAAATTTAGTTTTTTATTGCACACCAAGGGCATTAAACTCTCCCCTCTAATTATTAAAAGAGTATATATTTCGCTATAGTAGTTCTTGTATGTATATATGCGAGTTATCCACCACGTGTATATACATTATTTTCTATGATTTATGAGAGGAGAAAATAGAGCAATTTTATAAATCAACCAAGACCATCAAATAAAATGGCCTCATTTAAGAATACAGGAGGCTGCAAGCCCTCCATGTCAGAAACAACTTGCCTCGCGAGAGTATGGGCATCTGAACTAGCAAAACGTCTGGTAAAAGTGAAAGAGATAGAAGGGATCTAAAGCGAAAGTCTGAGAGCATCAGCGACAATGGGGCCTGCCGCGGACAAGTCTTCGCTATTAGACTGCAGTTTACCAAAAATCTGCCAAGAGACTCCTTCCACAATGCAACGTTCCCAGCGAAATCGAGCACCGGTTTCCACGGCTGAACGAGCCTCGCCACACTCTGCGTCCTTGATACGAGCAAAGAAGATCATTCGCCACGCCAAGCATCTCCCCTCCAACCCTTGCACACGCACCTCCAACATCCTTGAAGATAGCAGTATAGAAGTTGGATTTAACAGTCCCAGGCGGTCGGGGACTCCACCTCATCTTGGTCAGGCTACCTTCATTCGGGTTACACACTATAGAATTGTGAAAGTCTCTGAGTAAAGTAGAAGGTGAACAAACGACCTCGAGGGTATGCTGATCCATTATCTCCATGATAAATTTGTTTCTTTTCTGCCACAATAATCCAACATAGAACAACAAAGGAATTGAACTCCTCGTGATCCATATTCTGCGAATGTGTAGAATCCAGTCCTCCAGGCATTATTCTAGTTGGAAATTGTGCTCCACGATAGGTTAGATAGCGCTGGAGCCTGCTGCGCATAAGGGCATTCTAGGAAAATGTGTTTTGAGTCTTCGCAGCACGCTCCACACCTTAAACATGATTTTTCATTGGTACATTTTATGCGCTCCAAGTTTGTCACCATTGGGATCGCTTCTTTGAAAAGTCGCCACAGGAAAACCTTGACTTTATTAGGAATCATGGCTCTCCAAATAAAATCCAAGTCTACAGGTCCTTCGCTCCCCAACCCTCTATTTTAACAAGTTACTCTCATTCACCAACTTGCATGCAAGATGGTGAACCGATTTCAACGTGAAAGTACCGTTTCTAGTAGTGCCAAACTTGACATGTCACAAGAAGGAGACTAACCGAGGGGTAGAATTTGATCAAACTAGCATCCTCTCTCCAAAGGAACAGGTCCACCAACTCATCCTTCCAGCATCGTTCTGTTTCATTAATCAAATATGTGACTTGAAGGTCCGGAATAAAAGGATTTCATGGTGTGATCGGCTTGGCCTTGCTAACCAGCGGTCCTCCCACAACGTGACTGATGTCGCTACAAAGTGAGATCGACTATATTTATATTGAATGGGTGCAATTCAACACGCTTACACTAGAATTCTTACAAGATCTCACCTCCCTAAATGAGAGAATGGGAGGGGTATTTATACTAGTTGGAAAATGTGATATTTAAGGTAGGTAGGGGAAAAGTATTACTTTGCCCTTTACCTACTCCGGTTACATGGTTGAGATTCCACTACAAGAAAATAGCTAAATAGCAACGAAAAATTTTGTTGCTGAAATCAGCGTCAAACTAATTAGCAAGTAAAATTCTCGTTGCTAATCTACACTACTAAATATATATTCTGAATAATTCATTGCTAAATTTGTTAGCAAGTAAACTTTCGTTGCTAAATTTCATTAGCAAGTATATTTCTTATATTAAATAATATATTAGCAACGGGAATTTTTACTTACTAATTAGCTCGAAGCTGATTCTTTTTTCAATTGCTATTTAGCGTTTTCCTTGTAGTGTTCGTTTACTGAGAATACTTTGGTAATTTGTCGCATTACGTTGATTTGACAGGTTTGACTTCGAACTAATTTCCTTGTGGAGTCATTCTTCTTGCATTTCTTAGAGTGATTTAATTCCTCCCTTAATATGACTTATTTCCTCCATCACTGACGCTCCTACCTGTTGGAATAAGTGATTGCCATGGGTTGACCCCTATCATCTATTCATAGAGGACAATCTTATTCAATATAGTGTTAATACAATGAACCCAGTAAGTTCTCATTGGGCAATCCTTTGTCGTGCTTACTATCACATACTTGAAATGTAACAACAAAACCCACAGACCATGTTATTCTTAGAATAGGTTACCAGCTAATTTGATTGGCGGTTTTGGGAACTATTCGTCAATCTTTATCAAAGTCATATTATCTTGATGATCACATAGTTAGTATTCATCAATGACATTTGTGTTTGATGTGCTTACGACTACGCTAAACGATGTTCCAGTGCTAAACAAATTCTCACAGACCGAATGGTTAAACTCGTGGAGTTGGGGTGCAATAGGTTGACAACTATGAAACCAACTTTTGAGGGTTGGTCTGAGATGTTCCAAATCGAGCACCTCGAGACTGGGCATCAATTGTCCTATAGAGACTTGCAGTAAGTATTGCACCCACTAGGTGAGTGCCGAGTTTCATCGACGACAGACGAAGGTCGTCTATGTAATTTTAGTGAGTTGATTAGCAAGGTAGTCGAATGACTAAACTGACTCGCAGGAATCGTCATATGGAACTCTAAGAGGCTTGGATGGTATCATCGAAAATTCTCGAGTCTGATAGTGCTTGATTAGTCCACATGAGGAATCATGACAGTCGCGTGCATACGATGATGTATTTTAGATCTGGTGAGTGGTGACTGTATCGTGAGATATGGTCATTATAAGCCTTGTCCAGTGCAGTCGGAGTATGCATCGAGGATGGTGGAGTCCAAGAAAGGATCTCTCCCCTGTCAGTATATGACAGTGATGTCTCCAATGTGCTCTGAGATGATTTAAACTCTGGAAGTATATGGCCATAGCAATTGATTGAGTGGGAAGGAATTTTCTACAACGATCAATAGAGTAAACATATCTCAAGTATGAAGCATAGTCGCCTAGTCTAGATGGGAACCCGCGCCAATTCAAGGCATTAGACTTAAGACGAGAAACGGTCAATAGTAGGACCATACCCGAATAGAACTTGGAGCCTAAATGTTCAGGTCCATCATTAACCAAGTCTCTAGGGCCATGGACTGTTGCTAGACAACCACCCATGGTAACGATGTTAGAATAGGTGGCCAGAAAGTCAATTGGATTTCGGTTTTGGGTATTATTCAGCAATCTTTATTAAAGTAATATTAACTTAATGGATACAGTAAGTATTCATTCATGGTACTATGTGTTCGTTGTGCTTACCGATAACGTCAAACAACATTTAACGTCACAACAAATGCCCAAAGATTAATTGGATAACCTATATATGTGGGTTGCGCATTGGATGACAGTTATGAACAACTTATGAGGGTTGGTATGAAATATTCCAAGTCGAGGACCTCGAGACAGGGCATCGAGGGTCCTATAGAGACTTGCACTGAGTATTGCATTCATTGGATGAGTGTTGTGTTTCATTAGTGACAGACGTCAGACGTCTATGCAATTTTAGTGGTTGGTCGATCAAGATTGTCCAGCCAGCTGAACTAACTCACGGGGAGTCGTCATATGAAAGCCTTGGAGGTTTGGTCGGTATTACTGAAACTCCTCGGCTCCAATAGTACAAGATTGGTCCTCAAACTTGAGGAACCATGATAGTCACATGCATATGATGGCTATATTTTGGATGCAAGAGATGTCCCCATCCAGTGCAGTCGGAGAATACAGTGAGGACAGTGGGTTCCAAGATAGGATCTGTCACTTGTCAATCTATGACAGTTGAATCTTCTATGTGCTCTGAGACAGTTTAAACTCTTTGAGTCTTTGGCCACAACAATTGGTCAAGTAGGGAATGGTTTCCTACGTAGATTCATAGAGCAAATCCGTCTCGAGTCATTAAGCAGAGTTGTCTAGTCAAGGATGGGAACCCACGTCCAATTTTATGCCCCAAGCTTAGACTAGGAGATGGAAGGGCCGTACTCGTATGAAAAATGGGAGCCTAAATGGTTACGCCAATATTCACCTAGTCTCTAGTGCCATGGACCGTTGCTAGACGGCCACCCATGATGACGGGCATTTTCTAATTGATGGTTAATTGAAAAATAGTTATTAAATTGGATTTAATTGACCAATTGTGACGGACACAAACCTAAATCTAGCTGAGGGTGAACCTAAAGAGTCATACACAAATCACAATGAAATTGGTAAAATTAATTTGGCATTAATTATAGAATGAGAGAATTAATTTAGTTGGATTAAATTCATTCAAGGAGAAAATAAATGATTGGATCATTTATTGAAAATTTCATTTGATGGATAGTCCAAGAATTAATTAATTGGATTAGTTAATTTTTGGGCTTAGAACCTTTGAATTAATTGGATTAATTTATCGGGTTTGGCATAATTAATTGATTCGATCAATTAATTAGAGTTTGAACTTATGTTTATTTAATTGGATTAAATAAACTACCGGGCTTCAATTAGGTTGAAATTAATTAGATTAATAAATGCTCAATGGTCTTGTTTGGACTTAATTTAATTAGATTAAAACAAGGTCCAAGACTTGAGGTCCAAGTCCATTAAAATACAAGTTAAAACAAGTAAAGGAGGAGTTGAAACTCGTCCACATGTTGTATTGAAGTGGCTGGCCATGATGGTTGTGATTGAGGGTGGTTTTGTGCCATCATGGTTGATGGTTATTCAAGCCGTGTGTATGTGTTTGTAAGTTAACTTGGAGGTTAATTATGAAAATTGAATTTTGAATTCTATGTCCTACATACACAAAACTATTCACATTATATTGTGTGACAACACTTGCTTTAATTTTTTCAAAAAAAACTCGGTCAAACAGTCTCAATAATCTCTGAAAAATTCTCCCCTTTTGTGTTCATACCTTTTGGAAAGATTAAACCAAAAATATTCCAAAAGCACTAATCAATAGTGTTCATTTTGTAGTTGTTTTTCTTCATTTTCTCTAAAACTATCTAGCAATATTATAGAGACCCCTTCCTTTGTGTGGTATGGACGGATTAGAGGAATTCTCCGTTGAATTCTCAAAGTGAACAGAATTGAAGAGGAACGTAAAGGGAACAAAGCGTGTTTGATGTTCTTCATTTGTAAACAAGAAATGTAAAATTCTTATTTAATTTTATGCACCTTTTTGTTTACATCCTAAGCCACATGTCCCCCAGTATTTCTTCTTCTCTTTTTATGCTCTTGAAATACATCAAACGTCTGGGAAACTTCAAAAGGAACACCACTTTGAAACCGTCTTTAAATTTTATATTTTATGCTTCCTGTTGCGTTCCCGGGCCATACCCAATTCTTTCAGTGGTATCAGAGCCCGATTCGATGTTGTAGCTATAGGACTAACATATTTTTATGTGTTAACATGAAGAACATGTTTAATTTGCTTTTAGAAAGCATGATTTATGGCTTTGATGAATGATTATGTATTTAGAAAATATGTGTTAGTTTTGCTTTTAAAATTATGAATATCTATGCATTTTTTAGAATTGGAGTTTCTGTAAAAACATGTTTATATTTCAGTTTTATGGCAGAAACTTAAAAGAAATCCGAAAATGGCATAGTTGTATGCTGGCAGCCCTACTGGCCAATCACTAGCCAGCATGGCCCACGGGCTTGTGTTGCGCCCTGGGTGCGCAGTGCTGCACGCGGACAGGCCGCGCGCACGTGTGTTGTGCAGGCAAGGTTAGAAACGACTGAGCCATTTTGCACCATTTTTTTTTTTGTGGAGAATTGTTTTTTCTTTATTTTTGCTAATTTTCTGAAAATATTAATTTTGGCATATTTTAATTTTAGGTAAATTAAATTTTTCTAAAATTATTTCATGCCTTAGATTAATTTAGAAATGGTTTCCAAAGAAAAACAATATTTTGTACATTGGATGTATTATTGATATCCATCTTTTTAATTGCATTGTTAATATGCCATTTTTTGTATTTAAACATGTATGATTTTAGATATTGGATATCTATTAATGAATGCATGGATTGTGTTTATTTGCTTGACATGTTTATATTTGATGTAAATGTGCTTATTGATGTTTATTGGATAAACAATAAGGATGATCACTAAGCCCATTAACCTATGTATGGTTTAATTTTCATGTTGAGGGAGGCCTGCGTGCATCTTTGTTTTTATTCCTTCTATCATTTTTATAGCCTTGGAATAATAAGGCTTTCCTTTTCTCTTTTAATGTACTCATCCAACAGGGGCGTGCTAGGTTTGTTTTGCATGTGATGTATGCTTTAATGCTTGATGTATGATGTGTTTGGAATGCATCTACTTACATTCAATGATTAAAAACTTGAGCATGCAAAATATTTAATTGATGAGGTCTCGGTCACAACAAAAACAATAAACTCTCACTTGGATTGTCCAAGTATATATTACGCCCAAAATGGAATAAAATCAAATAGTTTAATTATTCTAAGCCTTCCATCCGTAACAATGTAGTGAGGAAGCTACTTCCATCCAATCATGGTCTCACAAGTCATGGCATGTTTGGAATGGAAGAAAGCTGGGCTATTGTTACGAACAAAGGAATATGCTCTTGTTTCCCTATCACACGAGTCGTGGAGGGCGCAAATTGAGATATGATTTGGTTGATGGGTCGGGCTTAACGTTAAGTAGCATGATTCAATTGGAGTCCTTGGGATCATGTGAAGAGGCGAGACAAAATATCTTGGGAGTCTCATTGGATGAGAATGGTATTAGATGCCTCCCATAAAGCTTTTCCCATGTGAATCGTAAAAGTGGAGCATGGAGAATTGCGTTCGTGGATTCCAAGCCCACTAGAAAATGATTTCTCGAGAACCCCACTTGAGAGTGGTGGGATTTTTAAGAAATGGTGGGATGAGTTAATGACTAAGGGTTTGTTTGCTTCAAATGAGAGGAAAGAGGAAGTGAAAGGGGGAGGGGGAGGGGAAGGAGGAAGGGGAGGGGAAGAATAATAGTTTTCCTTCAAGTTGTTTGGTATGATTGAAAGGGGAGTAAATCTCAAATACTTTTCCTTGTTTGGTACGAGAAAATTGGATTGAGAAGAAACGACTAATTTTGTAATTTTACAGTTTAACCATTTCTCTTCATTTTGTATTAGAAAATAAACAAGTTAACATTATACTAATATCAAAGATCTAAAAATCTTAGTAATAAAAATATATATCAAACAAGAATAATAAGATTTTTTATTAATCAAAATATTCATCAAAACGAATATTGTTCATTTATTTTAAATTATTTAGTTTAAATAAAATAAAAGTTACTCGTGTCGGGCAGGAAGAGGGAACACGATTAGGAAAAATAATTATCCAATCAAGATTAATAGCAAATTAGCAATAAAAAATTCTGAAAAATCGCAAATGAAAAGTATGTTTACCGAATTGTTGACTTTGACGTAGTAGTTTTTTCAAACGATTTGATTATCTTTTCTCTAGCGGTTATGTACGGTATTATCATCAGGAAGGAGAAAAGAAATTGCAGGGAAATATATATATATATATATATATATATATGTGGGCAATAGAGTAAATAAAAATAAAATACGTCTTTTTTTTGTCTTTTTGACCTTATACTTTCACTTTTCCGCCCAATTTCGGACGGAAACGAAATTGGACTCCGAAGAGGTTTCATATACATCCAGTTTTACTTCCCCTCCTTCTCTTCCTCCAAACCAAACACTAAACTTTTTTTTATACATCCCTTTTACTTTCACTCTCCTATACTTCCACTTTTCACCTAACCAAACATACTCTAAAGACCAAGTATTAACTTAAATCAATATTATAATATTCTTCTAAACTTCTACTTTACATTTTGAATTTAAATGTCTAAGAATCCATTCACTGCTATTCTTGAGACTAACCAACTCGACTGAACAAACTATAATGATTGGCTGCGAAATTTGAGGATTGTCCTCGATTTCGAAACTCAGGATCACATTTTGGATAAACCTTTTCCTCGGGTCTTGCCGAAGGGGTCTGAAAGAATCGGGTACAGTTCGGGAACACAACGGAAGCATAAAAAATAAATTTAAGGCGTAATTTAAATCGGATTCAAAGGGGTGTTGCCTTTGAAGTTCCCGGACATTCGGTGTTTTTTAAAGCATAAAAAAGAATGAAAAAAATGCTGGACAAGTGGCTAAAAGGATACGAACAAAAGATACATGAAAATGTAAAAGAAAATCAACCTTTGTTCGATATATGTAGAACGAGTTTGTGCATTGTTCCTTTCTTTTCTTCTTTCGTTCGTTCACTTGAGAACTCAACGTAGAACTCTTCCAATATAGTCCACACCATACTAAGGATTTATCTCTACTCTATTGCTGGATAGAAGATAGAAAAGGAAGAAGAAACACTTCGAAATTAACACTTGAATTAGTGATGTTTGGAATGTTTTAGTTCAATTCTTCTCTAAGAAGTATGAACACAAAGAAGAAATTTTCAGAGTCTTTTGGCCTAAGAAACCTCCAGCAAATCATGAAGCAAGTGTGTCCAAAAAAAAAAAAAAAAATGAATGTGTAGAAAGTAGTTTTTGTGTATGTAGAAAGTAGAATACAAAATTTCACCTTCACAATTAACCTACAAGGTAACTTCCACATATATACACACTACTAGCACAACTACTACACATGATTGCAAGAGAAAACCAACCACATTAGCCCTCATGGCCGGCCACTCATGTCCTCATGTGGAGGAGTTGAAACTATTCCTTAACTTGCTTCAACTTGCATATAATGTGGACTTGGATTTTATGTTTTGGACTTGTATCTAATCTAATTAAATAAAGTTCAAACATGAATCCATTGGGCATTAATTAATCTAATTAATTTCAATCCAATTGAATCACAACAATTTATTCAATCCAATTAAATAAACATAAGTCCAAATTATGAATAATTGATCTAATCAATTATTCTAGTCAAAACCCGATCAATTAATCCAATTAATTTGAAGGTTCTTAGTCCAAAATTAACTAATCCAATTAATTAATTCTTGGACCATCCATCAAATGAATTTCCCAATAAATGATCCAATCATTTATTTTCTCTCTTGAATTAATTTAATCCAATTAAATTAATTTGTTTCTTCTAGAATTAATTCCAAATTAATTCCATCAAATCCATAGTGATTTGTGTGTGACTCATTAGGTTCACCAGCTAGACTTTGGCCTAAGTCCAACACAGTTGGTCAATTAATTCAATTTAATTAATTATTTTCCAATTAACCATTAATCGTAAAATGCCCATCAGCATGGGCGGTCGTCTAGCAACGGTCCATGGAACTAGAGACTAGGTGAATATTGGCGTGAACATTTAGGCTCCTGAGTTCCATACAAGTACAGCCCTTTCATCATCCATTTCCGGTCTAAATCTAGGGCATGGAATTGGGCGCCGGTTCCCATCCTGGACTAGACAATTATGCTGAATAACTTGAGACACGTTTGCTCTATTGATCGACATAGGAAACTATTCCCTACTCGACCAATCGTTGTGGCCACAGATTCAAAAAGCTTAAACTGTCTCAGAGTCCATAGGAGACTCGACTGTCACATACTGGCAGGTGACGGATCCTATCTTGAAATCCACCATCCTCAATACATATTCCGACTGCACTGGATAAGGGTTATGACGAGCGTATCCCAAATACAGACATCTTTTTGCCAGATCCTAGATATAACCACTATATGCATGTGACTATCATGATTCCTTAAGTCCGAGGACTAATCTCGTACTATCAGAGCCGGGAATTTCAGTCATACTGACCAAGCTCCAAGGCTTCTATATGACAATTCCCACGAGTTAGTTCAGTCAGCTGACACCCTGGTCAACTAACCCACTAATATTGCAGAGACGTCCAACGTCTGTCACCGATGAAACACGGCACTCATCCAATGAATGCAATCCTTAGTGCAAGTCTCTATAGGACTCTCGTTGCCTTGTCTCGAGGTCTTCGCTTGGAACGTTTCTGATCCAACCCTTAGAAGTTGATTTCATAGCTGTCATTCAATGCGCAACCAAACTACATGGGTTATACATTTGGTTTGTGGGCTTTGTTGTGATGTTAATAGAATAAACATAAATAGTGAGCACAACAAATAGAATTTCCAAACATAAATACTCACTTTATTCATATAACAATATTACAATTACAATGAAATTATTAGAAATTGATAACATCAAGGCCAATCTAATTAGTTTTTCTGGTCACCTATTCTAACAATCTCCCACTTCACCCTAAAGCCAATCACTCATGACCCTCAAACCCATCTTCCCAAGATGTTGAGTATGAGCAACCTGCAACACTGGCTTGGTCAACAGATCTGCCATATTTTCTGCCGATGTGACTCGGTCCATCCGAACGTCACCTCTTCCCACCATCTCCCCAAGCAGATGGTAGCGTCTAAGAATGTGTTTGGATCGGCGATGAGATCTCAGTTCCTTCGCTTGCGCTATAGCCCTATTGTTATCACAGAAAATAACCACTGGCTCGGCAATGCTAGGTACTACACCCAACTCTTGGATGTAGTTTTTCATCCAAACCGCCTCCTTAGTTTTTTTCGAAGCCGCTAGGTACTCAGCTTTCATGGGGGAATCAGCTATGGTATCCTGCTTGGAACTTTTCCAAGCTACCACACCATAATTCAGCCAGAATACAAATCCTGATTGAGACTTGGCATCATCCTTATCAGACTGGAAGCTAGCGTCACTGTAGCCTTCTAGAATCAACTCTCCACCACCGTAAACCAGGAACATATCTTTAGTCCTTCTCAGATACTTAAGAATGGTCTTGACTGCAGTCCAGTGAGCCTCACCGGCACAAGCCTGATATCTGCTCGCTACGCTAAAAGCGAACGCGACATCGGGCCTTGTGCATTGCACAACATACTGTATGTTGCCTACGGCTGAAGTATAGAGGATGTTCAACATCCTTCTAACCTCCTCATTAGTCTTTATAGACTGCTTCTTAGACAGTTTAACCCCATGCCTCATAGGAAAGAATCCTCGTTTGGAGTTTTCCATCTTGAATCTCTTCAAGACATTCTCAACATACGAGGTTTGGTTCAGTCCTAACATCCTTTTAGATCTATCCCAAATAATCTTGATGCTTAGGATGTAGGAAGCATCACCCAAATCCTTCATGGAGAATTGTGTGGATAACCATGTTTTAGTGTCACCTAACATCTTGACATTATTCCCAGTGAGCAAGATGTCGTCCACATAAAGTACCAGGAACGCAACCGAGCTCCACTGACCTTCTTTTATACACAAGGGTCAAACTCGTTCTTAATAAAATCATAACCCCGTATGACTTTATCAAAATGGATATTCCAACTTCGGGAAGCTTGTTTGAGACCATAGATTGACCTTTGGAGATGGCAGACCTCCGCTCTTCTCCAACATATGTGAAACCTTCCGGCTAATCTATATAGATCTCTTCCTCAACGAACTCGTTAAGGAAGCCATTTTCATGTCCATCTGCCATATTTCATAGTCATATCATACAGCTATGACAAGTATAATTCGAATGGACTTGGCCATGGCTACGGGCGAATAGGTTTCCTCAAAATCGACCCCAGGCTGCTGAGTATAACCTTTTGCCACAAGCCTGGCTTTGAAGGTTGTCACCCCCCGTCAGCTCCAAGCTTACGTTTATAGATAGACGCATTTACACCAAACGGGCTTGACACCCTTGGGTGGATCTATTAAGGTCCAAACCTTGTTTGGACTCATAGAGTTCATTTTCGATTTCATGGCCTCAACCTATTTTCCCGAATCGATGTTCGACATCGCTTCTCCGTAGGTGTTTGGATCATTGTCCAACTGAGCGGTCAAACCTAGAAACACATACCTATTAGGTTGATGGCAAACTCTAGTTGACCTTTAGATGACAGGAATATCGTCAATGGGAACTACGAGCACAGATGATGTCGTTGCATCTGTTTGAGGTATTGCCTCACTTGACTCCTCAAGGAGCAATTCCTCACGATGGGTATCCACTGGAAAAACCCTTTCCCAGGAACATTGCGTTTCTCGAGACAAAAATCTTTTGCTCGGAAAGATCATAGAAATAATACCCCGCAGTTTCCTTAGGATAACCCATGAACCTGCACAAATTAGACCTCGAGTCCAGTTTGTCTCCCACTAGTCTCTTGATGTATGCAGGGCTACCCCACACTCTTAAGTACTTGTAGGAAGCAGGCTTGCCATGCCATATCTGATATGGCGTCTGGGCCACGGTCTTAGAAGGCGCCATGTTTAACAACTTAGTAGACTTCTCATGAGCATAACCTCATAAAGATAAGGGCAATTCGTTAAAACTCATCATGGATAGAACCATGTCCAACAAGGTTCGATTCGTCCTTCCAGAGACGCCGTTCAGTTGTGGCGTTTCGGTTGGAGTACACTGAGAGATAATCCCGTTCTCTTTTTAGGTAATCTAAGAATTCCCCACTCAAATACTCACAACCTATGTCCGACCGAGGGGCTTTAATTTTGCGAGCAGTTTGGTTTTCAACTCAAGCCTTAACTCTTTAAACCTTCCAAAGGCCTCAGACTTGTACCTCATAAGGTAAACATAACCATACCGTGAGTGATTATCGGGTAAAGGTTATGAAGTAAGAAAAACTTCTTCTGGCCTGTTTGTTTAGTGGCCCACAGACGTTTGAATGGATCAAATCCAACAGACTATTGGCAAGCATGCTTTGTCCAGCAAAGGGCTTCTTGGTCATTTTTCCTTTTAGACAAGACTCACAGGTTGGTAGATGGTCCAAATAATCTATCTCTAGACTCTTTGAGTCCACCAACCTCCTAATCCTATCTTGAAAGATGTGACCTAGCCTTGCATGCCAAATCTAAGTGTTTTCTTGATTATCCATTTTATGTTTGTTTTGAGGAGTCAATGCAAATCATGTTGTTGAAGAATATAAAGACCATTATGAAGTTTGCCCAGCAGATGTGAAGAACCATTATTTATCAAATAAAAATAGTTTTTATTGATCATAAACTCAAAACCAGCAATGTCCAACAACCACTACAAGAAATTTTACATCTCGCAACGAAAAAAATTGTTACAATATGTCCAAATGTCGTCGCCAATACTTTTGGTAACGAAAATATGTCGTTACTAAGTTTCTACTGAAAACCCCGTCGCTAAAAGTTCTTGTAACGAATTTGATTATGTCGTCACAAATGTATTCGTAACGAAAGCTGATTCCTTACAATTGTATAGTTCTAGTAACAATTGTGTCCTCACAAGAGGTTATGATATCGTTACAAAAAAAAGAAAGATTTGTTACTAAAAGTATAACTTACAACAGTATTTTCGTTACGAATACCTATTATGAGAAAAGTTGTCGTTACTAAAACTCAAAACGAATAATATTTTAAATTTATATACAATAACAAGTTTGTCACAAAAAGTTATTGTGAGAAATTCTTTCCTTACTAATAGTATTTTATAGTGATAAACCTGTTTCCAAAATTGCAAAATACAATAATACTTGTTCATATAAACATAAAGAAAGTAAACCTGACATAAATAAATCCCATAATGACTACATAGTTTAAGTAATACTTCAATACATAAGTCTAATATAAAACATTAATGTGCTCACTACAAAAGCGCAACAAAAGATATCCTGAGAAACTTTCAAGCATAGTAGCTCCAAGGATACAAAATAAAGTAAATCGTTTTCAAACATAGCTATCGTCAAGTGAAATAAAGCCACCAAAATACATGTGAGTCCTTGGAATGTCAAATTGCATTGTTTACACTTTGAGCACCAACTTCAAACCTGCAGATCTCCTGCTCAAACAAAGACAATGAGACAATTCAACTATTTAAAAATCAATACAACAAAATATATACAATACCAAATATACCAAAAGTTCTAACCAAAATACCAAAACTTCAAAGAAATAACAAACAATATAAGAAATCCCAACTAAAATGTCAAAACACCAACTAAAACTTCAAAGAAATAATAACCAATACACGAACTCCCAACTAAAATGTCAAAACATCAACCAAAACTTCATAAAAATAATACCAGAACACTAGCTACAATACCAAACACACTAATCAAAACTTCAAAGAAACAATAACAGATATACCAAAAATGCCAAACAAAATACCAAAAACACCCCCAAAGTTGTCATTGTCAATTTCACATACAAGTATATTTTAGACCATTTACAAAACAAAAATAAAACATATCACTAAGATAGATCATAACGAAATAAAATATGAAGATTTACAAGGGTTTTTCGAATTGTTTTGTTGCATAATAGCCAACAACATCTCCTTCAATTCCCTTTGACCTTCTCTTAAACCATCTATCTCTTCATGTTGTTTTTTACAACGTTCCTCGTAACCTTGAATTAGTGCTTGTTGACTTGCCATGAGTTCTTTTTGAGATTCAATGCAAGAAGTAGCACTTTGCAGGTCATCTTCTCTTGTACTTAACTTTTCTTTAAGGACCTCAAGTTGGGACGATTCACATGTGGACCTCTTAGTACACTTTTGAGGAATAACTCCATATCCTAACCCATTTTTATAACCTGATCGTTTTCCAAGTGTTTGCTTTATAATTTCCTTCTAAAAAGCTGAGCTTCCTCCAGTGTCATTTGATTGATTTCTTAAAGTTTGCATTTCAGCCTGTCATTTACTTATGAAGTCAAGCTATATATATTACACATATACAACAATTTAAATGAGAATTATATAGACTCAAACATACATGTATTGCTGCAGCCTTTTCATTCACAAAAACACCATTTTTCATATGAGTTTGAGCAAAATTATCCACATAGCTTTGATTTTCCTTGCAAATTAAACAAGGATAATGTCAGTGTATATCATGATTAAATATAATTATATAGAGACAAATTTATTTAAACTTATATGAAATATAATACCATTTGCAATAACCGCGTGTGGAAAGAGGCCGTTAGCTTTGATTTTCCTTGCAAATTAAACAAGGATAATGTCAGTGTATATCATGATTAAATATAATTATATAGAGACAAATTTATTTAAACTTATATTGAAATACAATACCATTTGCAAGATGAAGCCTCATTTTGCTGCTAACAGAGGCAGCAAACTGAGGCCACTTCCTGCCTCTGTTAGCAGCAAAATAAGGCCTCATTTTGCTGCTAACAGAGGCAGCAAAATGCCTCTGTTTGATGCCTCTGTTAGCAGCAAGATGAGGCTTCATTTTAACAGAGCACAGATGAAATAACATAGCTCTGGCTACTTCTCCACTATCAGTAGAATCTGATAAACTTATAAGTTTAAAAGTATATCAAATTTCAATTATCAGGGAAATAAAGTTCTCAAGGCACCAAGCACAATGGAGCAAAACAATAAATACACACTATCTTCTCACTCTCTTTCAGGGGCCAAAAGTGTCTCAGTTTTTTTGTCAAGACTCAGAAATCCATTATTTTTTATGGCCTATTACACCCATCAACAGCAACTACTTGCAGTTTCATTGAAGCACGTAAACTCACAGAGATAAGTGATGCTAAATTCCAGAATTTCTACTGTAGTTAGAGTCCAAACACAAAAGTTCCCAAATAATCTCCTCGACACAGCTTGATGCTAAAATACAATAGCACCAACATCAAATTGCAAACAAATTGTTAGAGAAGTTCCAGTGTTCCATTTGCACTAGGTAAACATGGTCTCTAACATTTAGAAGCAGGTTGCTTAGATGCATTTCCTCTCAGCGATGTTTGGGAGGTCATACAATGTCAATATGTTGTGAGAACAAAATTTCTGTTTGTCAAAACATAAGCATACTTCAAAGTGTGTAATAATTTGATTAAATGAGAACCATACTCGTCACTACCTATTGGTGCATTTCTTCCAATTCATCTGATGGAGTTTCTTTATCCGACAGACTTTGTGGGGTCAGCTTCAGATTTTCTTCTATGTATGTAAATATTTCAGTCGAGTACAACATCAACGCATCTACTCTTCTCTCCTGGGCCGGAAAGGCAGTTTGTGGCATGATGTGAGAAAATAAATGAGACAGCTTTCACAACTAATTAGACAAGAAATTCTCGCTAGAAATCTAAAATCTTAACACCAAACGAAAAACATCACATATATGAGACACACCAACTAAGTATGTTATTCATCAATGCGACAAGCATAACCAAGTTTTGATCTACAACACTTAAGAGATCATAATATCATAAAATCTCCCATGCCCCAACACATAGTCCAGCTAAACACATCAAGGAGAACACTTTTCCCTCTTAGCTACATCAAGCCCAAATAGATTTTATTTCACACTAGCTCAATAAAATCAAACAATCCTAATATACGACCAATGGGATCAACAAAAATCTTAGAAAAAATAGGAAACAATGAGAGGCCACTAGAAGATAAGCTTGAACCAAATAGTCCTAAAGAAATTTGGTTTTTCAGAGATCAAGTAGTCCACACACACTCTGTTAGCTAGAAATCAAATGGGTTTGTTTACTTTGATTTTTTTTCAACCAAAACTGAGAGCTCAAAATAGGGGAAATGCTTCATTTCAACAACAAATAGCCCCTTACACCACATGACCCAAACACCCGAATCAATTTCCTGACCCAAAAACCAAAACAATTTTTGCATTTCTTGAGGAAACAATGTCTGTGCTCGAATAAAATCAAGAAATGACCTTACTGGGTCTGTTTGAACTTCTTTTATGGAAAATAGGTAAGAAAAATGGCTAAGCACCACTGTTCACTTGGAAAATTGGGTGTGTTATTTGTTTTCTTTTTTGGTAAGGATTCAAAGCAATTATGTACCTAGTGGATAAGCTGACGATGGTGACGGCAAACTTGATGGTGGCAATGGCGAATTTTAGGGCAGCCTGGGTGTCTTTCTCTCTTGGCTAAGAAAGGGAGAAGCTTGAGAAGTGGGTTTTATGTCTGAGAAGAAGGGGGGAAATGATATATGAGACAAAAACTATTGCTGCACAAGAAGAGAGAGAGAGAGAGAGAGAGAGAGAGAGAAGAAGAAGAAGAAGAGAGATACACAATACTGATATTTATTTTTCTACTTCTAAGATATAGTTATTATTATTGAGAATAATTAAATAAATATGAGAAGAATAGTGATCTTGAATTAATTTAATAATAATAATTTTGTATATTCATAATTTAATAATAAAATAAAAAAAATAGAGAAAAGAAAAATGGCGCCTTGTCTTACCGCCAAAACTAATTTTGTTTTTTTAATTTTTTTAAATTTTTTGTAACAAACTTTTTTGTTACCAATTAAGCTTATTGTGACAACTCAAATACTGTTACAAGAAAAGTAATATTTTTGTCACAATTACTTCCATACATGGCATGTTTTACTTTACGTAACGATTTTTTTTTCTTTGGTTACAAATAAATATCTTTTGTAAGGACAATCCATTTATTGTAACGAATTATTACAACTGTTACGAAAATTCGATTTTATTGTAACAATTTTTACATTTTGTTACCAAATACCTAGTTTTTGTGACAAGTTGACGATTCGTTACAATTATTTTGTTATCTAAAATACATTTTCTTGTAGTGAACGGTATGGAAATGAGATTCTTGATCATGCTAGGTACATAGTAGCAATCTTTTAATTCTATCCTAACTTGATCACTAACAACTAAGTGGACTAGACCTACAGCTTCAGCAGCAATAGCCTTACCATCACCTAGCCTCAACACAACCACGTCCCTACTTAGCTTTCTACTTCTTTCTTGCACCTGCAAATCATTGCAGATGTGAGCTCCACAGTCGGTATCCAATACCCAAAAAGCAATATTCGTAATCATGTTACCTCAATAACAAACATACCTTGATTGGAGAAGAGCTTGGGGCACTCCCTCTCCCAATGCCCTTTTCCATGGCAATGCATGCAGACATCATTTGCCCTCAACGGTTGCGGTCCAACCTTTTCCTTTCCTTTGCCCATCCCCACTGGGGTAACTGGAGCGCTTTGACACTTGCAGTGGCTTTTACCTTTCCCTTCTTCCTCTTCCAACATCCGGCCCGCTTGCCTTTCACCCTAGAGGTTGAAGCCTCCCCAACCAGTATCGCCGGCGCATACCTTTTGGTCGTTGCTTTGAACTAGGTCAACATATTAATCAACTCGTGTATGGATTTCTCAAGCCCATTCATGTTGTAATTCACGATAAAAGGGTCGTAAGAGAGAGGAAGAGACTGTAGGATCACATCTATATATGTATCATTATCAAGCCTAGCTTTAAGATCCTCGAGCTTTTCCACAAGGGAAAGCATCTTGATCCTATGTTCATGTACAGGGGATCCTTCAGTCATCTTGGTGCCGAAAAATGCTTTTGTGGCGGCATATCTAATATGCTTGTCCGGAACCGCATACACATCTTGTAAGCGGAGCATTATTGCGCTGTCATGGTCCAACCTATCATAGTGTTTCTGGATCTCATTGGTCATAGATGCCAGTATGATGTTGCGTATCTTGCGGTCATCCTTATGCCATTTTCTGAACATCAACCGCTCTTCTGGCGAGGAACCCTCCAGCAAGGTTACGTGAAATGGCTTATCCAAAACATAAGCCTGGTTTTCGTAATCGAAGACAATTCTCAGATTACGTAGCTAATCGTTGTAGTTCGTTCCATTAAATTTATTTGTCTCCATAGTCATAGATGACGGATTCTTAGACATCTACATTCAAAATGAAAAGCAGAAATTAGCAAACGAATTGCAGTATTTAATTCAAGTTACGGCACGGTCTTTAGTTATTAACCCTCCCATTAATTCTACGAAAGCCCAACACTCTCAAGTGGGGTTTCGGAAAATCATTTCTTAGTGGGCTTGGGATCCACAAACACAATTCTCCATGCCCCACTTTTACGATTCAATGGAAAAGCCTTGTGGGAGGTATCCAATGCCATTCTCATCCAATGAGATTCCCAAAATATTTTGCCTCACCTCTTTCACATGATTCTGAGGACTCCAAGCGAATCACATTACTTCAGCGTTAGGCCCGACCCATCAACCAAATCATATCTCAACTGTCACCCACTACGACTCGTGAGACAGGAAAATAGGAGCATATTCCTTTGTTCGTAGCAATAATGCAGCTTTCTTCCATTCCAAAACGTGCCACGACTCGTGAGACCACGCTTTAGATGAAAGTAGCTTCCTTATTACATTGTTACGGATGGAAGGCTTGGAATAATCAAATCATTTTGATTTAATTCCATTTTGGGCCTAATATTTACTTGGACCATCCAAGTGATAGTTAATAATTTATTAAGACCGAGACCTCATCATTATTTCTATTTTGCATGCTCAAGTTTCATACATATAATGTAATACGATGCATTCCAGACACACCATACATCAAAGCATAAAAACATAATAACATAAGCATATGCAAAACAATTCTAGAACGTCCCTGTTCGGATGATCACAAGCCCCTTCCTAAGTGATCCACCGAGCCCGCAGTGGATCTATGGTCAATCTTGGGTAGCCCTACACTATTACAATATTTACATCCCATTATCATTCTAATGGGGCCTCGTAAAATCCTCCATCGTTCTTCATGACCTTCCATCGTAGGCTCCGTCCGTCGGACCTTCATCTCCTTGGAACCTAACATTTAATAAAGTAAAGTCTCACAACCTAATCTACTCTCATTACAACGTAAAAAAAAACCCCAATCATAAGTCGGGGGGAGTACATTAAAAGAGAGGAAGAAAGCCTTATTATTTCAAGGCCAAAAAACGATAAAGAGAAGGAAAAAACAAAGAGGCACACAGGCCTCACCCAACAATAAATTTAAACCATACATAGGCTAAAAGGGCTTAATGATCATCCTCACTGTTTATCAAATAAACAACAACAAATCACACACTACAAAAAAAATGCGGTAATTGCAACGGTAATAGGAACGGTTTTTTTAATATTAGGAACCGTAAATAGATCACTGTACTCATTTAGATAGGTATTAGGAACGGTTCAAGAATGGGAGGCTATCCGTTGCAATGAGAGGCGGTCCTAATAAATAGGAACGGGAGAAGGTCGATGGTTCCAGAATAGGAACAGTTGTTGAGATACAATCATTTTACCATTCCTAATTACCTTTGTATGTATGAATTTATAATTTTTTCATTTGGAACACCTTATAAATTATTGGAACGGTCATATCAAAAGAAATACGCGCAATTAGGAACGGTCGTTAGAACACATTTTGGAATTATCAGCATAAGTTGAAGATACAATTTAGCACTGTATCTGGAATACGTCTTGGAACGATCGCATGTGCACGTTAGGAACGGTTACTGGAATACATTTAGACCTGATTTTTGGGAACGGATTTTGTACTCCTAATTTGGAATACGATATTGGACCGATTTTTGGTATTGTATTTAGAATGCAATCCTAACCACGAAAGCATTGAATTTGGAATACATATAGGAATGGTCAGTCCAGAATTTGAAATTTGTTTTTACCCTTGTATAGGAATGGTTATGTATAAATTTGGAATGGTTGTTCACCCGGTAATCGGAACGGTCACTTATTCTAAACAGTCACACATTGGAACGGTTTGTAAGCGCTCCATGACCGTTGAAAGTACCGTTCCTAAATAAAGAATTATTATTATTATTTTATGGTAATAATTATTATTATTAAAATATATATTAAATTATTAATAATATTTTTGAATTTAGTTTTATAATTATTATTTAAATATGAAAAAATGAATAATTTAGAAATAAAAATGATATTAAATGTGAATATTATCCAATTTAATTATAAAAATAAAAATAAAAAAAGTCCTAAATCTAGTTGTCGTCCCCCTCGTCCATCTCGTCAACGTCTGGGAGGGGGGGTCTCTAGGAGGCCGTGACGGTCTCCAGATCGCATGCACTTACAAGAAAGTGACACTTACACGATGCTTGAACCAATCCTTGAATTGTGTTACCACTAGTTGATCAATTATCGGGTCCTCCGAATTGTGTTGCTCGAACAGTTCATTCAAGAATGACCTGTAATTGTAAAACTGATAGTTATGAATATACATGTAATTGAAATTGAAATGAAGGCTTGCGATAATTAGGTTTGTATAAGACACTTACTCATAGTACGGTGCAATAACTTCACAATTACACAAGACGTATGTCTCGATAACATGAAGTTTCTCACCGCTTAGCCATCTCTTCTTTGAGGCTCCACTTGCTCGGCCCGGGTAATTGAAAATGGACCGTACTATTCAATCGTCGTTGCTCGGAAGATCATCGTTCCGACCGGGTCTGCTTCGCTTGCAGAGAATGTGCGATTTGAAGTAGTGAGAGGAGAAAAGCTCGATTTCTTCGACAATATAAGCCTCTACAATTGACGCCTGAACGTGTGCTTTGTTTTTCACTTTTTTCTTAAAATCGCGTAGGAATCTATTCATACGAGTATTTATTAAAATGCAATCTAATTGCTACTTAAAACTAATATATTTAATAGTAATTAATTAATTACCTCTCAAATGGATACATCCACCTGTATTGCACGAGCCCCCCAACACGCGCCTCATATGTAAGGTGAACAATTAGATGCTCCATTGAGTCGAAAAAAGAAGGAGAAAATATTTTCTCGAGGTTCCACAGGATGACGGCTACACTATCTTCCAATTCTTTTACCTTGGCCACATCTAGTATTGTTGAGCATAGGATCTGGAATAGAAGGCTCTCTTCCGTCAAGGCCCCTCACACGTTTTCTGGAAGCATTTCACGGAAGGCAACCGGAATTAACTTATGCATGAATACATGATAATTATGGCTCTTCATGTCATGCATTCTTAACTCCTTCATGTTGACGCAACATGCCAAGTTAGAGGCATACCCATCACGAAACCTAAGACAACGAATCCAGTCATATATCTTCTTCTTTTGCTCCTTCGTCAGTGTATATATCGCTTAGGGCATCACGTTCGGTCTCCTTTTGTCCACCTCAAGCTCCGGCCGATTACATATGATCTTCAGATCCTTCCATGCATTTAGATTGTCCTTCGTTTTCCCCTTGATGTCCATCACATTATTGAATATATTATCGAACACATTCTTCTCAATATGCATGACATCAAGATTGTGTCGTATCAGATGCGTTCCCCAGTATTCAAGCTCCCATAAGATGCTTTTCTTTGTCCACTTATGATCGACACCATAGCCTTCCCGTTCACTCAACGGTTGTTCGACTGCCTCACTAAACGCATTGACACGAGTTCAAATCTATTCTCCAGTCAGCGTCGGACGTGCAACCTTTCTCTCGATTCGATTTTTAGTGAAGGCTTTCTTGTTCCTACAATAAGGAGGATCCGGTGGTAGGAACTACCTGTGGCAGTCAAAATAGCATGCCTTTCGATCGTGCTGTAAATATAATATCCGTGTGTCCTCCATACAAAGTGGACACCCCATAACACCGGCGGTACTCCATCCAGACGCCATCCCATAAGCAGGAAGGTCGTTCACTGTCCACATCAATGCGGCATGCATTATGAATGCCTGGTTTGTCGCAGTATCGTGCGTACATACACCCACATGCCATAAATTTTGCAACTCCTCGATCAAGGAGTCCAAACACATCGATAAGACGTTTTGGATTCGATGGGCCAGGGATCACCATCGTTAGGAACATATACTCAAACTTCATGCACATTCACGGTGGGAGATTGTACGGTGTAAGTATCACGGGCCAACATAAGTCAGTTTTACCATACCGGTCGTGTGGTGCAAACCCATCTGTGCACAACCCAAGTCTAACATTACAAGGCTCAGCTGCAAAATCAGGATACGTCTGGTCAAAATGCTTCCAAGCCTCTGCATCGGACGGATGACACATGGATCCTTCCTCCGTCTGATGGCTCGCATGCCAAGTCATATGCTCTGTTGTGGCCTCCGATGAATACAACCTCTGCAGCCGAGGGGTAAGCGGTAGATACCTAAGAGTGACATACGGGGATTTCTTGCGTTTAGGATTTCTGTCCCTAGTGGGCTTGTATCTAGCGTCTCCACAGAACTTGCAATATTCCAAACCAATATCATCCTTCCAGTACAAAATGCAACAGTTTTTGCAAGCATCAATCTTCTGAACTGGTAAACCCAATTCTCGTATCAATTTCTTCGTATTGTAATAACCGACGGGGAAAGTGTGATTGCGGGGCATTACAGTATCAGCCTACTGGCATAACCGATCATATGTATGCTCCGAAAAACCCCCTTCGGTCTTGATATTCACCAAAGAGGCAATTGACGCCAATTGAGAGGTGGTGCAGCCATTTCACAACGGTTGGTCCGCAGCATGAACTACATCAAAAAAACAGTCTGACAAGCCAGAAACATAGTCATAGGGCCCCGAATCGTAATATGAACTAGGACCCACATCAGATGGACAATACCGAGTACCATCATCAGCCGGTCCCTCCTGGTTGTACGAAGAACAGATTGACGGCCCGGCGGCATCGAATACTATCCTCTACGCCCAATCCATTTGAGTCGCATCTCCCTAATGCGAACTACCCTCCTCCTGAACATGTGGCATTTGCTGCTGCTGCACAGGGGGCGCTATCAATGCTTCAAAGTATTCTTGCACCCTCTCCTCACCATGCGAAGTCCAATTATAATACTCTGGGATAAACCTTTTCATACACAAATCAAAATTTACCTCATCTGGTATTTTAAACCGTTCGTTTTTTGCACTTCCAGCAGAGACACTTATGTTAGAATAGGTGACCAGAAAGCCAATAGGTTAGGCGATTTGTACCTATCTGACAACTTAATGTAAATGTAATATTATTATGTGATGAATAAGATGAGTGTTCGTCACCAATGGTATCTTCTTTGTTGCGCTCATCTTACATTTGTTTAAACGGTGTTTAACTTATATCGCAACAAAGCCTACAGACTACGGATAACAACTCGTGCAATTGGGCCACGCATTGATGCTGGTCATGGAACCAACTGATTAAGAGTTGGGTCTGAAACGTTCCAAGTCGAGAACCTCGAGACAAGGCATCGAGAGTCCTATTGAGACTTGCGTCAAGAGTCGTGTTCATTAGATGAGTGTCGTGTTTCATCAGCGACGGGCGTGGGACGAGCCGATTGGACTGACTCGCGGGGATCATCATATGGAAGCCTTGGAGGCTTGGTCGGTATGATTGGTTTTCCCCGGTTTCGATAATACGGGAGTAATCCTTAGACTTGAGGAATCACGGCAGTCGCGTGCACAAGACGGCTGTATCTTAGATCTGGCGAGAGGTGATCATCTGTAAGATGATCATCATAAGCCTTGTCCAGTGCAGTCGGAATGTGTAGCGAGGATGGTGGATTCCAAGAAGAGGATCCGTCCCCTGTCAGTATGTGACAGAAGTATCTCCTATGCACTCGGAGACACGTTCATGCTGTATGAAGTTGTGGCCACAGTGGTTGGTCGAACAGGGAATTGGTTTCCTGTGTCGACGCAATGAAGCATACGTGGTCTCGAGTATTAAGCATAGACGCCTAGTCAAGGATGAGAATCGACGCCCAATTCCATACCCTAGACTAAAGCCGGGAGACGGTAGACGGAAGGATCGTACCCGTACGGAATCGGCGCCAAAATGTTCACGCCAATTCACCTAGTCTCTAGTGCCATGGACCGTTGCCAGACAGCCACCTATGGTAACAGGCCCTTGTAGGACACGGGCCCAAATCTAGCTGAGGATGAACCTAAAGGGTCACACACAAATCACCGATGAGGTTGAGAGATCGACTTGGAGTCAATCTCGAAGGATAAAATAAGTAATTGGATTACTTAAGGGAAAGTCCATTGGATGGACGGGCCGATATTGTATCAGGCTTTCGTTTAATCGGTAAATTGGATTTTCGATCAAATATGGAAAGTTGAGACGTTAGACCTTTTAATTGGATTAAAAGAGCAACGGGAATAATTTAAATGGATATTAAATTGGATTTAATGTTGGATTCGTCGTAATTAAATTACGATAAAACCCGGTCCGTTAAACTATACCCGAGAGGAGAAATAATTCCTATTTTAGAATAGGAAGAAGTTGGACTTCTTCCCTTAATTAAACATGGCCGACAAGCTCCCTTGGAGGAAGCAAAATCAGCCATGTTTCATGCTAGGTGGTATGTTGACTTATCTCTTTTGGAAAGAGACAAATCAACTCCAATCAAGCTCTTCCCTTTTGGTATGATTTGATCATACCATAAATTTTGGTAGGCTTGATTGAAGAATTGATGGCGATTGATTGGAATGAATCTACACATCCTTGGATGAACCTAGACACATTCCAATAATCATATTAATTATGTATATATATTAGAATATACAACACCAAGCATAAGTGATTCATTATTCATCTTTTTCTAGGAAAAAGAGGAGACAAAAATCCCTCTCCTCTCTCTCAACTCTCGGCCTCTCTCCCTCTCTCACACTTGTGTTCTTCACTTGATTTTGAATCAAGAAGAAGAACAAAGTAAGTTTAAGAGAGCACTAATTCATAGTGTTCTTCTCTTAAACCGATTCCTTCTTAAACCCGCTCTTTTCTAGCAAGAAGAACGTGTGTTTCTTCCGGTGTGGTGTGGATCACCTTTGGAGAATCTATACGTTTGGATTTCTTGAGCATTCTGGAGAAGGAACAACGCTAGTAGCCGGGAGCATACGCTAAACAATCAAAGGTAACAGTTTTACTACGCTTTAATTGATTTAATATACATCTATGCCTTATGTGTTTAAATATATGTTTCCAATATTTACACATTCTACATCGAACGCCCGGTTGAGCACCCAAGGGTACACCCCCTGGGATTCGTTTATTTAAATTAGATTTAAATTTATGCACTTTTTTCTCGCTTTCTCGCTTTTGCTTGCGCTCACGGGCGGATCCGCTTGTCCTTCAACTTAATCTTGTCCCCGTCCATATATGCATGCTGAGATTGGACCCATTCTAAAAATATTGTAACACCATCTTCAAACTCCAGCGTCACACCCAGGACGTCTCGATCATACATCCATTTCCTCAATTGTCTTAACATGATTGATCCTACGTATAATTCACAACAATACGCAATTAAATGACGAGAATATATTATATACATATAACTAACAATTATAGAATTTTGCATACTTACCTGAGCAAAACACCTACCAATATCAATGCAAAGTTCGCGCAAGTAATTGATATGTTCGATTTTCCGTACAAAGAATCAACAAGGGGAAGCAACAAAATGAGTTCGAGAGTAATTATAAAAACAATGAGAAAGAAGGGGGACATATATATAGAACATATTGGAACAGGCATTCGAATATTATTTGGAACACAAAACTAGCCGTTGAAATATAGCCGTTGTTCCAGCTTTAGGAACGATATCAGGCACGGTCATAGAAACGGTCATATTACCGTTGTAATATAGCCATTTGGACATATTAGGAACGGTATGTGGCGCGCATCGACCATGACCGTTCCTACTTGGAGCACAATTGGGAACGGGAATTGTAACAATATTGCATTTCCTTTATACCCACAATTTGGAATGGTCATTGCATTACATTTTTGCTCATGGCATAAAAGGGCCTCATATAGCACTACATATTAGAACGGTCAGAAAACCGATCCAAATAGAACCGGTGTCTGGAACACATAAAGGAACGGTCACTGTTCCAAGTGGCCTAACCGTTCCAAATATCACACATGTGTTCCAAATGGAATACCAAAATATACCCGGTCCTTTAGGAACGGTAATAGGTTTACATATTGGCACACAGATGTTGACACATATATAGGAACTGTCGTTTCGTTCCTATTCGTTCATACTACAATTAACTCGAAAGTGACGTCATCAACGGTTTCTTGTGCCACTACCGGTCCATTTACCGTTCCTATTAGGAACGGTCATTGGAACGGTCGTATATATCCGTTCCAATTCCCGCATTTTTTTATAGTGATATTTATATCAAATATAAACATGCCAACATATAAATACATCCCATCCATTTATAACTAGATATATAATATCTAACCATAAACATAATTAAAATGCCATATTAATTATGCAATTAAAAAGATGGATATCATTTTTTACATCCAATGTACAAACCATTTTTTTTTTGTTTGGAAACCATTTCCAAAATAATCTAAGGCATAAAAATATTTTTAGAAAAATAAATGTTAACTAAAATTAAAATATGCCAAAATTAATAACATTCATAAAACTAGCAGAAATAGAAAATGGCAATTTTTCATGAAAAAACAGTGAAAAACGGCCCAGACCGGCCGACGGCCAGCCGCACGCGTGCGCGCGCCCATGTGCACAGGCGGTCTGCCTGCGCACCTGCTGGCCCAGTGACCGGCCGGCCGACAGCAACAAGCAGACTACTGTTGAATGCTTTTCCAAAGTTTTTTTTTTAAAATTTCTGCTATAAAACTGAAACATAAACATGCATTTACATAAAATCCAATTCTCATAAAATGCATGGATATCCATAATTTCAAAAGTAAAATTAATACATATTCTAATACACAAGCCCAAGTCTAGCTGAGGGTGAATCTAAAGAGTCACACACAAATCACTGGATAGTGGTGGAATTAATTTGGAATTAATTTTGAAAGAGGTGAATTAATTTAATTAGATAAAACTAATTCTTGATGAGCATAAATGATTGGATCATTTCTGCAGAATTATCCATTGGATGGATGATCCAAAATTAGTTAATTAGATTAAATGAATTTTGGATTTGGCCTTTTAAATTAATTAGATTAATTTAAAGGAGGTTTGGGCTAATTGACTAGTGGATTGGATTCACTAATAAATTAGTAGATGGACTTGTCTAATTAATGGATTGGATTCATTAACTAGTAGAGATGGGCTAGAAATAATTAATTGAATTAATTATTATATTATACATAATTAATTAGGTGGAGTGGATTCATTTAATTAATTAAGTGCATTGGGCTTGTGAATTATTTAATTGGATTAAATATTTACTTGGAAATTAAAAGTGTTGGATATTTTATTTAATTGGATTAAATAAATAAGTCCAACAAATTTAATAATTGGGCTCTAATTAATTTGTAGGACAAACTAAATGAGCCTAGTCCAAATATACATGCCTAGCCCACAATTGACTTTCCATAAGTCAAGGGTTGACATTCCTTGTAAAGAAAGAGCCAAAAATCATCTACATACAATGAAGGGATAATTGCGATTTAAGTCCTCAAACTTTGCCACTTATGCAGTTTCGGTCCTTAAACATTTTTAAGTTGCACTTTTGGTCCTCAAACTATTATTTTTTTGGTAGTTTTGGTCCTTCTGTTAACTTAACCGTTAAAGTTAACGGAAATTTAACTTTTAGTGCCAAAATTATTATTTTACTCCCATTTTGTACTACTTTTCAAATTTTAGTCCAATGCACTCATTTTATTCCAATTTTTTTCAAACTTCAAGAGAGAAAAAAATTTAAAAAAAATGAATTTAAACAACAAAATTTCTATATAATCTTACTAAAATATTGTTGTGGAATGTTATGTTATGTTTGATATTTGTGGAATGTTATGTCATAATTTCAAATTCAATAGTTCATAATCTATTAATGTTTGAGATTGTGGCATGTTAAGTTAAATTGTGTTGATGTTTAATTAATCAATGATGTTTATTTTTCAGTATTTATGTTGTTTTTTGCTTACACATGTTGTAGGTATTGCATTATACACAAAATTGGTTATTGACAATATTATAGTAAGATTATATAGAAATTTTGTTGCTTAAATTTATCTTTTTTTGTTGTTTTTTCTCTCTTGAAATTTGAAGAAAAATGAAATAAAATGAGTGTATTGGACTAAAATTTGAAAATTAGTACAAAATGGGAGTAAAATGACAATTTTTGGCACTAAAAATGAAATTTTCGTTAATTTTAACGGTTAAGTTAACGGAATGACCAAAATTGCCAAAAAAATAATAGTTTGAGGACCAAAAGTGCAACTTAAAAATGACCGAAACTGCATATGTGGCAAAGTTTGAGGACCATTATTGCATTTATCCCTACAATGAATGTAGGATTGTCCACATTCAATCTATGTAATTGTGGGTAGATTATAGAAGATTGGAGAGATATGTGGAAGTTGTCTTATAGCTTAGAAGTTGTTTTAGCCACATCACACGGTTTTTTAGCAATGATCAATAATATTGTAGCCAATAGTAATTTTTTTTTAATGACATTGTTGTATGAACACATGATCTTCTAATTATGATACTTCAATTTCATCAACTGAGTAGGCCCTAGTTGGCAATAATTTCTTCTTACAAGATGCATATTTTAATATAGTTGTCAGGAATTAATTGCAATTTACCCATCGAAAAAAAAAAAAAACATGAATAAACACAAAAACACCTCCAAAATAAAAAATAAATAAAATATATCAACAACACCGTTAAACTTTTAAAAATGAAGTTTACGCTTATTCTAAAAGCCCAAGGATCTGTAACCGCAAAATAAACACAAATGAAAAAGCTAATCACGGAATCGTACCTTTGTCTTTTTTTTTTTCCTTAAATTTTTTTATTAGAATTTTCAAATTGAGCCCTATATTGTTAATTTTACGATAAATTACATTGATACTTCTTGAAATTAAGTCCAAATACACAAACATTCTTTACTTTTTGTAAAGTTACAACCACACCTGTTGAGGTCGTACACCCTCTATTCAGCGATAAAAGTTTACACAAATACCACGCAAGAAATACCTACAATTTTACAAAATGTAAGAAATGTTCGTACATTTAAACTTAACCTCAACGGGTACAATTGTAATTTACCCTTAGGGTTCGTTTGGTTCGTATGATAGGATTAAGCGTGATGGGATTGGGTGGGATGTGAAATTGAATGATAGTTAATCTCATCTTACATTATATGTTGTTTGGTTTGATGTATTGTATGTAGGATATCCCATGTGATAATACAGTATGGTGTTTGGTTGAAGGGATTGTAAAATATGATTAAATGCAAAAAGACTATTAAGTTTATCCTCTTTTAAGTTATTTACATCTTTATATTGTAACTTGTCCATAATCACAAATTTTTTTTAAAAAAAACTATAAAGTATTTATTGAATTAATTGCTTCAAATAAAATCAATTTGTGGAATATTTCCTTTATTTTTCTGTATCTATATGAAATAGAAGTTCAAAATACGCATTCAATTTAGTAATTAATTAAAAATCAAATATTTTTCAAAAGTAAAAAAAAAGTAATATTTTTTATTCTATTTTATTATTTAATTATTATAATTTAAAATATATTTTTTTAATCATGCATGTGATTCTCAAGTAACAAAAAATATAAAAAATTAAAAAAAAAAAAAAGGACAAAAGTTTGGTTGTTCATGATGAGAAGAAATAGATAGAGAGGAAAAGAGGGGGGAGAGGGAGATGATAGAAGGGTAAATGAGGAATAAAATTTTTAATACTGGTTTATTATAATTTGTGGGACTGTGTATCCCACCTCATAAGTGGTATCCATTATCCCATAAATTTTGATAAATAAGACCGGGCCCGGTATTAATACCGGGCTCTAATAATACTAACCAAACGTGTGATTAGACATGATAAGTAATTTTATCATGCCTAATCACACAAACCAAACGGGGCCTTAGTTTATGTAGTTTGTTTTTCCAATTGTCAAATAATAAATAACACACACCATCCATTTGCCCCCAGAAAGGAGAGAAGGGAGTTGGATATTCGGAGATAAAAAGTGAATCGTCCTATTGTATAGGATTCCATTTGGCAAAGGAGAAAGGACCAAAGTCAAGAAAGAAAGAGATTCCAGATGGTGACTCACTATCCATCAACTGACACGAGTAAAGTCACCCCCCCTTAACACTCTTATTCATTTCTTCTCTTTTTCTTCTTTTCTTTTATCTCATTTATATGATATAATTACCTTAATTAATTATTATCCTAATCAAAAAGACTGTTGATTTCTGCAGTAGCCAGCTCTAAAGAACATCCCTTTTAAGCCCTATATTACACACAAAAGGTACTCATCACCTCTTTCACTTTTAATTCCATCACACGTTGCAAAACTTCCCCTTTTTCTCGTTTCCTACACAACTTCATTTGGCTTTTTTTCTTTTTATCCTTTTTCGCTAAACTGCATTTTACCCCTCCTATTTTCATAAACTAGCAACCCCCCCCCCTTTTAAAGACTAAACACTCCTCGTATTTTAAAAAATATTTTGCGATTATTATTTCATTCTATATATTTAAATTTAAAAATTAATTAAATATATCAATAATTCAAATGAACGAATATATTCAAACGAGACAAAATATATAAACAACTAATTGTTAACCAAATTAGATTGCGGATTATTAGCTCAGAATTAAGGGAGTCCCTTCAGACTTCTGTTCTATATAGATTGTGGCACATCCCTTGGCCATAGTGGTTGTAATTGCAGCGTTCATTTGGCTGCGGTTTTTTTTTTTTTTTTTTTAATTTATTCAATGCAACTTACAGTTCCCGAAACAAAAAATTATTGTCCAAATTTGGGGACTCGAACTCAACTTACCAATATGAGCTAACATGATTTGGATTTATTATTATTTTTTATATGTATCACAATTACTAAATATTCGAATTTGATCTAATGTTTGTGATGTGGCAAACAATATAAAATGAAATGTTATCATCAAGAGACATGAAGATAATAGTCAGATCAATTGGTTCTTGAAATTACTGGTTTGTCCATGGTAAAAAAAATTATCAGCTTTGCGAACCTTATATATACTAAGCAATCGAAGTCCACTTGATTTGTATTCATAATTTAAAATTTATTATACTTATTCAAAAGAATTTAAAGAAAAAATAAAGAAAATGAATAATTGATCAACATTTATAAAGTAAATTGAACTTTTAATCTATACTATTATAAAAGAAAACTCTTTTGTCGTACCAATTTTTGAATTCCCCAATTTATTCTTTTGATTCATTCTATTCTTTTTTTAAAATGGTCATAACAATAATTTCACTATCTTTTAATAACTCCACAATAACCCACTACCCACGTTTTTCTCAATCGACCCTACATTTTTTTCCTCACCAACTTTTTTCTTTTTTATTTCTTCACACACAGGAATCGCGTGCAACGATGACTAGTGTGTAAAAATAGAAAATCATTAATAAAACTAACTCCTTAAAAGAGACAGTTAATTATGATGCATAAGTAAAAGTAAGGGTATTTTAGAAATATATATTTTGTCTCTCAAAATAGTTATTCTAAGGTTGTGAGACTTAATATCAATGATTTCTTCTCTTAATGGTTAAGACTGAAGTTTCATGAACAAATTTGAAATTATGAGTTTGAGTGTCATTTTATGTGAATTTATTATAATTTATTTTATTATTTTTGTTATATTGATGTAATGATCGATCAAAATATTGTTCAATTAATTTATCAAAATATTAATGTAAGTATATAATTACCACTTTATAACCAGAAAAATTAAAAACTTTAGGCTTATTAGTATAGATTGATATATATATATATATACTTTACTATAATTGAAGAGCACATATTTGGTGTCTCAAATTTTTTTAGTTTGCCATTTTTTTTATTTTTTAAATTATTTACAATTTTTTTTCCTTTTCTCAATCTCCAATTCTCTCTTTCCTCCCTCACTCTTCTCTTAATAACTTCTCCCAACTTTTATCTTTTATTATTTTTTGTTTTTAACTAACTAACAAAGTTATTTTAAAAAAATAATAATTATATTATTTAAATTTTAAATTAAGTACACACTCGTTTAGGTGTGCCACGTAAAATAGTATATATAGGAGGGAGGGAGACAAAGAGGGGAGAGAGAGAGACAAATTGTTTGGTATAAATTGCGGAATCTTATGCAGAACACATCATCAAATGGACCCTCTGTCGCCCTTTTCTTTTGATCGACTACCAAACTTTGATGCTCAATTATATTTGGGGTTATAAGTAATTCATCTCTATGCGATATAAATAATATTTAAAAAAATCCTTGTTGATGGGATATTATAATATGAGTAAGGAATGACAAAAATACCCATTGAGAGACACAAATTACTATTAAATGCCAGGATTTGCACCCAACTTGTCAGGTCGGGTTGGGCGATCCGACCCGAGTGACTTGGCAAAGATGATTACATTGGATCATCTGACACCTCAAACCTTAACAATGACAATTGGATCAGAGCAAGTGGGCCTTGCCCTATATATACTCGTTCTAGACATTATTTATGGTAAGATAATTTATTAATACCACATCAGTATTAAATACATTCAGTTCGTATATTGTAATTTCGATCTCGAGCTGACTTAGATATCGAATGGTCTTAGTTGGGGATATCCCAACACGCCTAACGAACTACTTTTTTCTCAGATCACAAACTTGTCCAGGATATCCATAGGTGACCTACGACCTCCTATCCTAAATCACTTGTAAAAAAAAACATATTATTAAGAAACTTCCATGTGCTCCTCAAAATAAAGCAAAAAACACCTCCCACGCAAATGTATATTACACGCGTCATTTTTTATCTTTCTTATTTTTTAAATTACAAAATAGCGTTTATGCATTTACTTAAAAACTGTTAGATCTTGATTTACATAAATTGATGATTGAGATCTCATCAATAATATCTGGGTCCATATTCATCATTTAAATATCTTTGTCCAAAATTTCGCCGGTGCATATTTTATATATTTATATTTATTATTCATATATATATATATTGAACAATAATACATATAAATATATATATAAAATAAATACCGATTTCTCTGTAGAAATTATAATATTGGAAGGTGTACTGTCCTAAAAAATTCCTAGGAGAACCACAACACACAAGACAGTTAATTATATTTGATCTCTTGTAAAATTATTATTAATAATGCTTTGTTCTTTCTTAAAAAAAGTGAGCAACTTTCTGAACTTTAAAAAATAAATTTTAGAATTAATTACACTAACCTCCCGTATTACTATGAGAATATACAAATTCCCCCCTTTTACTATTAAAATTATATAAACTTCCCTTTCAAATATGTCCACCTTACAAATTGCCCCTTCCGTTAGTCAACTTAATGGATTTTGCTGATGTCATAAAAAAAATTGGGCTAGACTTTCTATGATACCCTCAACCTGAATAACTCTATTTCTTATGACTTAAATACCCCTTAGAAGTAATTTGTTATTTATAAATTTAAAAAGGGTGTATACTTATAACTTTTAGTATATTATTTTATAATATTTTTTTAATCACATATTGTGTATGTGTAGGTTGTAATATTAATTTCTATTCCTAACAATCCTTAAAGCTTGTAAATTTTGTTGAAATTATATTATTGTATAGATATAAAGCTTATAATTTGGAAAAAAAAATACTTGAAGATATTTTGGTCCACTTCTATTTTCAAGTTTATCGAATTATTTTTAATTTTATAAATGACGGCAAAATGATCATTTAAGCATATACTGTTAAATTTGACTAACACATGTTAGTCAGAGGGGGTAATTTGTAATTTTTATAATAAGAGGGTGAATTTGTATATTCTTATAGTAACAGGGGAGGTCAGTATAATTAACCCTAAATTTTATTGTCTCCCACGTCAGATGATCAACTTTCCATTTTGTTAAAAGATTTAGGATATTGTAATTTATTGATTAATCTTTTCACGAAATTTGTCACAATAAATACTTATTAACTATATATATTTATATAGCGATTATTAATTGTTGTTTTATGCAAGTATGATCAAAACATTAATTAAAATTTTGACCATAAATTTACCATATGACAATTATCGATTAATTGTGATTTCAATTTAAATTTAATTTAACGAAAAGCTTATACTTATAGTACCCCACAACCCCCACAACCAAGAGGTTGTGGGTTCAAATACTACGAATGTAGGGCGTTGTTTATTTTATAGGATGTTTATCCCTTTGGTTGCTTTAATGTTTGTGTTGATAGATCTAAAGATATTATTATACTGCGGATTGAGTTCTGTAATAACAATTTGTTGCTGTAGAAACATTATTGTAATTTCAAATTAATAGTTCATCGCTCATTATTAAAAAAAAATAAAAAAACCCCTAACTTAATGTCTTAACCTATATAGATTAGCTTCAATATTTGAGAAAAGGTCGCACAAATATTGCGTGAATATTAATTAAACTTGATAAAGTAACTTTGGCGAAAAAAATTCTCATGAAATAATGTTACTAAGTTCTCGATCATTACGTCAATCTAAGAATTAGTTAGAACAACCAAGAATTTCAATAAATAACATAATTGCCTTTTCAATTATTTTCTATCCATCTACTTTTTTTTTAAAATTACATTAATAATTGCTTATGATTGTCCAAACTTTAAATATCCCAATTTTAACCAGTTAAAACTGAAAAAAATAGAAAATAAATAATAAAAGAAAGAAAAGCACAAATAAACCAATAATATCTTAGTCTATTGGTTAAAACTTATATCATAAGAACTAGTTCAAAGTCATGGTTTGAATTTCATCAAATGTTTGGATTATTTTGTCTCACTTTACGTGAGTTTATATGTCATTTATTTCATGGGTTAATTGCAATTTGCCTCCCTTTATTAACCAAAAAGAGCAATTATCCCCCTTTGAAAAAATAACTAACAAATTACCCTCTTGTGTTATTCAAAATGCACCAAACAACCCCCTCACAGGGGTTTTTTGCTCTGTTTTTAGGGAATTTTTTGCTCTATTTTTTAAAATAAAAAGGGTAAATTGCTATTTATTTTTTCATAGGGGATTTTTTTGCACATTTTGCATATCACAATGGGGTAATTGCATTTTTTCCTATATTTCATTGTGTCCCACATTGTCTAAATTTATTATAATTTATTTTATTGTTCTATGTTATATTGATGTATAAATCGATCGTGTTTACCAATTAATTTACAGAAATATTGATATAATTATTGGTAAACCAAAACGCACAGTCAAATGAAAAGGAAAACGAGAAAGGAGCTTTTGTTGTGTGAGCAGATATTATTCTCACTTTCGTGGTTTGCATGCTGACAACTTTCCTTCTTCCTCAACACGGAGAGAATGAAACTTAGAATTTAAGTCTTGGAAAAAGGTAGCCCTTATTATATATATTTCTTCATCTACTCCACAAATTTGTTCTTTACAATTAGTGCTGCAAAAGTTCACGTAAGTATTAAAAGTTGAAGTCATATTCCTTTTAATTGCTCACAAGTTTTTAATTAAATGACAACTATTGATCTAAAAGAATAAAAGAAATATAAACAAATTAAAAATTAATTAATTTAGAATGTCAAAAGGTCGTCCACCGTGTTACACATTTTCTTTTCTTTCGAGAGAAAATGTTTAATTACACGTATTTGATATATTAAGATTTAAAAATTAATTTATTTAGAATATCAAAATTCAAGAATTAATGAAATACAATCGTCAAGGATGAATTTGATACAATAAGTAATTCATTTTTTTTTCTTTTATAATGAGTGATGATCTAATTAATTTGAGAGTAGAACAATATCTATAAAACGACCAATGAATTTGATACAATAAGTAATTCATTTTTTTTTCTTTTATAATGAGTGATGATCTAATTAATTTGAGAGTAGAACAATATCTATAAAACGACCAATATATAATATAATATTCAATGCATAGTATAACAACATCTATTCAGTCCACGGTATAATAACATATTCACATTTACTAACACCAATCAAAGGAACAATATAAACATCATATCAATTAAACAACTCCCTACATTCGTAATACTCGAACCCATGACCTCTTAATTGTGGGACCTCAACCTCACCACTCAGACAAGAAATCATCGGTAGTAATTTGGAATTTTTAAGCAGTAATTAAGTGCAATTGCAAAAAAGCTAATCGAATAAAATAAGTGACCCTGACAAAAAGCAAAAAAGAAAAAATTGCAACAAAAATATATTTAAATCCACGCATAAAATGAATTTTGAACCAAAATCTTTTACTAATTATAGACCTGGTGCCCAAATCTTCATGTTGAATTACATGCAATTTACCCCTGTGACAATGCAAAAATTTCACTGGGAAAAAGAACGTGCAAAAAAATCTGTATCATTTAAAAAGATGCAATACCGTACTTCGTCTGAAATTGCACTGGACGCGCCTGTTGTGCAACTTTGCGTTTGTTTTTACCTATGTAAAGACAGACTTATCCTCTCTTTACTGGAATAAAATTTCGGCACAAATTAGTGTTTAGAGTGAAGCGGATTCGCCCGGTGAGCACGAGCGGAAGCGAGTAAACCGAACTTAATGGTGCTTAAAACGCATGTTACAATAAAACGTTCCAAGGGGTGTACCCTTGGATGCTCAACCGAGCGTTCGATGTAGGATATGATAATGTAGAAGAAAGTATATCACATAGAACATATAGACAATAATGAAAGAAAACTACATACGGATAATCGGCCATCATATAGGCACTGATTCCGTACGGGTACGGTCCTTCCGTCTCATCCTGGACTAGACAACTAAGCTTAATACTCAAGACTATGTATGCCTCATTGTATTAATGCAAGAAACCATTCCCTGCTCAATCAATCACTGTGGCCACATCATTAAGCAGCATGAACTTGTCCCCGAGCGCATAAGAGATACCTTTGTCACGTACTGACAGGGGACGGATCCTCATCTTAAAACCCACCGTCCTTGCCACATATTCTAACTGCACTGGACAAGGCTATAATGAACATGTCCGCGACATGAACACCTCTCACCATATCCAAGATACAGTCATCCTGCGCACGTGATTGTCGTGGTCCCTCAAGTCCGATGACTACTCCTATACTATCGGAACCGGGGAACTCTAATCATACCGACCAAGCCTCCAAGGCTTCCCTGCGAGTCAGTTCAGTCAGCTCGACCCTGGTCGACCAACCTACTAAGATCGTATAGACGTCCCACATCTATCACCGATGAAGAACGACACTCATTAAATAAATATGACTCTTAGCGCAAGTCTCAATAGGACTCTCAATGCCCCATCTCGAGGTCCTCGACTTAGAACGTTTCAGACCCAACCCTTTATCAGTTGGTTTTCATAACCTCCATCCAATGTGTCTAGCCCAACAGAATAAGTTGTTAATGTGGTCTGTGGGCTTTGTTGTGATATATGTAAACAGATATCATCATACGAGAATGAGCATAACAAAGAGATTACCAATGGTAACGAATACTCATTTTATTCATGACATAATATTACAATACATCGAGTTGTCAAACAGATTAAACAAAGTTCAATTTAATTGGCTTTCTGATCACCTATTCTAACAATCTCCCACTTGACCTGAAGCCAATCACCTATTTACCTCAAACCCATCTTATCGAGATGCTGAGTATGGGAAATTTGTGACACCAGCTTAGTAAGTGGATCTGCTATGTTTTCTACTGAGCTGACTTGGTCCATCCGAACGTCACCTCTGCTAACAATCTCTCTGAGCAGATGGTAGCGTTTAAGAATGTGCTTGGATCGGTGATGAGATCTTGGTTCCTTTGCTTGTGCTATTACCCTATTGTTATCATAGAAGATAACTACTGGCTCAACAATACTAGGCACTACACCCAACTCTTGGATGTAGTTTTTCATCCAAACCGCCTCCTTAGTAGTTTCTAAAGCCGCTATGTATTTAGTCTATGTGGTGGAATCCGCCATGGTAGCCTGCTTGGAACTCTTCCAAGCAACCACGCCACCATTAAGTTTGAACACATAACCAGACTGGGACCTTGGCATCGTCGTCGTCCGACTGGAAGCTAGCGTTGTTGTAGCCTTCCAGTATGAACTCTCCACCACCGTAGATCAAGAACATATCCTTAGTCCTTTTCAGATACTTAAGAATGGTCTTGACTGCACTCCAGTGTGCCTCTCTGGTACCCTGATATCAACTTGCTACGCTCAAAGAGAAAGCCACATCGGGTGTAGTACACTGGACAACGTATTGAATGCTGCCTTTGGCTGAAGCATAGGGGATGTTCGACATCAATCTTAGGAGACTGCTACAGGTGAGTAGGTTTTCTCAAAGTCGACCCCCGGATGTTGAGTGTAAACCTTCACCACAAGCCTGGCTTTGAAGGTTGTAACCTCCCCATTAGCTCCAAGCTTACATTTGTAGACCCATTTACACCCTACGGGTTTTACTCCTTTGGGTGGGTCCACCAGGGTCCAAACCTGGTTTGTACCTATTGAGTCTATTTCAAATTTCATGGCCTCAAGCCACTTATCCGAGTGGATGTCCGACATCGCTTCTCCGTATATCTTTGGATCATTATCCGATTGATTGGTCAGGCCCAGAAATCCATACCTATCAGGTGGTTAGGATACTCTGGCCGACCTACGAAGGACTGGAACATCATCAGTGGAAACTACAAGCTCATATGTCATCGCTGCTGCTTTATGAGGCACCTCACTTGATTCCTCAAGGAGTATCTCACCGCGTCGGCTATCCGATGGAAAACCCCTTTTCAAGAACACTGTGTTCCGCGAGACAAAGATCTTTTGCTCGAAGGGATCATAGAAAAAATACCCCGTAATTTCTTCCGGATGTTCGACGAACCTGCATAAACTAGACCTGGAGTCCACTTTATCTCCCACTAATCTCATGATGTATGAGGGGCTTCCCCATACTCTCAAGTATTTCTAGGAGGCAGACTTGCCATGCCATATCTCATATTGCGTCTGGGATATCTTCTTAGATGACGACATGTCCAATAAGGTCCGATTCCTCCTTTCAGGCACACTGTTCAACTACGGTGTTCCAAGAGGAGTCCACTGAGAGAGAATTTCATTCTCTTTTAGGTGATCAATGAACTCACCACTTAAATACTCTCCACCTTGGTCCGATCGATGGGCTTTGATCTTGCGACTGGTTTGGTTCTGAACTTCAAGTCTGTATTTCTCAAGCCTTCCAAAGGCTTTAGACTTGTACCTCATCAGGTAAACATAGCCATACTGTGAGTGATCATCGGTAAAGGTTATGAAGTACGAGTACCCACCTCTTGCTTGAATAGTTAATGGTCCACAGACATCTGTATGGATCAAATCCAAAAGACCGTTGGCTAGCATGCTTTGTCCAACAAAGGGTATTTTGGTCATCTTTCCCGTCAGAGAGGACTCGCAAGTTGGTAGGTTGTCTAAATCGTCTATCTCTAGACTTTTTGAGTCCACCAACCTCCTTATCCTATCTTTTAAGAAATGACCTAACCTTGCATGTCATATCTGTGCGTTATCTTGATTATCATGTTTACATTTGTATTTGGTGGTCATAATCCAATTAGACTGTTGAAGTATGTACAGACCATTTACTAATGTACCAAGCAGATGATATATACCATCATTGATAATATAAAAAATGATTTTTATTGATGTTAAAAGAATAATCCTCCTTCTCCAGGACGGGTATAGGAATAATATTCTTAATCATGTTGGGTACAAAGAAACAATCATTCAGTACAACCTTAACATGATGACTAATGGCTAACTCTACTGATCCTACGCCTTCCGCAACAACGACATTGCCATCCTAGCCTCATGATCATCTCATCCTTGGTTAGCCTTCTGCTTTTTTGCAACACTTGCAAATCATCGCAAATGTAAGCATCACATCCGATATTCAATACACATAAAGCAGAATTAGTTATCATGTTTACTTCAACCACAAACATACCTTGATTGGAGAGGAGTTGTGGGCACTCTCTCTTCCAATGCCCCTTTCCTTGGCAAAGCATGCAGACATTATTTACCTTAAACCATTGAGCACCCCGGGCCTTTACTTACCCTTTGACCGTCCCCAGTGGGGCAATAGGGCCACTAGGAGCACAAGCAGTGGCTGCAACAACCTTCCCCTTTCCCTTCTTCCTCATCCAGCATCCGACTCACTTGCCATTCACCTTGGAGGTTGAAGCCTCTTCCATCAATGCCGACGGTGCAGACTTGTGGGTCGTTGCCTCGTATTGGACCAGCATGTTGATCAACTCATGAATGGACTTCTCAAGTCTGTTAATGTTGCAGTTAAAAACAAACGGGTCGTAGGATGGAGGAACCAACTGAAGGATCACATCGATGTATGTGTCATTGTCAAGCCCAGCTTTTAGGTCTTCGAGCTTCTCCACTAGGGATAGCATCTTGACCCCATGACTTTGTACGGAGGACTCCTCATCTAGCTTGGTGTTAAAGAATACTTTTATGGCGACATATCTAATATGCCTGTCCAGAACCGAATAAACCTTGTTCATGTGGAGCATTATGGCTGAGACGTTGTCCAACCTATCATATTACTTTTGGATGTCGTTAGACATCCAAGTCAATATGATACTGCGTACTTTTCGGTTGTCCTCATGCCATTTCTCGAACGTCAAACGTTCTTCCGGCGAGGACTCCTTTGGCAAGTCGCTCGGTGGTGGCTCGTCCAAGACGTATCCCTAGTTTTCGAAACCAAGGACAATCCTCAAGTTTCTTAGCCAGTCAGAATAGTTCGTACTGTTGAATTTATCAGTCTCCATAACCATGGTTAAAGGATTTTTAGACATATCTACATTTTAGGAAATATAAAGCAAAAATCAACAAATGATGGTAATATTACAGTTCAAGTTGAAGACATGGTCTTTTAGTCTTTAACCATCCTACTATTTCTACGAAAGTCCACCACTCTCAAGTGCAGTTTCGGGAAACCATTTCCTAGTGGGCTTGGGATCCATAAGCGTGATCTCCATGCCCCGTTTTTTACGATTCACATGAAGAAAATCTCATGGGAGATATCCAATATCATTCTCATCTAATGAGATTTTCAAGATGTTTTGCCTCACCTCTTAATATGATTCCAAGGACTCCAAGTGATTATGTTACTCGGTGTTGGGTCTCACTCATCAATCAAATCATGCCTCAACTGTCGCCCACCATGATTTGTGAGATAGGAAAACAACGGGCGCAATCTCTTTGTTCACAACAATGGAGCAGCTTTCCTCTAGTCCAAATGTACCACGACTCGTGAGACCACACTTGGGTAGTGGAAGCTTCCTCACCACATTGTTGTGGATGGAAGGCTTGGACAGATCAAAACCATTTTGATCTAAGTCCATTATGGGCCTAGTATTTTATTTGGTCCAATTAATGAGAGTTTATTTTGATAATGACCGAGACCCCCATCACATTAATGTCTTTGCATGCATAAATATCCAATACTTATAAAGCGATAAATAAATCTGCCGTATGCAATAAACATACATAACCCCTATTAGGATGATCACAAGCCCAACCTATGTGATCCACTGAGCCCGCCGTGAGTCTATGGTCTGTCTAGTGTGGTCCTACACTATTACAAAAAATAATTAACCCATTGTCATTCCAATGGGGCTTGTGGCTCTTCTTGTTTTCGCTTTGATGTTTCACCTTGGGCCTCTATCCAATGTGGGCCTCCAACTCCGTGGGCTTGTTATCATTACAATAAAAATAAAACCTCACCAATATCCTAACTACTCTCATTACATGGAAAGTAGAATACATGGAATAAAAGAATTTCCAAACAAGCTTTAACATCATGAAGCGAAAAGCAGGAGATGATAGTCCTAAAACAAGAGGCACGGAGGGCCCACCCGACAATGATGTAAATGCCATACATTCATATACAAGGTCTAGGGCTCTTGTGATCATCCCATTTTGATCCCATCAACACATAATGCACAATTATACCAAATAATCATGCTAACAATGGATATTCAAAATATTTGAGTGATGTCCAACATCACATGCCATAAACATGTAAATAATGTACAAGCTTAAATTTTAAATGCAATAGACATCATATACTCCATGCATCCAATGCATGTAGAAAGTCCAAATTAATTAAGCAATTTCGATTATAGAAAATATTCAATTAATCCAAAATTAAATATGAAAAATTAACTTATTTTCAGAAAATATGTAGAAAATACTCAAAAATTAAATTTTTAGAAAAACATAAAAAAAACAGCACAGAATAGCCCAATCGTCATGCCATATCTGTCAGCCGCACACAGGCGTGCACGTGCACGCGCGCAGGCAACCTGCCTGCACGCCGAGTACGCCTGCGCGTGGGGGCAGAAGCCTAGCGCACGCAGTCGCTCACCAGCGCATAGTGCAATCTGCGTGGCTGCCCCTGCCAGCACACACACTGGCAGGCACGCTGGGCGGAATGCGCGCAGGCATCTGCTTGCGCCCACCAACCAGTGGCCGGCCAGCAGGGGCGGCAACCAATTGCTACCGCCACTGATCCGATTTTTATGTATAAAATGGATTTTTATTTTTCATTTCAGCATATAAAGAACTGTAAATAAACATGCAATTTTAAGATCCAATCTTTAAAATCAAATACATGATGCCTATCAAATTTAAATACTCAAACAAGTTCATTAATCTATATGTCTATGCATTCAAACATGCTCAAAAAGCTGTAAATGCAAATAGAACATATGAGGCACATAGATCTATGGCTCCTTACATCGAATCAGGCTCTGATACCACTTGAAGGACAAGGCGATCTGCCCAGGAGCGCGAGCGGAAGCGAGAAAGTGCGAGATAATGCGATATTTAAAACATTTATCATCAAATAACGTTTCCAAGGGGTGTACACTTGGGTGCTCCTGGGCGTTTGATGTAGGATATGATAATAAACAAGAATATATCATATAGAGCATGTTGATAAAGCAAAAAAGGAACTCCAAAATAGTAAACCGAATATTACCTTTGTAGTTTTACTAGTCCACCACTACAAGCGTCGTTCCCACAGTTGGAAACGTTCACTAAAGTTCAAAGTTATGAACCCTCTAACATAGTCCACACCACACCGAATGAAGTCATGTTTTCTTTGGTAGAGAAAAACGGACCTAGAAGATGAGATTAAAGAAGGGATCACACTATCGAATTAGTGTTCCTTCTTAATCATTCTTTGTTGTTTAATTAATCCTAGATCAATGAAGCAACAAAGAGTAATATGAGAGTAGAGAAGGGGCCGAAAATGTGGAGAGATAGATGAGAGTGTTTTCTTCTTTTTCCTAGAAAAAAAATAAAATTATGAATCTCTTACAATTGATGATTGTATATACACATATATATACATCATTAATGTGATTATTGGAATATGTCTAGGTTTATCCAAAAATGTCTAGATACATTCTAATTAATTTCCATTAATCTTCAATCAAGCCTACCATTTTACAGGGTATGATTTAATCATACCAAGTGAAAAAGGCTTGATTGGAATTGATTTGTCTCTTTCAAAAAGAGACAAGTTAACTAGTCATCAAAGGCCTAAAGGGGCCGATTTTTGTGCTTCCAAAAGATGCAAAAATTGAACTTCTTGTTTTAGAAGAAGCCCAACTTCTAATTTCAAAAGTGGAATTATTTTCTCTCTTAGGCCAATATTTAATGGACCAGATTTTATTATAATCCAATTACAAAAAGCCTAAGAATTAATATTTAATTAAAGGTCCAATTAAATCATTTTCATTAATCTTTTAATCCAATTAAAAGATCCAAACTTTAAATCTCTACTTAATTGATAAATCTCATTTACCGATAAATTGAGGGCCCGATACAATATCGTCGGTCCATTCAATGGACAATCCCATAAATAATCTAATTGCTTATCATCCTCTGAAATTGACTCTAAGTAAATTCTTTCACCTTCTCGGTGATGTGTGTGTGACCCTTTAGGTTCACCCTCAGCTAGAGTTGGGCTCGTGTCCAACATAAGCCCGTCACCATGGATGACCGTCTAGCAACGGTCCATGGCACTGGAGACTAGGTGAATGTTGGTGTGAACATTTAGGCACCGATTTCGTATGGGTACGGTCCTTACATCTACCATCTCCAAGCCTCAGTCTAGGGTATGGAATTGGGCTTCGGTTCTCATCCTTGACTAGGCATTTATGCCTAATACTCGAAACTACGCATACCTCGTTGTATCGACGCAGGAAACTATTTCCTGCTCGATCAACCACTGTGGTCACAGGTTCAAGCAGTATGAACATATCTCTGAGTGCATAGGAGGTACCTCTATCACATACTAACAAGCGATGGATCCTCTTCTTGAAACCCACTATCCTCGCGACACACTTTAAATGCATTGGACAAGGCTTATAGTGAACATATCTGCCAGATCACCTCTCGCCAGATCCAAGATATAGCTATCATGTGCACGTGACTACTGTGGTTCCTCAAGTCCGAGGACTACTCTCGTACTATCGAAACTAGAGAATTCCAATCACACCGACCAAGCCTCCAAAGCTTCAAGATGATGATCCCCGCGAGTCAGCTCAGTCGGCTCAACCCCAGTCGACCAACCCACTAAGATCGTATAGGCGTCCCACACCTGTCGCCGATGAAACGCAGAACGCATCCAATGAATACGAATCTTGGTGCAAGTCTCAATAGGACTCTCGATGCCCTGTCTCGAGGTCCTCAATTTGGAGCATTTTAGACCCAACCCTTTATCAGTTAGTTTCATAACCACCATCCAATGCGTGACCCAACTACATGAGTTGTTAACGTGGTCTGTTTGCTTTGTGTGATATATGTGAAAAGACATTTAATATATGAGAATGAGCACAACAAAGATAATACCAATGGTAACGAGTACTCATTTTATTCATTACATAATATTGCAATATCGAGTTGTCAAATAGATTACAAAATGCCAAACCAATTGGCTTTCTATTCACATATTCTAACAGGAACATATTTAGCAAGTTGTGTTACTGCAAGGTGCACATACTCAGCAAGACAAAACTATTAAGTGCACATATTTCAGCAATACACATTATATAGCCAAAAACATCCATTTTCAACGTTCTATACTAGGTACAGTTCAAACTGAAAACTGCTTGCTTGAGATTAACCATACCCTGCAATATTTTCAAACATTAGGTTTACTAATTGTATCTATAAAACCCTAGAATCAGCCGCGCTTCCTTCCCAACAAGTCAAGACATATGTGAATTTCATTTTCCTATCGCAAACTCTAAGTACTTTAACTGCTACATCATCTTTACGTGTTTGATAACGCCCCTTGGAACATAACTAGAGCTTAGGGATCCCAAGAAGCCCTCCCTCTCCAGTTCGAAGGTTCAACATCTTGACCTCCCCTCAAACTTTCTTTACGGGCTAGGTGTAACCCCGTTTAGGCAGCATTAGGTGCTGGTGCGGCAAACTCGTTCATAATTGTGCTTAACAGTGTCGGCATGGTACGTCACCAATGAGGCAATCAAGCAAACACCTTGTGTTGGCAAGTTGGTCAGTCTGGAGGATGGTTGGCTGAGTGGGATGCCAGTAGCATGGGTCAGTGCCTTGGCATGGTGCATGGTTGTGGCATGTGTGGCAAGCTTTCTATGTTACGTCGTGTGGGCTTTGGGCTGGCTGTTGCGGGCATTGGCTGATCGACATACAAAGTTGGTTGGATGTCGCGCACATAGGCAACATACGGGCTGCAGGTAATCCGTTGCATGTGGCAGCTCGGTAGACAACTTGTGGGTGTGTGCGGAGGGAATAGAATATGCGCACTATATTGACTCATGTGGACAGTTATGCTTAGCAGTTATGAAGCAGTTCCAAGCGGTTGCTGGAATATGAGTGGATTCATGGGAGGCAATTGGGATGGTCCCCCACCTTGACAACTCCCGTCCACTTCGTACTGACCAGATGCTTAGTTGGCTTAATCTGTCTAGCCCAATAGTTGAGGATCGTTCAAGGCACAGTTTTGTATTATTTAACCAACAGAGTCGCATAGTGAGGTGAGTGTGCAAGCCTACGACATTCCTTGCATTCTTGCTTGGTGATCAATCCAATGCTGGGTTAATTTCTGTAAATTGTGTGCCTCGATTATATTGTGTCGCAAACTCATGCTGCTTGTACATTGTTGGCTTGAAAAATCTAATTCAAAACTATATCAAACACGAGTGCTTATGAGTGTTAGGCCGGCTGGTTTTAGACGGAACCAGGCCACACAATAGGCGAAAAATTACTAGATGTAAATCCCCTCTGACAGTTGGTACCAGTGTTAGAATAGGTTACCAAAAAGCTAATTCGGTTGGCCGTTATGCAATGTATTCAACAAACTTGATGTAATGTAATATTATGTAATGAATAAAATGAGTATTCATTATTTGGCTTTATCTTTGTTGTGCTCATTTCATTATGTTTATATTGTATCAACATCACAACAAAGCCCCCAGGCCACGTAGACAACCTGTGCAATTGGACCATGCATTGGATGGTGGTTATGAAACCAACTGATAAGGGTTGGGTCTGAAATGTTCCAAGCCGAGGACCTCGAGACAGGCCGTCGAATGTCCTACTGAGATTTGTGTTATGCATTGTATTCATTAAATGAATGTCATGTTTCATTAGCGATAGACGTTGGATATCATACGATCTTGGTGGGTTGGTCGGTTAGGTGTTGAGCTGACTGAACTGACTCGCGGGGATCATCACATGGAAGCCTTAGAAACTTGATCGACATGACTAGAGTTTCCCAGCTCCGATAGTACGTGAGTAGTCCAGTCAAAATGAGTATTCATTATTTGGCTTTATCTTTGTTGTGCTCATTTCATTATGTTTATATTGTATCAACATCACAACAAAGCCCCCAGGCCACGTAGACAACCTGTGCAATTGAACCATGCATTGGATGGTGGTTATGAAACCAACTGATAAGGGTTGGGTCTGAAATGTTCCAAGCCGAGGACCTCGAGACAGGCTGTCGAATGTCCTACTGAGATTTGGGTTATGCATTGTATTCATTAAATGAATGTCACGTTTCATTAGCGATAGACGTTGGACATCATATGATCTTAGTGGGTTGGTCGGTTGGGTGTCGAGCTGACTCAACTGACTCGCGGGGATCATCACATGGAAGCCTTAGAGCTTGGTCGACATGACTAGAGTTTCCCAGCTCCGATAGTACGTGAGCAGTCCAGTCAAAATGTGTAGCGACGACGGTGTGTTTCAAGAAGAGGATCCGTCCCTGTCAGTACTTGACAGTAGTATCTCCTATGTACTCAGAAATGCGTTCATGCTATCTGAAACTGTGGTCAAAGTAATTGATCGAGTAGGAAGTGGTATCCTACTTCGACACAATGAAGAGAACATAGTCTCAAGCGTCAAGCATAGCTGCCTAGTCCAGGATGGGAACCACACCCAATTTCATGCCCTAGACTTAGGCAGGGAGACAGTAGACGGAAGGACCGTACCCGTATGGTAATCAGGAGCCTAAATGTTCAAGCCAACATTCACCTAGTCTCTAATGCTATGGGCCTTTGCTAGACGGCCACAATGGTGATGGGCTTGTGTTGGACACGAGCCCAAGTCTAGCTAAGGGTGAACTTAAAGGGTCACACACAAATCACCAAGGAGGTGAAGGAATTAACTTGGAGTTAATTCCAAAATATGTCAAACAATTCGATTATTTATACATAGGATAGTCCATTGGATAATGGCCCAATATTGTATTAGACTCACACTAATTAATAAATGAGATTTGTTAATTAAGAGGATTTTGGGATTGAATCATTAATTGGATTCAGGTATAGTCACATTATGTTAAAGAGTTTAGTTATAGATGCTTGATGTGAGAGACATGTCTGAGGAGGACAAATTATTCATCTTTTTCTCGGGATTTCAGACTTGGGCTCAAACAGAGTTACGTCATCAGGGCGTCAAGGATCTGTCGTTTGCAATTGCTACTGCAGACCGATTGGTGGATTTTAGAATCACTAGCAGTGCTGATTTGGGGAAAAAAAAAGAGTCCGGAAGGGAGAAGGCAAAATCTGGCAAGACGGGACGGATGGTAAGTTTAAAAAGAGAAAGAATGAAGTAATGGGGTCGGGAAACTAAGGAAATTGCCCAACCCGGTTTGATAAGACCAAGAACGGTTGTTACCTCTGTAACGATGATCATCGTATGCGAGATCGGCCTAAGCGTCGAAAGTTGAATGGTGTTGTGGCTGAAGTGAACGATGATGACGATGAGGGTGGATCCTCATGAGTCAACCCTTTAGAGTTGCTGAGTGTATTGCAAGAGAAGCCCCCACCCAAACTGAAAGGTTTGATGTATGTTGGGGTAAGTGTGAATGCTTAAGGTGTGATGGCAATGGTTGACATTGGACACACTCACAACTTTGTGGCAAACCATGAGATTTAGAAGCTAGGAATGAGTCTTGCCGAACATTCTACCTAGATAAAGGCTATGAATAGAAAAGTAAAGCTAATCTAGGGAGTGGCCTCGGTGGACTTGAAAGTCAATTTTTGGCAAGAAAAGTGAAATTTGATGGCAACCCCCCTAAACGACTTCGATGTGATCTTCGGGATGGATTTTCTGTTGTTGGCAAAGGTGTCAGTAATACCCTATCTGAGTGGGTTGTTTATTACTAATGAGAGTTTTCCTTGTACAGGGTGTATGTTTGCAGGATTCTATAAGCTGAGAGGAAAGAAAGATGGCTTGTTATTAGTAATGCAATTGAAAAATGGTCTAAGGCATGGTAAGGAAACATACATTGGTGCATTGGTTGATATTAAGCAAAACATGGTTCAAGAAATTCAAAATGTGGTAGCGGAGGTGTTAGAGGAGTTCAACGATGTTTTTATTCCTTAACTGCCTAAGAAATTACCACCATGATGCAGGTATGCGGAGTTGACTGGATGTCACGCGTGCAAGTAGCGTGTAGGGTGCGGCGATAGGATGTTGCACGCGCAGGCAGTCCCTTGCATGCGGCAACTGAGTAGATGACTTGTGAGCCTGTGTGTAGGGAACAATAGATGTGCGCTAGACCGACTAATGTGGGAAGTTATGCTCGGATGTTATGAAGAACGTTTGCAAAGTATTTCCAGGCAGTTGCAGGGACATGTGTGGATTCGTGGGAGGCAGTTGGCATAGTCCGCTACCATAACAACTATCGTCCACTTGGTGCTGAGAGGATGCTTAGTTGGCGTAGTCTGATTGGACCAGTAGTTGATAGTTGTTCACTGCACAGTTTTGTATTATTTAGCCGCTAGAGTCGCAGAATGAGTTGAGTGTGCAAGCCTGCGGCATTCCTTTTATTCTTGCTTAGTGATTAATGCAAGGTTGTTAATTCCTTTAAATTGTGTGCCTCAGTTACATTGTGTTGCTAACCCGTGATTCTTGTGCATTACTGGCTTGCCAAATCTATTTCAGAACTATATCAAACAACGCTTGTGAGGTTAGTGTTAGGCTCATTGGTGTTGGGTGGAACCAGGCCGCATAGTGGGCCAAAAATTACTAGACGTAAAATCTCCTACGACACTATGTAATATGCACTCTTAATAGTAAAATTACCTTGTCGAGAAAAGTGCCAAATAAATCGATTAGGACATGAAAATATCGCAATCGAGATTGAGCAAATAATATTTACATCCATTGCAAAGAATTTTTTCCGACCCTCACCTCCTGGCAGACGAAGAGTCTCCACTCTAGTATCCATCGGCAATGATTGGTACCCTAAGATTGGCCGAAAAGTTGACGGTCGTGGAACCCAATTCTCTTGTCAAATTCAAATAAAATGCCCATCCCCTACACGCTACCTACCACCTAATTCAATAATAAACTTATCATAAGGAATATTGTGTCAGGTAGCTAATGGATTATGTCCCATGAAAGCTTCCAAGAATCCTATCCTAGGATAATACCGTGCCTTAAGAATGCAAGTCAAAAGAAAGTCAAGATCCTAAAGAAATCTCCAAGCCTATTTAGCCAATAAATCAAGATTAAAACACTGCAAGTCCCAAAAACCAAGGCTACCCTCTCATTTATTTCTACACAACCTCCTCAAAGCAATGCAAAGTAATTTTTAAACTTTATGAGTACTCCACAAGAAATCAGCAAGCATAGAATGGATTTCCTTGATAAGAAAGTCCGGAAGATGAAAACATCTCATCATATAAGTAGGAATAGGCTGTAATACTGATTTGATTAGAATTTCTTTACCAACCTTTGATAAAGACCTTTCTTTCCAACCCACAAAACGTTTACCAATCTTCTCTCAAATTCCTTGGAAGACTTCCTTCTTCAACCTCCCAATAGTTGAGGGAATGCCCAATATCTCTCTAACCTTGGACACTCTAGGACATGTTTCCTCTGAAATATTAGGGTTCAAAATCATTTCCAGCTTCTCAAAATTGACCATCTGCCCAGAAGCTCTCTCATACATACCAAGACTTCATTTAACACCTTGGATGGTCGCCGTTGTTACATTGAGAAAATTAATTAATCATCTGCAAAATTAGTGAGAAATGCTTGGTGTTCCTCTAGCTACCACTATTCCCCAAATGATACCCCTTCTCTCTGCATCTTGTAACATCATACTGAACACCTCTGAGTAGATAATAAAGAGACATGGCGATAACAGATCACCCTGATGGATATCCTATTGGGGACGAGGAAAACTAAATTGTTGTCCATTAAGCACAAACAAGAACCCACCATTTGTGTGACAAAACATAACCAAAGATACAACACATAAATAAAAACCAAGTTTTCTCATAGCAAGCTGAAATAATCGGTACGGCCCGAGAACACGACAGAAGCTTAAAATAAAAGAAATTTAAAACGATTTCAAAGGGGTGTTCCCATTGAATTTCCGGGTGTTCGATGTATTCAAAAGCATCATAACATAAATAAAACATGCTTGAACATGTGGCTGGAGGAGGAAACAGAAAAGTACAATAATTTTAAAACGAAACATTATCTTTTTCGTTTCACAAGTAAAACGACAACAAAGAAGTGATTCCGTTTTCATTCCTTTTTTGTTAACTTTAGGATCCAACTTACAATCCCTCTAAATATGATCCACACCACACTGGAAACTTAAATCTCAATCCTCTGCTAGATGGAGACGATATTAATGGAAGAAAATCCGGATCATACTATCATATTAGTGTATTTGAATTCCTCTTTGTTCTTAACCTGAATAAGCCTCAAGAAAAACACGAAAAGAGTATTTTGGAGAGGGAATTTCGTGGCTTGTGTGCAAGAGAGGAGTTAGAAGGGTATGTGTGTAGTTGTGTAATTTTAAGTAGTTTCAAAAACCACCTACACACTTATGCACAACTTATGCTCAACCTCCAACCATGTTAGCACAATATGTGCACCACCTAGTCATCATGGTAAGCCACATCATTTCTTACATGGAGGATTTTCAACTCCGCTTCAACTTGCATCAACCCCTTGAGCTTGCACTTCAAGTCATGGACTGGTTTTGACCAGTCTTCATTTAATCAAATTAAATCAAGCCAATCAAGATCCATGGATTTCATATTAATCTAATTAATTTTAAACATTATTGAAACCAAAAAGTTTATTTAATCCAATTAAACAAGCATAAGCCCAAACACTAATTAATTGATCCAATTAATTAATTAAATCAAACCTAATAAATTAATCCAATTAATTTAAAGGTGTTAAGCCCAAAATTAATTAATCAAATTAATTAATTCCTGGGTCATCCATCCAATGAACTTTACCAATAAATGATCCAATAATTTATATTCTCCTTGAATTAATTTAATCCAATTAAATTAATTCGTTTCTTCCAGAACTAATTCTAAATTAATTCCACTACTTCCATAGTAACTTGCGTGTGACTCTTTAGGTTTACCTTTATCTAGACTTGGGCTTGTGTCCAACATAATTGATTAATTAAATCTAATTTAATTATTTATTTTTGATTAACCATTAATCAGAAATGCCCGTTACCATGGGTGGCCGTTTAGCAATGTTCCATGGCACTAGAGGCTAGGTGAATGTTGGCGTGAACATTTAGGCTCCGAGTCCCATACAGGTACATTACTTCTGTCGACCATCTCCCAGCCTTAGTCTAGGGCATGAAATTCGCCGTCGGTTCCCATCCTAGACCAGGCTAAAGGACAAGCGGATCCGCCCGGGAGCGCGAGCGGAAGCGAGAAAGCGAGAAATGATGCGTAAATTTAAATCTAATTTAAATAAACGAATCCCAAGGGGTGTACCCTTGGGTGCTCAACCGAGCGTTCGATGTAGGATGTGTAAATATTAGAAACATATATTTAAACACATAGGTCATAGATGTATATTAAATCAATCAAAGTGTAGTAAAACCGTTACCTTTGATTGTTTAGCGTATGCTCCCGGCTACTAGCGATGTTCCTTCTCCGGAATGCTCATGAAATTCAAATGTATGGATTCTCCAAAGGTGATCCACACCACACCGGAAGAAACACACGTTCTTACTAAAAAAGAACGGGTTTAAGAAGAAATTGGTTTAAGAACACTATGAATTAGTGCTCTCTTAAACTTACTTTGTTCTTCTTTTTGATTCAAAATCAAGTGAAGAACATAAGTGTGAGAGAGGGAGAGAGGCCGAGAGTTGAGAGAGAGGAGAGGGATTTTTGGTCTTCTCTTTTTCCTAGAAAAAGATAAATAATGAATCACTTATGCTTGGTGTTGTATATTCTAATATGTATACATAATTAATGTGATTATTGGAATGTGTCTAGGTTCATCCAAGGATGTCTAGATTCATTCCAATCAATCACCATCAATTCTTCAATCAAGCCTACTAAAATTTATGGTATGATCAAATCATACCAAAAGGGAAGAGCTTGATTGGAGTTGATTTGTCTCTTTCCAAAAGAGATAAGTCAACATACCACCTAACTTGAAACATGGCTGATTTTGCTTCCTCCAAGGGAGCATGTTGGCCATGTTTAATTAAGGGAAGAAGTCCAACTTCTTCCTATTCCAAAATAGGAATTATTTCTCCTCTCGGGTATAATTTAACGGACCGGGTTTTATCGTAATCTAATTATGACGAACCCAACATTAAATCCAATTTAATGTCCTTTTATATTATTCTCGTTGATCTTTTAATCCAATTAAAAGATCCAACGTCCCAACGTCTCAACTTTCCATATTTAATCGAAAATCCAATTTACCGATTAAACGGAAACCCGATACAATATCGGCCCGTCGATCCAATGGACTTTCCCTTAAGTAATCCAATTACTTATTTTATCCCTCGAGATTGACTCCAAGTCGATCTCTCAACCTCCTTGGTGATTTGTGTGTGACCCTTTAGGTTCACCCTCAGCTAGACTTGGGCCTGTGTCCCACAGGGGCCCGTTACCATGGGTGGCCGTCTAGCAACGGTTCATGGCACTAGAGACTAGGTGAATTGGCGTGAACATTTAGGCGCCAATTCCGTACGGGTACAATCCTTCTGTTTACCATCTCCCGGCCTTAGTCTAGGGTATGGAATTGAGCGTCGGTTCCCATCCTTGACTAGGCGTCTATGCTTAATACTCGAGACCACGTATGTTTCATTGTGTCGACACAGGAAACCAATCCCTGTTCAACCAACCACTGTGGCCACAGCTTCATACAGCATGAACGTGTCTCCGAGTGCATAGGAGACTGCACTGGACAAGGCTGATGATAATCATCTTACAGAATGATTACCTCTCGCCAGATCGAAGATACAGCCATCATGTGCACGCGACTGCCATGATCCCTCATGTCTGAGGATTACTCCCGTACTATCGGAACCGGGGAAAAACCAATCATACCGACCAAGCCTCCAAGGCTTCCATATGATGATCTCCGTGAGTCAGTCCAGTCGGCTCGACCCCAGTCGACCAACCCATCAAGATCGTGTAGGCGTCTCACGCCTGTCGCCGATGAAACACGGCACTCATCCAATGAACACGACTCTTGACACAAGTCTCAATAGGACTCTCAATGTCCTGTCTCGAGGTCCTCGACTTGGAACGTTTCAGACCCAACTCTTAATCAGTTGGTTTCATGATCACCATCCAATGCGTGGCCCAACTGCACGAGTTGTTAACCATGGTCTGTGGGCTTTGTTGCGATATAAGTTAAACACCGTTTTAACAAATGTGAAATGAGCGCAACAAAGTAAGCACTAGAAGTGATAAATACTCATTTTATTCATCACATAATAATATTACATTTACATCAAGTTGCAAGATAGGTTACAAATCGCCAAACGTATTGGCTTTCTGGTCACCTATTCTAACAATCTCCCACTTGACCTAAAGCCAATCACCCATTGACCTAGAACCTCTTATTCAGATGGTGAGTATGGGCAACTTGCGACATGGGCTTAGCAAGTGGATCTGCTATGTTTTCTGCGGAGCTGACTCGGTCCAACCAAACGTCACTCCTGCTATCCATCTCTCTAAACAGATGGTAGCGTCTAAGAATATGCTTGGATAGTGATGAGATCTCGGTTTCTTTGCTAGCGCTATCGCCCCATTGTTATCATAAAAGATAATTACAGGCTTAGCAATGCTAGGTACTACATCCAATCCTTGGATGTAGCTCATCAACCAAACCACTCCTTAGCAGCTTCCAAAGCCGCTATGTATTCAAAACTCTATGGTGGAGTCCGCCGTGGTAGCCTACTTGGAACTCTTCCAAGTAACCACGCCACCATTTAGTCTAAATACAAAATCATACTGAGACTTGGCATCATCGTCATCCGATTGAAAGCTAGCGTCGCTATAGCCTTCCGGTATCAACTCTTCATCGCCGTAGATCAAGAACATGTCCTTAGTCCTTTTCAGTTACTTCAGGATAGTCTTGACTGCACTCCAGTGTGCCTCCCTGGCACATGACTGATATCGACTTGTTACGCTCGAAGCGAAAGCCACATCAGGTCTAGTGCACTGAACAACATATTGTATGCTGCCTACGGCTGAAGCGTAGGGTCCAACATCCTTTTAAGCTCCTCATCAGTCTTAGGAGACTACTTCTTGGATAACTTAGTTCCATGCCTCATAGGAAGGAATCCTCGTTTTGAGTTCTCCATCTTGAATCTCTTCAAGACTTTCTCAATATACAAGGATTGGGCCATTCCTAACATCCTTCTAGATCTTTCCCTGTAGATCTTGCTTCCAAGGATGTAGGATGCCTCGCCCATATCCTTCATGGAGAATTGCATTGACAACCAAGCTTTAGTGGTACCTAACATCTTAGCATCATTCCCAATGAGCAAGATGTCATCCACGTAAAGTACCAGAAGCGCAACTGAGCTCCCACTGATCTTCTTGTATAAACAAGGATCGGACTCGTTCTTGATGAAATCATATCCCCGTATGACTTCATCAAAACGTATGTCCCAACTTCGGAAAGCTTGTTTGAGGCCATAGATGGACCTTTGGAGACGGCAGACCTTCTGCTCTTCTCCAACAGTTGTGAAACCTCCCGCTGATCCATATAGATCTCTTCCTCGACGAAATCATTGAGAAAGGCCGTTTTCACGTCCATCTGCCATATTTCATAGTCATACCATGCTGCTATGGCAAGCAGTATCCGAATGGACTTGGCCATTGCTACGGGCGAGTAGGTTTCCTCAAAATCGACCCCAGGCCGCTGAGTGTAACCTTTCGCCACAAGCCTGGCTTTGAAGGTTGTAACCTCCCCGTCAGCTCCAAGTTTACGTTTGTAGACCCATTTACACCCTACGGGTTTTACCCCTTTGGGTAGGCCTACTAGGGTCCAAACCTTGTTTGTACCCATCGAGTCCATCTCGGATTTCATGGCCTCAAGCCACTTGTCCGAATCGATGTCCGACATTGCTTCTCCGTATGTCTTTGGATCATTATCCAACTGACCGGTTAGGCCCAGAAATCCATACGTATCAGGTGCATGGGATACTCTGGCCGACCTACGGAGACTCGACAATATCAGTGGGAACTACTGGCTCAGATGTCACTGCCGCCTCATGGGGTGCCTCACTTGATTCCTCAAGGAGCATCTCATCGCGTCGACTATCTGATGGAAAACCCTTTTCCAAGAACGCTATGTTTCGCGAGACAAAAACCTTTTGCTCGGAGGGATCATAGAAATAATACCCCGCAGTTTCTTTCGGATAGCCGATGAACCTGGATAAACTAGACCTTGAGTCTAGTTTATCTCCCACTAATCTCTTGACATATGCGGGGCAACCCCACACTTTCAAGTATTTATAGAAGGTAGGCGTGCCATGCCATATCTCATATGGCGTCTGGGATACCGTCTTAGATGGCGCCAAGTTCAAAACTTTGGTCGCCGTCTCAAGAGCGTATCCCCAGAAGGAAAGGGAAAGTTCGGTAAAACTCATCATGGCTCGGACCATGTCCAACAAGGTCCGATTCCTCCTTTCAGACACACCATTAAGTTGTGGTGTTCCAGGAGGGTCCACTGAGAGAATCCCATTCTCTTTTAGATAATCAGTAAACTCTCAACTTAAATATTCTCCACCTCGGTCCGACCGAAGGGCTTTGATCTCTCGACCGGTTTGGTTCTCTACTTCAAGTCTGTACTCCTTAAACCTTCCAAAGGCTTCAGACTTGTACCTTATCAGGTAAACATAACCATACCGTGAGTGATCATCGGTAAAGGTTATGAAGTATGAGTGCCCACCTCTAGCCTGAGTATTCAGTGGGCTACAGACATCCGTATGGATCAAATCCAACAGACCACTGGCTAGCGTACTTTGTCCAACAAAGGGTTTCTTGGTCATCTTTCCCTTCAGACAGGATTCGCAGGTCGGTAGGTTGTCCAAATCGTCTATTTCTAGACTCTTTAAGTCCACCAACCTTCTTATCCTATCTTTTGAGATATGACCTAACCTTGCATGCCATATCTGTGCGTTATTATGATCATTGCATTTTCGTTTGTGTTCTGCAGTCATAATCCAATTAGACTGTTGAAGTATGTACAGACTGTTGACCAATGTACCAAGCAGATGAGAAATACCACCTTTGATAATGAAAAAATCATTTTTATTGATGGTAAATTCATATCCCTCCTTATCAAGGACCGGGATGGAAACAATATTTTTAATCATGCTAGGTACATGGAAACAGTCGTTCAGTACAATCCTAACATGACTACCAATGGCTAACTCTAGTGATCCTACGGCCTCCGCAGCAATGGCCTTGCCATCGCCTAGCCTCAGGATCATCTCATCCTTGGTTAGCCTTCTGCTTCTTTGCAGTGCCTGCAAATCATTGCAGATGTGAGCACCACATCCGATATCTAATACCCATGAAGCAGAATTAGTAATTATATTTACTTCAACCACAAACATACCTGGGTTGGAGAGGAGTTGTGGGCACTCCCTCTTCCAATGCCCTTTCCCTTGGCAATGCATGCAGACATCATTTGCCTTGGACCGTTGAGAACCACGGGCCTTCCCTTTCCCTTTGCTCGGTCCAATCGGAGCAACAGGGATGCCCGGAGCGCGAGCAGGGGCCACAACCGTCTTCCCTTTGCCCTTCTTCCTCTTCCAGCGTCCGGCCCTCTTGCCATTCGCCTTGGAGGCCGAAGCCTCTCCTATCAATACCGCCAGCGCCGACTTGTGGGTCGTTGCCTCGTATTGGACCAGCATGTTGATCAACTCATGAATAGACTTCTTAAGTCCGTTCATATTGTAGTTTATAACAAATGGGTCATAAGATGGAGGAAGCGACTGGAGGATCACGTCAATGTACGTGTCATTGTTAAGCCCAGCTTTAAGGTCCTCGAGTTTCTCCACTAGGGAGAGCATCTTGACCCCATGACTTTGTACGGACACTCCTTCAGCAAGCTTGGTGCCAAAGAATGCTTTTGTGGTGGCATATCTAATATGCCTATGCGGAACCGCATAAAACTCGTTCATGCGGAGCATTATGGCAGAGACGTTGTCCAGCCTATCATACTGCTTCTGGATGTCGTTAGACATTGAAGCCAGTATGATACTGCGTACTTTCCGGTTGCCCTCATGCCATTTCTCGAACGTCAAACGTTCTTCAGGCGTGGACCCCTCCGGTAATTCGCTCGGTGGCGGCTCGTCCAAGACGTAGCCTTGATTCTCGAAATCGAGGATAATCCTCAGGTTTCTCAACCAGTCCGAGTAGTTCGTTTCGTTGAATTTGTTAGTCTCGAGAATCATGGTTAATAGGTTCTTAGACATATCTACATTAATGAAAATGTAAAGCAGAAATTAGCAGATGATGGTAATATTATTGTTCAAGTTGAAGACTTGGTCTTTTAGTCTTTAACCCTCCCACTATTTATACGAAAGTCCGCCACTCTTAAGTGGAGTTTCGGGAAACCATTTCCTAGTGGGCTTGGGATCCACAAGCGTAATCTCCATGCCCCGCTTTTACGATTTACATGAAGAAGACCTCGTGGGAGATATTCAATATCATTCTCATCCAATGAGATTCCTAAGATATTTGCCTCACCTATTCGCATGGTTCCGAGGACTCCAAGCAAACCATGTTACTCAGTGTTGGGCCCGACCCATCAACCAAATCATGCCTCAAACTGTCGCCCCCACGACTCGTGAGACAGGAAAACAGCGAGCGTAGTGTTTTTGTTCACAATAATGGTGCAGCTTTCCCCTAGTCCAAGTGTGACACGACTCGTGAGACCACACTTGGGTAGTGGTAGCTTCCTCACCACATTGTCGTGGATGGAAGGCTCGGACAGATCAAAATACCATTTTGATCCAAGTCCGTTCGGGCCTAATATTTAATTTGGTCCAACCAAATGAGAGTTTGAGTGTGACCGAGACCTCATCACATTATGGTGTTTTAGCATGCATAAATATCCAATATTTAAAGCGATAAATAAATACGCCGTATGCATAAAAGCATAGCATACCCCTGTTAGGATGATCACAAGCCCAACCTATGCGACCCACTGAGCCCGCAGTGAGTCTATGGTCTATCTAAGGTGGTCCTAAATTATTACAATAATAATATACCCGTTGTCATTCCAATGGGCCTTGAAGTGCTTCTTGTTTCACGCCTTGATGCTCCTCCTTGGGGTCTCCGACTCCAATTGCTTGTTAAAATTAAAACCTCACCAATCCTATCTACTCTCATTACAATTGAAAGTAATACATTGGTAATAAAGAAAACAAGCCTTAACATCATGAGGCTGAAAATACGGGAGATGATAGTCCCAAAAACAAGAGGCACGCAGGCCCCACCCAACAGAAAAAATAAATAATCATACATTCATCCATACATAAGGCCTAGGGCTCTTGTGATCATCCAATGTTGATCCCATCAACACACATAACATAATTATTCCAAATAATCATGCATAAATACCAATGGATATTCCAAATACCCAACTGATGTCCAACATCACAAAAGCATAAACATATAAATAATATGCAAAATTCAAATTTCATATTTAATGGACATTTTAAAAAATGCATTAAATGCATGTATTAATCCCAAACTAATTAAGCAAATTTAATTCAAGAAATAATCCAATTATTCCAAAATTAAAAATGCAAAATTAACATATTTTTAGAATATTGTGCAGAAAATACAGAAAATCAAATTTTCTGGAAAACGTCGAAAAACGGCACAAAAACGGCCCAGTCGTTGTGCCGGCCGGCCACCCGTGCGCACAGGGCAGCGCCCGTGCGCTGCGTCCGCGTGCAGGCACCCACCTGTGCGCGGTCGCTGCCGTCCGAACTAATTTTTTTTTTAATACTGTTTCAACACAACAATAACATTTTTCTGAAAATAAGCATGCAATTTTAGATACAATCTAACAAAATTAAGCATGCCAAAAGTCTATTAAATCCAAACAATTGAATCATCATATTATTCATATATTTATATAATCTAACATGCCAATTAAAGCCATTAAAAGAAAGTAGATCATGCCAAACACATAGATCTATGCCCCTTACATCAAACCGGGCTCTGATACCACTTGAAGGACAAGCGGATCCGCCCGGGAGCGCGAGCGGAAGCGAGAAATGATGCGTAAATTTAAATCTAATTTAAATAAACGAATCCCAAGGGGTGTACCCTTGGGTGCTCAACCGGGCGTTCGATGTAGGATGTGTAAATATTAGAAACATATATTTAAACACATAGGGCATAGATGTATATTAAATCAATCAAAGCATAGTAAAACTGTTACCTTTGATTGTTTAGCGTATGCTCCCGGCTACTAGCGATGTTCCTTCTCCGGAATGCTCACGAAATCCAAACGTATGGATTCTCCAAAAGTGATCCACACCACACCGGAAGAAACACACGTTCTTCTTGCTAGAAAAGAACGGGTTTAAGAAGGAATCGGTTTAAGAACACTATGAATTAGTGATCTCTTAAACTTACTTTGTTCTTCTTTTTGATTCAAAATCAAGTGAAGAACATAAGTGTGAGAGAGAGGGAGAGAGGCCGAGAGTTGAGAGAGAGGAGAGGGATTTTTTGTCTTCTCTTTTTCCTAGAAAAAGATGAATAATGAATCACTTATGCTTGGTGTTGTATATTCTAATATGTATACATAATTAATGTGATTATTGGAATGTGTCTAGGTTCATCCAAGGATGTCTAGATTCATTCCGATCAATCACGATCAATTCTTCAATCAAGCCTACCAAAATTTATGTATCAAATCATACCAAAAGGGAAGAGCTTGATTGGAGTTGATTTGTCTCTTTCCAAAAGAGATAAGTCAACATACCACCTAGTTTGAAACATGGCTGATTTTGCTTCCTCCAAGGGAGCATGTCGGCCATGTTTAATTAAGGGAAGAAGTCCAACTTTTTTCTATTCCAAAATAGGAATTATTTCTCCTCTCGGGTATAATTTAACGGACCGGGTTTTATCATAATCCAATTATGACGAACCCAACATTAAATCCAATTTAATGTCCATTTAAATTATTCTCGTTGAACTTTTAATCCAATTAAAAGATCCAACGTCTCAACGTCTCAACTTTTCGTATTTAATCGAAAATCCATAATCCGATTAAACGGAAGCCCGATACAATATCGGCCCGTCCATCCAATGGACTTTCCCATAAGTAATCCAATTACTTATTTTATCCTTCGAGATTGACTCCAAGTCGATCTCTCAACCTCCTAGGTGATTTGTGTGTGACCCTTTAAGTTCACTCTCAGCTAGACTTGGGCCTGTGTCCCACAGGGGCCCGTTACCATGGGTGGCCATCTAGCAATGGTTCATGGCACTAGAGACTAGGTGAATTGGCGTGAACATTTAGACGCCGATTCCGTACGGGTACAATCCTTCCGTCTACCATCTCCCGGCCTTAGTCTAGGGTATGAAATTGAGCGTCGGTTCCCATCCTTGACTAGGCGTCTATGCTTAATACTCGAGACCATGTATGCTTCATTGCGTCGACACAGGAAACCATTCCCTGTTCGACCAACCATTGTGGCCACAACTTCATACAGCATGAACGTGTCTCCGAGTGCATAGGAGATACCTCTGTCACATACTTACAGGGGATGGATCCTCTTCTTGGATCCACCGTCCTTGCTACACATTTCGACTCCACTGGACAAGGCTTATGATAATCATCTTACAGAATGATTACCTCTCGCCAGATCCAAGATACAGCCGTCATGTGCACGCGACTGCCATGATCCCTCAAGTCTGAGGATTACTCCCGTACTATCGGAACCGGGAAAAAACCAATCATACCGACCAAGCCTCAAAGGCTTCCATATGATGATCCCTGCGAGTCAGTCCAGTCGGCTCGACCCCAGTCGACCAACCCATCAAGATCGTGTAGGCGTCTCACGCCTATCGCCGATGAAACACGACACTCATCCAATAAACACGACTCTTGAAGCAAGTCTCAATAGGACTCTCGTTGCCCTGTCTTGAGGTCTTCGACTTGGAACGTTTCAGACCCAACTCTTAATCAGTTGGTTTCATGACCACCATCCAATGCGTGGCCCAACTGCACGAGTTGTTAACCATGGTCTGTGGGCTTTGTTGCGATATAAGTTAAACACCATTTTAACAAATGTGAAATGAGCTCAACAAAGTAAGCACCAGAAGTGATAAATACTCATTTTATTCATCACATAATAATATTACATTTACATCAAGTTGTAAGATAGGTTACAAATCGCCAAACGTATTGGCTTTCTGGTCACCTATTCTAACACAGGCAAGTATGGTTCATACTCGAGACGTGTTTACTCTATTGATCGACCTAGGGAACTATTTCCTACTCAACCAATTGCTACGGTCGTAGACTTGAAGAGTCTAAACCATCTCATAGTGCATAGGAGACATAGTTGTCAAATACTGACAGTGGACAGATTCTCTCTTGGAATTCACCGTCCTCACTACATACTTCTACTGCACTGAACAAGGCTTACAATGACCATATCAAAGACACTGTCACCTCTCGCCAGATCGAAGATACAACAGTCATATGTATGCGACTGCTATGATTTCTCAAGTCCAAGGACTAATTCCATACTATCGAAACCGGGATTACCAGTTATACCGACCAAACCTCAAAGGCTTCCGTATGACGATTCCTGCGAGTCAGTTGAGTCAGTTGATTATCTTTCCAACTAACCTACTAAAATTGCATAGACGACCTACGTCTGGCATAGCTGAAATACCTACTGCAAGTCTCTATGGGCACTCGAGGCCCAGTCACGAAGTCCTTGACTTGGAATGTTTCTGACTTACCCTCAGCAGTTGGTTTCATAGCTGCCAACCTATGCGCAACTCAAATCAATGGGCTTAACCAATCGGTCTGTAGGCATTTGTTGTGACATTGAAACGCCATTCAATGTGAGTAGTAAGCACAAAAAAACACATTTTGCCAATAATGAATACTTACTTTATCCATCAATATAATATTACTTTGATAAAGATCAACAAATAGTTCCCAAAACAGCCAATCTAATTGACTTTCTGGTCGCATATTCTAACAATTTTCCACTTGACCACAAAGCCAATTGCCCATGTTGCTCAGAGCCTTCTAAGCATCAATAATCTACTATCGGCTCGATCTCGTGGGTCTACTATATTTCTCTATCGAAGTAACACGGTCCAACCGTATCACCCTTCCTACCACCGTTGTCTGCAAATGCTGGTTATCTAAGAATTTTTCATAAATCTGTGATGAGATCTCGGGCCCAAAAACTTTTGCCAAAACCTAGTTGTTTGCCTCTAAGGCAACTATTGGTCGATCGTGTTAGGCACCACATCCATCCCATGGATGCGGTTTTCAATCCAAACCACTTTCCAAAAATAATTTCCAAAGTCGCCATACATTCGACTTTCATAATGAAATGTCATGGTATCCTGCTTGAAACCTTTCCAAGCCACCACACTCACCATTAAGTCTAAATGTACATACATATTGAGACCAAACATTATTCACGTGATTCTGGAAGCTAGTACCACTATTGCTTTCCAGAATCAACCCTCCACAAGACATACATCAAGAACACTTCTTAATCTTTATTCAGGTATTAAAGACTGTTCTCAGCAACTGTCTACTGATTTCTCGGCACAAACCCAATAACCGATGCTATGGCCAAAGCATACACAACATCAGGCACAATGCACCAAACAACATTTTTGTGCTGCCTAAGGTAAAGACGTAGGGGATTTCAAACACTTAAGCTATCTCTTTAGTCTACCGTGACCGGGTCTTGAACAACTTAAACCCTGTATAAAGGAATCCAACTCCTTCCATAGAAAATTGCATGAACAACGCCCATGTTTTCTAACACCTTAAATTCATTCCAAATAAATAAGACATTACACACTAAACACTCGGAAGAAAACAATCCTCCCACTGACCCTAAAGCCCGTTACTGATCGAGTCATACTCCGAATGAACTCGTCAAAATGGACATTCTAGTTACACAAAATTTCAAACCCAATTTGAATTTTCATGACGAATCTAGCTCTATGCTGTTGATCCAAACTCGATGTCCAACATTGCTTCTCCTTGTATCTTTTGGATCATCATTCAATTGACCAGAGATGCCTAGAAACCTGTACTTCTCAAGTAACTAAAGTATTCTAGTTATCCCTAGGAGGACTGCAATATAGTCAACGGAACAATATGATTACAAATGATGTTTGCATTATTCCGATTAAATCTGCACAAATTAGACACCTAGTCTAATTTGTGGCCCACTAGTCCCTTGACTTATACATGTGGGACTATTCCATGTACTCAAGAACTTTGTAGGATACAAGCTTGCCAAACCATATCCTATATGGCAACTAGATCATGACTATTAGAAAATACTATGTTTCTCAACTTGGCAACCTATCAAGTCCATGTCTAGACGGTTTAAGGTAATTTAGTGAAACCCCGATCGAACCAAGTCTAACAAAGTTCGATTTCTCCCTTATCGGAGACCGTTCAACCATGTCCTTACAGGAAAAATTCCACCGAGTGGGAATTCCATTCTCATCTGGATATTCAAGAACTCACATTAAATACACGCCCCTTCGATCTAATCAAGAGGTTTAATTTTGCAACCAGTTTGGTTCACCACTCCAAATCTAATTCCGGACCTACACAATGTCCTTAGACTTGTGAACTCTCTTATGGTCTTGTGTATTTAGTAACCTACTATATACTCCGGCTGCACTGGACAAGGCTTATAATGACCATATCAAAGACATGGTCACCTCTCGCCAAATTCAAGATACAACCGTCATATGCATGCGACTGCTATGATTCCTCAAGTCCGAGGACTAATCCCGTACTATCAAAAATCGGGAATACCAGTCAGACCAAGCCTCAAAGGCTTCCATATGACGATTCCCGCGATTCAGTTCAGTCAGTCGACTACCTTGCTAACTAACCCACTAAAATTGTACATATGACCTACCCCTGGCACCAATGAAACTCGACACTCACCCAATGTATGAAATATTAGTGCAAGTCTCTATAAGGCACTCGAGGACCAGTCTCGAGGTCCTCGACTTGGAACGTTGAAGACTGCCCTCAAGAGTTGGTTTCACAACCGCCAATTAATGTGTAGCTCAACTCAATGGGTTTAACCAATCGATCTATGGGTATTTGTTGTGACATTGAAACTCCATTCAATGTGAGTAGTAAGCACAACACATTTTGCCAATGATGAATACTTACTTTATCCAGTAATATAATATTACTTTGATAAAGAGCAACTAATAGTTCCCAGAACAGCTAATCTAATTAACTTTCAGGTCACCTATTTTGACACAAGCTCAATAAAAGACCATTCCAGATGGGTCACATACTTGACTCATATCTAGCTTCAAAGCAACATACCCAACTTTGCCTTTTTGTTTATTCTTCAAAAAATCATTACATCCATAGGCAATCAACACATTATCGAAAATCAGCTGACCACTAACAAATGCAAACGAAGTTGGAGATGTAATTGAGTCCAAACATAATTTTAACCGATTAGCAACAACTTTCGATCTAAGTTTGTAAGTAACATTACAAAGACTTAAGGGACAAAACTGAGAAACATAACTCAGGGATTTAAGCTTCGAAATCAAAATAATATTCTTTAAATTCATTTCAGAAGGTAGTACATTACATAACCTCTAGCCTAAGTATAATCCAATAATCTAATAAAAAGAATGGAGGAAATCCATTCGGCCCTAGTGATGTTGATTAGGACATAGGGAACAGAGTATCACTAACCTCTTCTTATGTGTATGATTGAATAAATAATTGATTCAGAGTTGTTTAAATACGTGGGCTCACCGAGTTCAACCTACCCTCCAATTTACAGCGGGGTGGAGATGAAGTAAAAGTAACCCGAAAGTATGATGAAATCAGCATTTGAATATCCTCCTTTCCCTCACACCAGATTGCAATGTGATCCATCAACCATGCAATCTTATTTACTCTGGATCTAGAAGAGGGTGTCGCGTGGAAATACTTCATGTTCCGATCACCTTCCGCCAACCATTGAATTTTGTCACGTTGTCTCCAGCTAACCTCTTTAGCCGCTAAAATATCCTCAAGCTCCAGCATTTTAGCTACTACTACAAGTCGTCCGTTCACAGACAAGTACAAACCCTAGTCACCCAATTCCATGTTCAAGTGTTCGAATCATTTCTTCAAATTCCCAAAAGTTGAAGAACTCTAGCGGTTAAGAGATTTATCACAATTAGATAATTTAGAAAAAATATTGAAGGCGTCAACACTTAGTCTAGCATTATTCCAAGCATCTGAGATACAACTAAACAGGACCAATAGGCTTCAAACCAAATATGTGTCCCACCCTTCGGAGTCTCTAAAGAACATACTCGCATACGAATAAGCAATGGATTATTATCAAAATAAACTACTGGTAAACGGTGAACCTCTATTTCAGGAAAGAGATGTCGCCAGGAGACATCCGCTATAGATCTATCAAGCCGACACCGCACCATGTTTGGATGAAAACATCGATTGCACCAAGTAAATCAAGAACCACGGAATCCCGGATCAGATAACTCAACATCGAAAATAACTTTGCAAAAATCGCGAATCAATGTATTTGAGGCCCTACAGCCACTCTATTTCTCATTTGAAAACAAAATCACGTTAAAGTCACCACAACACAACCACGGTAATATCAAATGATTACCTAAAGTGCACAGAAAATTCCCAGCTTCCATCCATCAAGATGAGATAGCTCCCCATAGAAGCCTGTAAATCTCCACTGAAAGTCCTCTTATTGCACACTAACATCGATATGGTATTTGGAGAAGCTCAATAAAGAAATCGATTAACTCTTTACGCCATAACAATAACAAGTAACCACTAGACCCAACCGCACCCACTGCCACTCCAGCCATATTAACCACCCTCTTGATGGACTCGACTGTCCATAAATGAAATTCAATTTCACCCAAAATTACCAACAATGAGTCATGAACTTGAATAAGCTCACAAATGTATCAAACAGTTCCGAGACCCCTAATCCCATGGAAGTTCCACACAATAAAACAAGTTGCAACCGATGGTGTCACTTTGAAAAAAAATTGGAAAGGAGTATCCACCTCCAATTCTACATAATATCGTTTCTCAGGTCTAGTCATCGTCTCTGCCACTAGAAAAGCGGGTAACTTCTATTTATCCTGTCAACGAGAAATCCAACTACCCAAAGTACTTCGACCACGAATTTGTTGACCTCTATTTTGTCGACCTCGTCCCCATTTTCCTCGAATTACAAAAACATTATCACCCTAGAATAAAGGATTCTCCACCAAGTCTTGAGAAATAGTACGCTCTAAAGAAACAGAGGAAAAAGAAACACGATGAAGTGTATAGTCCCTGGTCACTAGTGATTGGTCCTTGGGTATGAGCAATTAGGCCAGGAGACCGGTCTGAAGAGCCTGCAGAAAAATTCACACTTTGGGCTGAAAATAATTCCACCGTGTTAATAAGTTCCTTGTTTTCTTGTGCTTGTTTCCCCAAGTGGTCCACATGTTTATCAAGAAAATTGCAACCTAGTCCAATAGACAGAGAGGGCCTCGCGTGAAGGCGTGCATCAAGGGAACCCATGTTGGGCTTAAGGGCAGATAGCTGGCCCACAAATTTAGAAGAATAAATATTGGGGTTCAGCCCATCTCGGCCAACAGCATCTGAACTAGGACTAGTCTCATCTATCAGTTTACAAAAGCAACTGCCACGACCTCATGGAACCTCCATAACTCCTTTGCCCTGGCAATTCTCCAAGAGCCGTCAAACTTGCTGCCCACGGCGAGCGATGTAGACCACCACCTGTCGCAAAGTTTTCAAAGATATTTAGCCCACACACCTCCTTATTTTGATAACCGTCCAAACCCACTTCTCCACCTGACGATGTCGTCGCCGATGGATGTCTGATATACATTGGACAAATAGCTTCACCCCATCCACCCACAATCTGCAAAAGTCAACTTGCACGCAAACCATGAACCAGACTGGGGATTTAGGCCAAGATCAACAAAATTCTCTTGAGAACAAGCTTCACAAAATTGACTAATTTGGCCCAATTCACCACAAAGGTAGCAAAAATTGGGCAATCATTGATAAGAAAAGCGAACAATCACCTCATCGCCAGTCTCCAAATGAAGCTTTAGTGCACGTTTCAATGATAGACGGACAATAATGTTAATCTTGGTACGAACCATTTGAACCAGAAAACATCACCTTTAATGGCCTCCTCATCTGCCATGAGCCCAAATTACGACCAACATGTCTATTTAGTTCTAAAAATCGCTAAACAAAATGTAAATCATGAATGTGGACAAATAAGGGACTCCAATCCTAACATAATGATTCTGGTACCTCATTGCGCCCAACTTTTTGTAACAACAATAGATTTTGATCAGAAGTCCCGGAGCACAAATCGAAAGCTCGATTAAGATCCACTTGATAATAAAGAACAGGCAAAACCGTTCCTCCGACACCTTATAAAGCTGCATGCCACGATGGCAGCCAAAGAAGTCAAAAATTGTTTTGAGTGCATCAAAAGTACAACCCTATAGGAAAGACGGCAACCGACCAAAGACAATGCATACCCCTCTCGTCCTTTGTCCCAAGCGGAAAGAGGCATGACAATACCATCATCTTCCTCCTCCATTAATGAAAGCTTGGAACCCATCTGTGAGAGATCACCAACCATGTCTGCTCAGAGAAAGATGAACAAAGCCACCCAACAACTATACACCTTAAGCAAAAACCTAGGAAGATAAAAAGACATAAATAACATATGTAGACAACCTTAAGGAACTATAGACGACCCGCTACTGCAGAATTTCATTCAACTATTACATTTTATTGGGACTTGTTACACCTTAAATAGTTTGTTAACAACATATATAAAAGGGTCTTTTAAAGTTAAACTTTTGAATGTGTATTCACCACATCTAAATCATTTTACACCACTTCGGACCAATAATGCTAAGCTAAGTAAAATCTCTCCTATTCATAATAATAGTTACAAATTTGATCTAACATGCAAACCACTCTACAAGTACAAGTTAATTTAGAAGACGAATATAGAAATTTAGTCCAAATTTGTAGCACCCTCTACAACTCTACGCTTTGATACCACTAATTATAACACATCCTTCATAATTAAACTCGTTTTGACAATAAATTCATATTAAAAATAATAAATCATGAAATACAAATTCAAATAAAAACTAATATTTCTGTAGTTATGTAGCTAGAGATATCAACCCAAGATGTCATTGTTGACCCACCTAATAAGAGTGGCAGCACGATTTATGATCTAATTCAACTAGTCATTGTGATTTTTTCCCCTGAAAAATACATGGCAAGTGATAAGTTGCTTACTCAATAAGTATAGCTAATTAACTTATATATATACATATGCAACAAGACAAATATGTTAGAATAGGTGACCGTGAAGCCAATCGAATTGGGCTTATGTAACTTATTTCTGACAATGATGGTATAAATAAGATGTTCTCAATAAAAGTGATGTTTAGTTGTTAGCATGTTATACTTTGATTGTGTTCACTTATATTACTGTTCAATGCACAAACAAAGCCCACAGACCGGATGCGTTAATCTAAGAGGCTGGACTGCGCATAGGTTGGCAATCATGAATCCAGCCTCTGTGGATCGGCCTTAAACTCTCCAAGTCAAGGACCTCGAGATTGGGTATCAATGGTCTAATCAAGACTTGCATTAAGATTGTAGTCGTGTTTCATCGACAAACAACGAGGGCCGTCCATGCAATGTCAGTGGGTCATTTAGCTGGGTGCCGGCTGACTGAGCTGACTCGCGGGAATCATCATATGGAAGCCTTGAGCGAGCTTGGTGGGTATGACTCGTATTCCCGGCTCTGATAGTACAAGATTAGTTCTTGGACTTGAAGAACTACGGCAGTCACATACACACCATGCATGTATCTTAGATTGTGCAGGAGGCTACCATATCGAAAGACTTGGTTGCTATAAGCTCTATCTAGTGTAGTCAGAATGTGAGTGTGGACGGTGAGTTCCAAGAAAATATCCGTCTCCATTCAACGGTTGATAGCAGTGTCTCACTTACACTTCGACACTCGTTCCCTATAAAATATGTGGCCACAGTGACTGAACAGTGGGATGGGATCCCAGTGACGTTTCAGTGGGTAAACGAGTAAATGCTTTAGTCAAAGATGGGGACCAACATCCAAATTCCATACCCTAGACTATAGCTGTGAGATGGTAGACAGAAGGACCACACTTGTATGCACTCGGGAGCCTAAATGTTCATGCCATGATTTCACCTAGTCTCTAATGCCATGGACCGTTGCTAGACGGTCACCCATGTTGACAAGTGAATTCAGGTCAAGATTTTGGTGAATTGCGTGGACGATTTTAGAAGATCTCTATATTGGGATCTAGGTGGCAAATCCGGGAACAACGCGTGTAGCCGAACGAAGAAAGCTACAAGGGTGAGTACACTTGTTACGTTTCTTGCTTCTTCGTTTTCACCCTATGGCCTCCATGAATCTTCTATGTTTCGTTTATTCATCAAATACACCGAACGCCTCAGAGAATCAAGGGAACACCCCTTCATCCAGTTTTAAAATTCTATTTTAATTTCGTTATGCATGTTTACATTTATGATTAAATCACCTTAATGATTCTGTCGCGCTACTCCCGGGCCGATCCCTATTGTTTACAAAATCTCATGCAACAATATCAACCAATGGATACTAGCCATGCAATTTAGAAAGTAACTCATACCAACAATCATATCACTCCACAGCATAATACTCGACGTTATCATTTCATTTCTTAGGCCCCTGCTAACACAAGCTGGAGTGCATCACCCAATGGTCTTTCCCGGCTATCATCTCCATCACAGTATCTCTTTTTTTTCTCGATATCACACCGCAAATGGTTCGTATCATTTCTCATCATCAACAATACAATACAGCTCGTATTATATCCCACCATCAATCAAATCACACAGCACACAGCTCATATGATTTGTCACATTATCTCCATTGATCAATGACAACACACAACTCGTCATTAATCATATCATCATAAGCCATTGCAGTACGCCACCTAGTGAGGTAAGTCATCTTGTTATCTCATTTCACAATACTCCTATCAATAACTCCATCATTCAGTTTCATTCGACAATCAGTATCCTAACAATAACTTCATCATTTAAAATCATTTAACAGTCAAATATAGTATCACACAATCATTCATTTGGATCGTACACCATAGTCATAGATAAACACATAATAACAATTTCACAGATCAATAACGTAATCCAGACAGATAACCAATAATCCACAGTCAGGTATACAAACAATGAGTATATATATACCTTAATATATACATATCAATATATATATATATATATATGTAAATCCAATTAACCATACTTACCTTAACTCCCAAAACGATTACGCTAATAGAAGGAGTTGTTCAACCCTGTACTTTATCATCGCGTCCTATAATAGGTTATAATATGTATAATCAATATATCAAGAATATCATAATTGTTTGAATAAAATATTAAATAATATTCGTACATTTTTCACCAATATTTTAATATTTTCTTCATACCAAAATTAACCTCCATTCCATTTTCTTCCAAATAACTAGACATTCTAAACTTTTCAGGTATGTCTAATTTATTAATTAACTCATAAGAGTTTATTTTATCAAAACCCTCATTTTTATGACTACAATTCTTTATAACATCCCTAAATAAAATTATTGAAAAAAATTTCATATTCCTTTTCTAATAAATATAATATTTATCATATGTAATTCCCTAATATTTCTGAAATATATTTTTCTAATATTTCTATTAATTTCCAGAAATTCCTCACCATTATAGTAATTAATTAAACACCAGTACATATAATTAAGTATATGGTTAATAAACCCAATGAAATTGACCAAATCAGTTATAGCAATGATTAAATCTAATAAACCAAGTAATTTAATTACCCAACTATAACATTGTTAAAGCAAATGGGATATTTAATCAGTAACTAATTTATAAATAGTCAAACTCATAAAATTTTTCGTATAAATATTAAATCGAATAGTATGAATTACATTTAATAAAAGCATTAATCACACAATATAATTATTTTAAAGTATAATAAACTTAAATCCACAATTCTTACCTCTCATTTTTTTTTCCCATCAAGTGTATGGGTGTGGTAATGTGTGTGTGTGTGTGTGTGTGTGTGTGAGAGAGAGAGAGAGAGAGAGAGAGAGAGAGAGAGAGAATTTGTTTACTTAAATTGTAAGTTAACAATACGTATATATGTATATAAGTGAAAATGGTGAGGCAACCACGTGTTGCTCCCTTTTAATCCTCATTCTTTTCTTTTTTTTATTCTTTTTATTAACTTTGTTTTCAAAATACCCATTTCATTGGTCCTGATTTTATTAATTAATATTATTTGCTCCCAAATATTTTATAAGATTGCAATTCACTTTGTTCAAGTCTTAATATGATCAAATTTTAATCTATAATTTATGTACTAATTAATGGAGTTTCTTAAATTATTAGCACTTAATCCCATAATTATGAATAAAAATCTATGGATGCTACAAGTCTCCCTCCTAACAAATTTTTTTTCCCCGAATTTAATTAACGTACCAGCTCATGGAATAAATATGGGTACTTTTCTCTCATATTCTCCTCAACCTCCAAAGTGGCTTCTCTGGGAGAGTGATGGCTCCACTTTACCTTCAAAATTGGTATTTCTTTATTCCTCAACTTCTTTACACTCTGATTCAAAATTTCTATTGCTTCCTCTACGTATATTAATCCCTCTGATATTTCTGTCTCTGGTTCACGTAAAATATGGCTAGGATCGGATAGATAAATCATAGCATAACAGCATGAAACATATCATCTATTTGTGATAATTCTACTAGTAAAGTAATTAAGACGCTAGTGGTCCCATCTCTCTATAATTTTGTGAGAGCCAATATACCTCGAACACCTTTTCCTTTACTTACCAAATCTCAATATTTATTTCAACTCAGATACTTTCAGAAAAACTTCCTACATATCACATATTTCATCTCTCTTTGACGTTTATCAAAGGAATTTTCTTACTGATCTTGTGTTGTTTTCAAACACTTCTTAACCATTTATATCTGGTCTATCATTTCTTATACCAATTGAAGATCTATTAGTGGTTGTAACTCCTTAACATCCCACCATACTTGAGATCAATATCTCATAAAAAAGTTTTCTCTATGGTCATACTGATGCTAGAATGGAAATCTATCATTATATTTAAATCCCATCAGTGGTATATGATCACCCTAATTTTTCATTAAACTCTATTGTACAAGCTCTCATTGTATCTTCCAGTATCTGAATTGTCCTTTCTAATCATCCATCTATTTGAGGATGAAATACTATACTGAAATGTTATTACATTCCTAATGCCTCTTGTAAGATCTCAAAATATGAAATAAATCGAGGATCTCTATCATGCACCGTATAAATAGGCACACCATGTAATCTTACAATGTATGCGTAATACAACTTAACTAAATTTCTCTGAAGAATCACCTATCTCATAAAGCAATGAGTTGATTTTGGCGATCTATCCACAATTATCCAAATAGCATCATGTTTTCTGAATGTATATGAGAAAATTCATAATGATCTTTTCCTATTTTCATTCAGATATAGACATAGGTTGAAGCTTATCTGCTAGTGTTTAATGTTCTGGTCATAACCGTCAATACCCCATTTGTCACATAAGTCCATTTCCACGTATAAAACACACTATGTCTCCAAAGACCTTCTCATTAGATAGACAATCAATATTCAACCCAAACTTTTAACATTGTCACAACACCGTGGGGACCTATACCAACATAAACCAGGGATATAATTTCTAAAGTCAGTACTTTAGTTGTAGTAAATTGCATACTGGTCGGCCACCTAGCACTGATCTATAACAATTTAGTACTGAAAAACCCAAATGTCGCAAAATAACTTAAGCATTCAAATCACTCCTCTAATCCACTATGCCTCTACTCGATAACAAGTCAAGCGTTTAGTGGCAAATTCTACCACATCTTCTTTTTTTCCTTCATTTGCCACCAGTAGTAAGTTTTTAGATTCCAATACATTTTTACAAAACTAGGATGCATAGCATAAGGTGCATTGTAGGCTTCTTGCATGGTCTCCTCATGTAACCCCTCTATATCAGGTACACAAACTTACATCTTGTTCCCAATCACTCCATCAGTCCTTATTAAAAGTTTATTTTCTTACCCTGGTCTATTTCCTCTAACATTTGGAATAACAAAGGATCCAACTGAACCGTAATAATTCCGTCACTACTTATTTCTACTAACTGTCAAGTTTTGAGATTTTTATTTTTTTTCAATGTGTAAAAGCAACAAGTATGACAAATTATCCACATGTACTAATCTAGTCTTCATTTATGATAGTAAGGTTATACAAAACCAATCCCACTTCATTATTTCCTTTCTATATACCAAGACTTGTCCATGAATAAGGACTCTATTAGTTAGCTTTGAACTCGACATTTATTTTTCTTATATCTCATCAATATAATTTCACTTAAAAGTTTTATCCCTAACCAAAATATTTCTTGTATATATTGGCATTAAAAAATTTATTGAGCACGAACAATGCTATCTCATCAATCTAATAAATGCTACAGAAACTCAAATCATCTAAGGCATCCTAATAATATTACTTACGTAGAATTTAGTTGGTAGTTGTTAATTCCAAGACACCCATTACAAATTGACCATTTCTATTGATAGTTATTAATATATAAACTTTGTCAGACAATCAATACACTTATTATATAAGTTCCTTTCCAAATATAAAATATAGTATGTCTCCAAAGTTCCTTATCAAATTGAGAACCAATAGCGAACCACACTTTTAATAGTGTCACAACCTAAAGAAAACTACCACAACAGGACCAGTGACATAATTTCTCAAATTAGTACTCTAATTATAGTAAATCATGTATTAATCGATCACAACAATGGTTCATAACATTTTAGAACATATCCAAAAATTCCAAAATAACTGAAGCTTCTAAACCTCTACTCTGATTCAGTTGTTAACTTACACCTTACGTCCAAAGATTTTATACTAATACCACTAAGATTGTAGCTAGCTTAAATTGCAAAAAAATCGCTAACAAATTTGTTGCATGATCAATTCTAACTTCACATTCCTTGGTATTATTTTTAATAATAATATCATATCAAAACTTCCCAAATTAGCAAATAAGTGATTGAACTTTCCTACTCAACGCATTCGCTACCACATTCGTCTTTTTAGGATGAAAATCAATTGTACAATTATAACCCTTTGATGATTTTATCCATCTCATTTGTCTTGAATTCCTCCTTATGTATCAAAATATATTTCAGACTCTTATGATCATTGAGAATCTGAAATCTTTTCCCCAAACAAATATTGTCTCCCAGTTTTAAATGCATGTATAATTATTGTTACCTCCAATCATGCGTATGCAATTTAACTAATGGCTCCTTAATTGACCAGATGCATACGAAATCACCTTCTTATTTTGCATTGGTACACATCCTAAACCTCGTTTGAAAGCATTTGCATACCCCATGTATCCACCACTACCAGAGGACTGAACTAAAATCAGAGCTGATGTCAACCTCTTCATTAATTCATCAAAACTTTGTTGACACTACTCAGTCTGGCAAAAAAAACTATCCATTTCCTTAATAACTTTGTCAAAGATCGACAATTATGGAGAACTCTTAAAAAATATCCTATAATACCCGACTAATTCTAAGAAACTTTGAACTTCAATTCCATATTTATGTATTCTCCATTCCCCGATAGCTTTTACCTTTGGAAGGATCAGACATAACACCACCTCCAGATATGGCATATCACAGAAAAACTATCTAATTCACCCAAAATCATATTTACTCAACTTAGAATACAACTCCTTCTCTTTTGAGATCTGCAACACTATTTTGAATATTTTTCCTGCTCCTCTCTACTCCTCAAATTCACTAAATCATCTATAAAAACTATCACCAATTGATCTAAGGACTCTTTAAATGTTCGATTCGTCAATGTCACAAATGTATTCTATGCATTTCTTAATCCCAAAGGCATTATTAGAACTCATAAATGACCCTAACGAGTGTCGAAAAGTTGTTTTAGGTATATCCTTATTTGCGATCCTCAATTGCCATAACTAGACCTCAAATAAATTTTGAAAAGATTATAGCTCCCTTCAACTGGTCTAATAAACCATCAATTCTTGGTAATGGATATTCAGTTTTCATTGTCACCCAATTCAATTGCCTATAACCAGTACATTATCTCATACTATCATTCTTATTTTTCACAAACACCAGTATTCCCTACAGTAAAGTACTCCGCCTATTGAGTTCATCTCTAATATTTCTCCTATTTTATTTCATAAACTCCTATAATTCTACTAGACATATTCTATATGGCGCAATATCGAAATAGGTGATGTCCCAAAAATAGTCTCTATTTCAGAATCTACTTCTCGATAAGAAGGTAACCCAAGTAATTCCTGAGAACATATCAGGGATTTGTTTAAATATTGGGACATCTAATACAACAGAATTAGCTATCATAGCCTCATGTAAATTAGATAGATACGCTTCACACCTTTCTTTAATTAAATTTAAGACAGTAACACATATATTAAATAGTTGGGTATAACTTTCTCTTCTCCACAATCACCATACTCATTTGCCTATTGACTTCTACTACCACTTTTTTTGTTTAACTGTCAACAATAGCGTGTCTATGAGATAATCATTTTATTCGCGAAATAATATCAAAACTCTCTAAGGTTTATCATCACCAAATTGGCATGTAATGTAACACCATCCACTACCACTAGACCACATCTTACTACAGTATTAACTAGCATAACACCACTAAGTAGGCACATATACACATACATCGGACTTTAGTTGTTCTATATCACCATACACAAACTTTAATGACTCCTTCACGTCAGCAGTGTTTCCACTAGACATTCCAGCCTATATGGAACTCACATTTACTCTTAGGTTTATTATATATGTTTTAAGTATTCAATAATACTATTCTTCACAAATTATCCCCATAGATACTAATCCCTGCTTTGATACCACCCAATGTAGCACCCTCTATAGCACTACGCTTTGATACCACTAATTATAACACATCTTCCATAACTAAACCCGTTTTACAAGAAAATCATATTAAAACCAATAAATCGTGAAATACAAATTCAAACAAAACTCTAATATTTCTGTAGTTATGTAGCTAGAGATCTTAACCCAAGATGTCACTAATGACCCACCTAATAAGACTGGCAGCACGATTTATGACCCAATTCAGCTAGTCATTGGAACTTTTACCCTGAAAAATACGTGGCAAGGTATGAGTTGCCTACTCAATAAGTATAGCTAATTAACTTATATATATACACATATGCAACAAGACAAATCTCATGCAATGACATCAACCAATAGAAACTAGTCATGCAATTCAGGAAGTAACACATTCAAACAATCATATCAATACACAACATAATACTTGATGTTATTATTTAATTTCTTGAGGCCCTGCTTACCAAAGTTGGAGTGCATCACTCACTGGTCTTTGTCAGCTACCATCTCCATCACAATATCTCTTTTTTTTTTCTCGATCGATGTCACACAACACACAGCTCGTATGATACCCAATCATAAATGATACCACACAACACACAACTCGTATGATATCCCCACCATCATCATATCACACAGCTCGTATGATATATCACATTATCTCCACTGATAAATGACAACACACAACTCGTCATTAATCATATCATCATAAGCCATTGCAGTATGCCCCCCTAATGAGGTAAGTCATATGTTTATCTCTATTCACAATATTCTTATCAATAACTCCATCATTCAGTTTCATTCAACAATCAGTATCCCAACAATAACTTCATCATTTAATATTATAAACAATCAAATATAGTATCACACAATCATTCATGTAACTCGTACACCATAAGCCATAGATAAGCACATAATAACCGTTTCACAAACCAATAACGTAATCTATATAGATAACCAATCATCCACAATCAGGTATACAAACAATAAGTATATATAAATATCTCTCTATATACATATCAATATATGTATATATAAATCCAATTAACTATACTTACCTTAAATTCCAAAACGATTGCGCTAATAGAAGGACTTGTTCAACCCTCTACTTTATCATCGCATCCTATAATAGGTTACAATATGTATAATCAATGTATCGAGAATATCATAATTTTTTTAATAAAATATTAAATAATACTCGTACATTTTCTACCAATCTTTTCATATTCCTTCATATCGAAATTCAAACCTCCATTCTATTTTTTTTTACCAAATAACTAGACATTCTAAACTTTTCAGGTATATCTAATTTATCAATTAACTCATAAGAGTTTATTTTATCAAACCTCTCATATTTTTATGACTGTCATTTTTTATAACATCCCTAAATAAAATTATTATAAAAATATCATATTCTTTGTACAATAAATATAATATTTCTCAAATGGAATTCCCTAATATTTCTCAAATTTAATTTTCTAATATTTCTATTAATGTTTAAATTCCTCACCATTATAGTAATTAATTAAACACCGGTAGGTATAATTAAGTATTTGGTTAATAAACCCGATGAAATTGAGCAAATCAATATAGCAATTATTAAATCCAATAAATCAAGTAATTTAATTACCCTACTATAATATTTTTAAAGCAAATGGGATATTTAATCAGTCACCAATTTATAAATAGTGAAACTCATAAAATTTTTCGGTTAAACATTAAATCGAATAGTATAAATAACATTTCATAAAAACACTAATCAAATAATATAATTATTTTAAATTATGATAAATATAAAACCATATGTCTTACCTCTGTTTGTTTTTCCGTTAAGTGTATGGGTGTGGAAATGTGTGTGTGTGAGAGAGAGAGAATTGGTTTTCTTAAATTGTAAGTTAACAATATGTATATATGTATGTAAGTGAAAATGGTGAGGTAGCCACGCGCTGCTCTCTTTTAATCCTCATCTTTTTTTTTATTATTATTTTTAAATACCCATTATGTTCCTCCTGATTTTCTTAATTAATATTATTTACTCTGAAATATTTTATAAAACACCAATGCACTCCGTTCAAGTCTTAATATGATCAAAATATAATCTATAATGTATGTACTAATTAACTAAATTTCTTAAATAATTACCAATTAATTTCATAATTATAAATACAAATTTATGGATTTTTACAAAATCATTGCGAAAACATATTGGCATTTTATTTTAAGTTGAATAAATCACCCATTAAAATTTGACGAGAAGGGTTTTGCGAAAAGTTTTAAAACTATAAATATGACCAAATAAAAGCATATTTTGGGAATAAATTTAAATTATATCCTAAATTGAAGAAATCACCTATCCAGTAAACATAAATTTTTAAGATTAAGAGAAAAAGTTACAGGTAGCAGAGATAGTAGATCTTTGAAAAACTGGTTATGTTTTGACAGAGCGATATGAATTTGAGAGAACGATTTAAGGTTACATTTGGATTGAAAGATTATAAATAATGGATTCCAATCCTTTAATAATAAATCTTTTGAATTTATTTGGATAATTTCAAATTTAAAAGAATTTAAACCCTTCAATTCTAATTTTGAGTTGTATTTTATTACATATTGATGGATTTTAAATTCTTTTCAAATGGAGTCATTTGAAATTATTTTTCCATACCCAAATCCGGCAAGCCAAAAATGCACATGATTTCAAATGACTATGTATCAAAAGAATATGAAATTCATAAATATTTAACAAAACATTGTTCAAGATTAGAGTCGAATGATTTAAAATCCTTCAAATTTAGAATGAGGCTTTAATGGATTGATAGATTTGAATTTAAGAAAAAGATTTAGAAAAAGGCATTCAAATGACTCTATATGGGAAGAATTTGAAATCCATCAATATTTTGTTGGAAGGATCCAACAGTGAGACCACAAAGTTTCACACAAAAATAATACACAGATTAGTAAAAAAACATATAAAGGAATTACAGCGGGGGATGGGTTATACATAGCCTTAATATTACAAACCAGAAAGGAGGGTATTAAATAATACAGAACAATGAAAAACAGAGGTAATGGCTCAAGAAGCCAGATTCAAAGGGCGTTCGCCCAATCGCCCACCCGAAGACTCAAGCAACCTCCTTCACGGTTGCTTTGGCCACAACACCACCACACAGGCACTTGTCCACAAAGGACCCTCATGAAGAGCACAGTAAGTTCACAGAGAACTTTTAGAGAGGAAGTGAAGAAGTAGAAGAATGTCTTAGGTTATCCTCCATCAAAGAACCAATAGGATTTATATAGTAGTTTAAGAGAACACAGAAGAAGAGATAATCTGGGACAAGTGAAAGAAAAGGAGAAGACACCATTGGAATGAAAGAATCGGTATGGCTCGGGAATGCGGCGGAAGTGAAAAATAAAAGAAATTTATAATGATTTCAAAGGGTTGTTCCTTTTGAATTTTCGGGCGTTTGGTGTATTCAAAAACATTATAACATACAGAAAAATATGCTTGAACATATGGCTAGAGGAGGAAACGAAAAATGCAATAATTTAAATCGGAACATTACCTTTTTCGTTTCACATATAGAACGACAACACGCGTTGATTCCCTTTTCATTCCTTTTCCGTTCACTTTAGGACTCAACTTAGAATCCCTCTAAAGATGATCCACACCACACTAGGAAAGTAAAATCACAATCCATTGCTAGATGGAAATGAGATTAGAGGAAGAAAATTCGAATAACACTATCATATTAGTGTATTTGAATTCCTCTTTGTTCTTAACTTGAATAGACTTCAAGAAGAACATAAAGAGTCTTTTGGAGAGGAAAATTTCGTGGCTCTTTTTGAGGGGAGAGCAAGTTAGGGAGTTATAAGAGTATGTGTGTAGTTGTGTAGTTGTAGGTAGTTTCCAGAACCACCTACACACTATTGCACAACTTGTGCCCAACCTCCAACCATGTTAGCACAATATGTGGACCACCTAACCATCATGGCAAGCCACATCATTGCTTACATGGAGCCACATCGTTGCTTACATGGAGGACTTTCAACTTCTCTTAAACTTGCATCAAACCTTTGAGCTTTGATTTCAAGTCATGGACCGGTTTTGACCGATCTTGATTTAATCAATTAAATCAAGTGATCCATGGGTTTCAAATTAATCCAATTAATTTTAAACCTTATTGAAATTCAAAAGTTTATTTAATTCAATTAAATAAAAATAAGCTCAAACACTAATTAATTGATCCAATCAATTAATTAAAGGAAACTCAATAAATTAATCCAATTAATTTAAAGGTATTAAGCCCAAAATTAATTAATCCAATTAATTAATTTTTGGGTCATCTATCCAATGAATTTTTCAATAAATGATCCAATCATTTATATTCTCCTTGAATTAATTTAATGCAATTAAATTAATTCGCTTCTTCCAGAATTAATTCCAAATTAATTCCACTACTTCCATAGTGATTTGTGTGCGACTCTTTAGGTCCACCCTCAGCTAAACTTGGGCTTGTGTCCAACACAATTGATTAATTAAATCTAATTTAAGTAATTATTTCTGATTAATCATTAATAAAAAATGACCGTCACCATGGGTGGCCGTCTAGCAACGGTCTGTGGCACTAGATACTAGGTGAATGTTAGCGTGAACATTTAAGCTCCAAATTCCATACAGGTACAGTCCTTCCGTCGATCATCTCCCGACCTTAGTCTAGGGCATGGAATTAGGTGTTGGTTCCCATCCTGGACCAGGCAACTATGCTTCAAACTCGAGACACGTTTACTCTATTGATCGACCTAGGGAACCATTCCCTACTCGACCAATCGCTACGGCCGTAGACTTGAAGAGTCTAAACCATCTCAGAGCGCATATGAGACATAGCTGTCATATACTGACAGGGGACAGATTCTCTCTTGGAATCCACCATCCTCACTACATACTCCGGCTGCACTGGACAAGGATTATAATGACCATATCAAATACACGGTCACCTCTCGCCAGATCCAAGATACAGCCTTCATATGTATGCGACTGCCATGATTTCTAAAGTTCGAGGACTAATCCCGTACTATCGGAACCAGGAATTCCAGTCATACCGACCAAGCCTCCAAGGCTTTCATATGACGATTCTCGCGAGTCAGTTCAGTTAGTCGACTACCTTGCCAACTAACCCACTAAAATTGCATAGACGACCTATGTCTAGCACCGATGAAACTCCACACTCACCCAGTGAATGCAATACTTAGTGCAAGTCTCTATAGGGCACTCGAGGCCCAGTCTCGAGGTCCTCGACTTGGTTTCATAATCGCCAACCTATGAGCAGCTCAACTCAATGGGTTTAACCAATCAGTCTGTGGCGTTTGTTGTGACATTGAAACGCCATTCAATGTGAGTAGTAAGCACAACAAACACATTTTGCTAATGATGAATACTTCCTTTATCCATCAATATAATATTACTTTGATAAAGATCGATGAATAGTTCCCAGAACAACTAATCCAATTGACTTTTTGATCACCTATTCTAACAATCTCCCACTTGACCACAAAGCCAATTACCCATGTTGCTCAGAGCTTTATGAGCACGAGCAATCTACAATACCAGCTCGGTCACTATATTTCTCTGCCGAAGTGACAAGGTCTAACCTTGTCACCTCTTCCTACCATTGTTGCCTGCAAATGGTGGTTGTCTAAGAAGTTTCCATAGATCTGTGATGAGATCTCGGGCCCAAAAGCTTTTGCCAAAACCTAATTGTTCTCCTCTAAGGCAACTACTGGCTCGGCTGTGCTAGGCACCACTTCCATGCTATGGATGTGGTTTTCAATCCAAACTACTTTCCAGAAACAACTTCCAAAGTCGCCATACATTCGACTTTCATAATAACATGTTGTGTTATCCTGCTTGAAACCTTTCCAAGCCACCACACTCACCATTAAGTCAAAATGTACATACATATTGAGACTAAACATTATTCACATGATTTTGGAAGCTAGTATCGCTATAGCCTTCTAGAATCAACCCTCCACAAAATGTGCATTAAGAACACTTCTTTAATCCTTATTCAGGTATTAAAGATATTCTCAACAGTTGTCTACTACCTTCTCGGCATAAGCCCAATAACCATTGTTATGCCCAAAGCATACACAGCATCAGGCCCAATGCACAAACAACATTTTCATGCTGCCTAAGGCAAAGACGTAGGGGATGTCAAACATCTAAGCTTTCTCATCTGTCTAGCGTGACTGAGTCTTGAACAACTTAACCCTGTATAAAGGAATCCAATTCATATCATGGAGAATTACATGAACAACGCTCATGTGTCAGTGTTTCCTAACATCTTAAATTCATTCCAAATGAATAAGACGTTACACACTAAACACTTGGAACAAAACTATCCTCCCACTGATCCTAAAGCCTGTTACTGATTGAGTCATACTCCGTATGAACTCGTCAATCGAATATTCCAGTTATACAAAATTTCAAACCCAGTTTGAATTTTATGACGGATTCAATAGCTCTATGCCATTGATCCAAACCCGATGTCTAACATTACTTCTCCTTGTATCTTTTGGATGATAATTCAATTGATCGGATAGGCCCAGAAACCTATACCTCTCAAGTAACTAAGGTATTCTGGTTATCCCTAAGAGGACTGGAATAATATAATTACAAATGATGTTTGTATTATTCTACATTAAACCTGCACAAATCAGACACCTAGTCTAATTTGTCTCCCACTAGTCCCTTGACGTATGTGGGACCATCCCATGTACTCAAGAACTTTGTAGGATGCAGGCTTACCAAACCATATCCTATATGCCAACTAGATCATGGCTATTAGAAAATGCCATGTTTCTCAACTTGGCAACCTTTCAAGTCCATGTCTAGACGATTTAAGGTAATCCAGTGAAACTCCGATCGAACCAAGTCTAACAAGGTTCGATTTCTCCCTTATCAGAGACCGTTCAACCATGGTCCTTACAGGAAGAATGCCACTGGGTGAGAATTCCATTGTCATCTGGATATTCAAAACTTGTACTAAATACACTTCCCTTCGATCTAATCGAGAGGTTTAATTTTGCAATCAGCTTCGTTCACCACTCTAAGTCTAATTCCCCGAACCTATCCAATGTCCTTAGACTTGTGAACCCTCTTCTGGTGTTGTGTATTCAGTAACCTATGAATGTCTAAATGGATCAAATCTGATAGACTTTTGGCAAGCCCACTTTGTCCAACAAAGAAGCCTTACAGTCTTTCCAACTCAGAGAGAACTTGTAAGCTAGTTGACTCAAATTGTCTATCACTAGACTCTTTAAATCTTCCAACTTCTTCGTCCTTAACTAAAGGAAAAACCATCCTAGCTTATGGATGCCAAATTCGTAAGTTTATCTTGATTATCCATTTTAATCATTTGATAAGAGTACTCATAATCCAATTATGGGATGATATTTAAGGATAATTATGTATCCCGCCTAGCAGACAAGAATAGTCATTCTTTGTCAAATAAAGCAATTTTATTGATCAAATGTATGTAATTAAAAACTGTCCAACAGTACATAAAAAACATACTTCGATCATGCCAGGTTACATATTTCCTTTCAAACTCTATCCTAACATGATCACTACTATGCTAAGCCTAACTACTCCCTAGTCTTTGCAGCAATGGCCCTGCCATCGCTAAGCCTTAGGACCTGTCTGGGCTTTCTATTCATAACCACCTGCAAACTATTCGCAGATTATGATTAACTAGTATCCAATACCAAAGAGTAGAACAATAATAAAGTTGGTACTCAATTCAAATGTACGTTCATTGGAGAGGAGTTTAAGATACTCCCTATTTTAATGTCCCTTTTCGCGGCAGTTAATGCACACATCGTTTGGAATCTATGACTTTGACTGTCGAACCCTCTTCCTCTTTCCTTTACCTCCGCCCAGCAGTGTAACAAGATCAATCGAAGTGCTAGCAGCGACTGATGTTGTCTTAGCTTTCTTCCTCTTCCACCGTCCAGCATCCTTGCCTTTCGCTTCTGAGTTGAAGCCTCTCCCACTAGTACCGCCGGGCAGATTTTTCAATCGTTGCCTCGTACCGGACCAACATATTTATCAAGTCGACAATAAATTGGTCAAAGGAGGTAGAAAGAGACTGAAGGATCACGTTGATGTACGTCTCTTTTTCAAAATTAGCTTGGAGGTCTTTGATCTTTTCCACAAGGGATAGCATCATAACTCTATGCTCTTGTACAGATGACCCTTCTATCATCTTAGCTCCGAAGAATGCCTTCGTTGTAGTGTATCTAACATGCCGATCCGAGACCGCATAGATATCTTGCAAACGAAACATAATCGAGCCAACATCATCTAGCCTATCGTACTGCTTCTGGATCTCGTAAGTCATCGAGGCCAGTACGATGCTGCGGACCTGCCGGTGGTCAACATACATCTTCTCGAACGCTAAGCGTTCTTGAGGCATTAACTCATTCGGCAAGGCCTGAGGAAGATCCTTATCCAGAATGTAAGTCTGGTTCTCGAAATCTAAGACTATCTTAAGATTTCACAGCCAGTCGTTGTAGTTTGGTCCATTAAATATATTAGCCTCTAATATTGGCATTAGTGGATTCTTAGACATATACATTCAAAATGTAAACAGAAAAATATTAAGTAGATTATAGTAATATTATGTTCAAGTTAAGACTTGGTCTTTAGTCATTAACCCTCCCTCTATTTTTGCGAAAGCACATCACTCTCAAATGAGGTTCCGAGAAATCATTTTCTAGTGGGTTTGAGGTCCACAAACGCAATTATCCATGCCCCGCTTTTACGATTCACACGGAAAAAAGCTTTGTGGGAGGTAACCTATACCATTCTCATCCAATGAGATCCCCAAGTTATTTTGCCTCGCCTCTTCACATGATTCCGAGGACTCCAAGCAAATAATGTTACTCAACGTTAGGCCCGACCCATGAACCAAATGAATATCTCAACTATCGCCCCTCACGACTCATGAGACAGGGAAATAGGAGCATATTCCTTTGTTCATAACAATAGCATAGCTTTCTTCCATTCCAAACGTGTCACGACTCGTGAGACCACGAATGGGTGAAAGTAGCTTCCTCACTACATTGCTATGGATGGAAGGCTTGGATTTAAATTAAACCATTTGACTTTTTAATCCATTAATGGGCCTAATATTTACTTGGACCATCCAAGTGAGATTTAAGTTTATTAGTGACCGAGAACTCATCATTAAGAAAGTTTTGCGTGCTCGAGTTTTAACATTGAATTTAAAGGATGCATTCCAAACACATCATACATCAAATATTAAAACATACACCACATGCAAAAAATAAGCCTAGCACGCCCCTGTTGGATGATCACAAGCCCAATACTATGTGATCCACTAAACCCGAAGTGGATCTATGGTCAATATAGGGTGACCTACACTATTACAAAATTATAACCCATTATCATTCTAATGGGCCTTGTAACACCTCTTCGTTCTTTTGGACTCTCCATCGTGGGCTCCGTCCAATGGGCCTCTTCTTGGGCCTCCATCTCCATGGAAATGCTTCCTTACAATTTATTTCAAAATAAATCCCCACCAACCTAATTACACTCATTACAAATTAAATAAGAAACCCCAATCATAAGTTTGGGGGAGTACAAAAGGAGGCAGAAAGCAAGCCTTATTATTTCAAGGCTAAATACGAAAGAGAGAATAATAAAACAAAGAGGCACGCAGGCCTCACCCAACAAAATTAAACCATACATAAGGGCCATGGGCTTTGTGATCATCCCCGTTGTTTATCCAATAAACAATTAATACACATTTATATCAAATATAAATATACCCAATAAATAAATACATCCAATGCATTTATTAAAATAATATCCAATATCATCAACAACAACATAATTATATGCAGAAAAAAAAAATATTAATCATGCAATTAAAAATGGATATCAAGTATCATACATCCAATGTACCAAAAATATTTTTTTTTTGTTTGGAAACCATTTCCAAATCAATCTAAGGCATAATTAATTTTAGAAAAATCCAATTTAACTAAAATTAAAATTAGCCAAAATCAATCATTTCAAAAAATATGCAGAAATGTGAAAAATCCAATTTTTTGGGTAAAAAACGGCAAAAAACGGCCCAGCCGTTCGGAACCAGCTGGCCGACAGCACTGTCGGCCGCGCGCAGGCACCCCTGCATGCGCGCCGTGCACGCGCGCAACGCCAGCACGCGCACGCCCGGCCAGCAATGCGCAGGCGCGCGCGCCCTGCGCACCCGCGTGCGCGCCTGGCTCCCTGTCGGCCGGTAGTTACTATGCTGCACGTTTTTCAACCCAATTATTTTTTTAAAATTTTGCATTAAAACTGAAACTAAAACATGCATTTACAGAAAATTCAATTTTCAAAAAATTCATGGATATCCATAATTAAAAGCAAAACTAACACATATTCGTCTAAACACATAATCATGCTTAAAACCATGAAACATGCTTTTCAAAAGCAAATAAAACCTGTTGATCATGCTCATCACATAAAACCATGTTGTTCCTAAAGCCGCAACACCGAACCGGACTTTTATACCACTGAAAGAATCGGTACGGCCCGGGAACATGGAGGAAGAGTAAAATAAAAGAAATTTATAACGATTTCAAAGGGTTGTTCCCTTTGAATTCCCGGGTGTTCGGTGTATTCAAAAGTATTATAAGATATAGAAAAATATGCTTTAATATATGGCTAGAGGAGGAAACGACAAATTCAATAATTTAAATCGGAACATTACCTTTTTCGTTTCACATGTAGAACGGCAACAAGCGTTGATTCCATTTCCGTTCCTTTTCCGTTAATTTTAGGACTCAACTTAGAATCCCTCTAAAGATGATCCACACCACACTAGGAAAGTAAAATCTCAATCCATTCCTAGATGAAAATGAGATTAGTGGAAGAAAATCCGAGTAACACTATCATATTGGTGTATTCGAATTCCTCTTTGTTCTTAACTTGAATAGACTTCAAGAAGAACACAAAAGAGTCTTTTGGAGAGGAAAATTTCGTGGCTCTTTGTGAGGGGAGAGCAAGTTAGGGAGTTAGAAGAGTATGTGTGTAGTTGTGTAGTTGTGTAGTTGTAGGTAGTTTTCAAAACCACCTACACACTATGCACAACTTGTGCTCAACCTCCAATCATGTTAGCACAATATGTGGACCACCTACCATGGCAAGCCACATCATTGCTTATATGGAGTCACATCATTGCTTACATGGAGGACTTTAAACTCCTCTTAAATTTGCATCAAACCTTTGAGTTTTGATTTCAAGTCATGGACTGGTTTTGATCGGTCTTGATGTAATCAAATTAAATCAAGTGATCCATGGGTTTCAAATTAATCCAATTAATTTTAAATTAATTTGAAATCCAAAAGTTTATTTAATTCAATTAAATAAACATAAGCTCAAACACTAATTAATTGATCTAATCAATTAATTAAATGAAACCTAATAAATTAATTCAATTAATTTAAGGTATTAAGCCCAAAATTAATTAATCCAATTAATTAATTCTTGGGCCATCCATCCAATGGATTTTCCAATAAATGATCCAATCATTTATATTCTCCTTGAATTAATTTAATCCAATTAAATTAATTTGCTTCTTCCAAAATTAATTCCAAATTAATTCCACTACTTCCATAGTGATTTGTGTGTGACTCTTTAGGTTCACCCTCAGCTAGACTTGGGCTTGTGTCCAACACAATTGATTAATTAAATCTAATTTAATTAATTATTTCTGATTAACCATTAATCAGAAATGACCGTCACCATGGGTGGCCGTCTAGCAATGGTCCATGGCACTAGAGACTAGGTGAATGTTGGCGTGAACATTTAGGCTCCGAATTCCATATTGGTACAGTCCTTCCATCGACCATCTCCTGACCTTAGTCTAGGGCATGGAATTGGACTTCGGTTTCCATCCTGGACCAGGCAACTATGCTTCAAACTCGAGACGCGTTTACTCTATTGATCGACCTAGGGAACCATTCCCTACTCGACTAATCGCTACGGCCATAGACTTGAAGAGTCTAAACCATCTCAGAGCGCATAGGAGACATAGCTGTCAAATACTAACAGGGGACATATTCTCTCTTGGAATCCACCGTCCTCACCACATACTCCAACTACACTGGACAAGGCTTATAATGACCATATCAAAGACACAGTCACCTCTCGCCAGATCCAAGATACAACCTTCATATGTATGCGACTGCCATGATTCCTCAAGTCTGAGGACTAATCCCGTACTATTGGAACCAGGAATTCCAGTCATACCGACCAAGACTCCAAGGCTTTCATATAAAGATTCTCGCGAGTCAGACCAACTAACCCACTAAAATTGCATAGACGACCTACGTCTATCACCGATGAAACTCGGCGCTCACCCAGTGAATGCAATACTTAGTGCAAGTCTCTAAGGGCACTCGATGCCTAGTCTCGAGGTCCTCGACTTGGAACATTTTAGACCGACCCTCAAGGAGTTGGTTTCATAGCCGCCAACCTATGTGCAACTCAACTCAATGGATTTAACCAATCAGTCTGTGGGCATTTGTTGTGACATTGAAATGCCATGCAATGTGAGTAGTAAGCACAACAAACACATTTTTCAAATGATTAATACCTACTTTATCCATCAATATAACATTACTTTGATAAAGATCGACGAATAGTTCCCAGAACAACCAATCCAATTGACTTTCTAGTCACCTATTCTAACATGGAAATGAGAGGAAGCTTTGGTAAAATGTGAGAGAGATAAGAGAGCACTTATAGAGGAGGCAGATTTGAGGGAGGTGAATGGTGTAAAGAATACTTAGGGTTAGGGTTAATAAAGCACTGAAGAGACGCGTTCCGGATCGGGTCACTCGGGCCAGGTGAGGAGGATCTAGTGGGCCTAAGCAAGGCTTGCACCAAGCCGTCCATGTGAAAATGGGAGGAGCCTGTGGGTTGGGCTAATTAAAGAGGGGACATGGGCAATATTTTATAACACTCTCCACCTTGGTCATGGACCATAGGGAGGCCCAGGCCCACAACCCTTGAATCTGGATATCATCATCGCCAGGTTCGTCGGGATGCCAGAAGGACTCTTGCAAAAATAGATGGAGAAAACTTTACATATATGTGTTAGAAAATGCAAAGAATACTGAAGAGATCTAATTATAATTTTAAAATCTTGAGACATGTTTTAAACTTTTCTATTGGTAGACACTTAGTCCCTATGTCAGCTGGGTTGGAATTAGAACTAATCTTTTGTAGGTTGATGATGTCTTTTCCAACTATGTCCCTAATAAAATGTTATCTAACATCTATGTATTTAGTTCTATCATGAAAGATACAATTTTTACAAAGTTGTATTCCTGATTGACTATCCGAATAAATGGTGACTTTGTCTTTTAGAAAACCGATTTCCTTTAATAATCCTTCTAGCCATGTAGCTTCTTTGAAAGCTTTAGTGGTGGCAATATATTCGATTTCAGTAGTGAAAAGTGCAACAATATGTTGTAATTGAGATTTCCAACTTATAAAAGCACCACACAAAGTGAACACATAAGATGTAGTTGATTTCCTAATGTCTCTATCATTGGCATAGTTGGAGTCTACATATCCAACTAAACTCTTTAGAGCATTTTTTTTGAAAATCTTATGCCTATATTTATGGAACCATTCAGGTATCTCAACAACCATTTAAGAGCTTCCCAATGAGGCAGACCAACATTAGACATGTATTTGCTAAGACAACTAACATCATATGCAATGTCAGGATGTGTACTAACCATAAGATACATGATAGACCCAATGACACTAGAGTAAGGAACCTTATTCATTTGTTCTTTTTCTTGTTCAGGTTTAGGACACTAATCCTTACTAAGTTGGAAATGTGCCGCTAAGGGAACGGATGAAGGTTTTAAATCAGCCATAGAAAATTTTTCCAAAACAGCTTTAATATGCGGCGTCTGATTTAGGAAGATAGTAGAATTATTCCTATCCCTTTCATGGACATACCTAAAATTTTCTTGGCATTACCAAGATCCTTCATTTCAAATGTTCAACACAGATTGTTTTAAAATTTCATGATTAATTATATACTAGGACTAGCAATTAACATATCATCAACATATAAGAGAAGAAGCATAGGTACAAAAGATTCATACTTAAAGTACAAGCAATGATCATAAACACTTCTTTTAAATTTTAAAGAATGCATGAACAAGTCAAATATTTTATTCCACTACCTAGGAGATTGTTTTAGTCCATAAAGAGATTCCTTTAACAAGCACACATGTTTAGGAAATTCTTTATTAATGAAACCACTAGGTTGTTTCATATAAATTTGTTCATCTAAATCTCCCTGCAAGAAAGCAGTTTTGACATCCATTTGTTTTAATTCTCAGTCATGTTGAGCAACAAGGGCAAGCATGATTCTAACGGTAGTGTATTGACAGTAGGAGAAAAGATTTCAGAGTAATCAATGAAAGAATCGGGTACGGCCCGGGAACGCAACGGAAGCGTAAAAACATAAATTTAAAACATAATTTAAACCGGATTCAAAGGGGTGTTCCCTTTGAAGTTCCCAGGAATTCGGTGTTTGTCAAAGCATAAACAACAAAATAAAACATGTTGGACATGTGGCTTAAAAGGAGAAGAACAAAGTTATACAAAAATATAAAAGGAAACCAACCTTTGTTCGTTTATGTAGAACATGTTCGTGCGTTGTTCCTATCTTTTTCCTTCTTTGTTCGTCCACTTGAGAGCTCAATGTAGAACTCCTCTAATGTGTTCTACACCACACTATGGATGTATTTCTACTCTATTGCTAGATGGAAAATAGAAACAAAGAAGAAGAAACAATTCCGAAGAAAGCACTATCGATTTGTGTACCTTGAATGCTTTTGTTCAATCTTCTCTAAGAAGTATGAACACTAAAAGAGAGAATTTTCAGAGAGTATTTTGGCCTAAAATCTCCAGCAAAAATGAAGCAAGTTAAAATGAATTGTTTCTAGCAAAGTGGTTTTGTATATGTAGAATGTAGTGTTCAAAAAAACCACCTACATAAGTAACCTCCAAGGCAACTTCCACATACACACACTTCTAGCACATCCACAATACATGATAGCAAGAAAAAACCACCCACAAAAGAGCGAAAATTCGTGCACATCATGTATATATATGGAAGAGTTGAAACTCCTGCTTAACTAGCTTCAACTTGCATGAAAAATGGAATTGGACCTTTATGTTTTTGGACTTGTATTTAATCAAATTAAATAAAGTCCAAACATGTATCCATTGGGCATTAATTAATCTAATTAATTTCAATCCAATTGAAACCCAATTATTTATTTATCCAATTAAATAAACATAAGTCCAAATTAAGTATAATTGATCCAATCAACTATTCTAGCCAAAACCCGATAAATTAATCCAATTAATTTAAAGGTTCTTAGTCCAAAAAATTAACTAATCCAATTAAATAATTCTTGGACCATCCATCAAATGAATTTCTCAATAAATGATCCAATCATTTATTTTATCTCTTGAATAAATTTAATCCGATTAAATTTATTCACTTCTTCTAGAATTAATTCCAAATTAATTCCGTCAAATCCAAAGTGATTTATGTGTGACTCATTAGGTTCACCCTCAGCTAGACTTGGGCTTGTGTCCAACACAATTGGTCAATTAAATCTAATTTAATTAATTATTTTCCGATTAACCATTAATCGGAAAAACGCCCGTCACCATGGGTGGCCGTCTAGCAATGGTCCATGGCACTAGAGACTAGGTGAATGTTGGCGTGAACATTTAGGCTCCCGAGTTCCATACGAGTACGGTCCTTTCATCATCCGTCTCCCGGTCTAAGTCTAGGGCATGGAATTGGGCATCGGTTCCCATCCTGGACTAGACAACTATGCTCAGTAACTCGAGACACATTTACTCTATCCATCAACGTAGGAAACCATTCCCTACTCGATCAATCGCTGTGGCCATAGACTTATAAGAGTTTAAACTGTCTCAGAGAGCATAGGAGACTCGACTGTCATATACTGATAGGTGACGGATCCTATCTTGGAATCCACTGTCCTCAATACATATTCCGACTGCACTGTATAAACGTATCCCAGATTGATTTCTCTTGCCGGATGCTAGATATAGCCATCATATGCATGTGATGGCCATGATTCCTCAAGTTCGAGGACTAATCTCGTACTATCGGAGACGGGAATGCCAGTCATACCGATCAAGCCTCCAAGGCTTCCATATGACGATTCCCACAACTCAGTTCAGTCAGCTGACATCCTTGTCAACTAACCCACTAATATTGCATAGACATCCAACGTTTGTCACCGATGAAACACGTCACTCATCCAATGAATGCAATCCTTAGTGCAAGTCTGTATAGGACTCTCGATGCCCTGTCTCAAGATCCTCGACTTGGAACGTTTCAGACCTAACCCTTAGAAGTTGGTTTTATAACTGCCATCCAATGCGCAATCCAACTACATGGGTTCTTCGTTTGGCCTGTGGGCTTTCTTGTGATGTTAATGGCTAAACATAAATAGCGAGCACAACATATTGAACTGTCAAACATGAATACTCACTTTATTCATATAAGAATATTACAATTACAATGACATTGTCAGAAATAGATTACATCAAAGCCAATCTAATTGGCTTTTCGGCCACCTATTCTAACAATCAATGTCTTGTTTTTTGTGTAAAGCCTATTGGTACCAGCCCAACTTTAAAACGGTTAGAATCATTTTCATGTTTGAGTTTAAAAACCCATTTACAATCTATAATAGAACAACTATAAGGTTTTGGGACAAGAACCCATGTTTTATTCACATGTAAAGATTTTATTTCTTCACACATAGCATCTAATCAGTTTTTAGAATTAATAGATTGTAAAGCTTTTTTCATAAGAATTAGGTTCAAAATTATCAGAATTTTCAGCAGTTAACATAAAGTCATTATATCTAAAAGGAATCCTACGTTCTCTTCTTTCCCTATCTCTTGCTAATTGGAAATTTCGTAAGGTATTTTCATCCTCAGGTTCATTATTTTCATTTTCATGACCAAAAATTTGATTTTCTTCCCTAATCTCTTCCCCTTGTTGGTTATTATCTGAAGGTTCCTTCACCTTAATAAAGGTGCATTCTATACCTACATCTTTATTACTCCTAGGTATATTAGTGAGACATGGCATTTCAGATTCATTGAAAATTACATCTCTACTAATAATAACTTTGAAACTTGGTTGGCTTCTACGCCAAAGCTTATATCCTTTTACGCCTTCAGGATAACCAATAAAAACACATTTTTGGGAACGAGGATCAAGCTTACCACCATTTTGCAAGAGCAGCACAACCAAAAATGCATAAAGAAGAAAATTCAACATTTTTACTAGACCACACAGATTCAGAAAATTTTCCAGATAATGGAATAGAAGGAGATCTGTTAATTAAATATGCAACAATTAACACAGCTTCCCCTTAGAATATTTTTGACAAGCCTGAACTAATTAGCATGCATCTTACTTTGTTTAACAAAGTTCTATTAATTCTTTCTGCTATACCATTATTTTGTGGCGTATAAGGGGTGGTTCTATGTCTCTTCATTCCACATTCATTACAAAAATTAAAAAATTGCTGGTTACAGAATTCTAGCCCATTATCAGTTCTTAATGCCTTTAGTTTCTTACTTGTTTGATTTTTAATTAGAGTTTTCCAATTTTTGAACTTATCAAAAACATCAAATTTATGTTTCATTAAGAAGACAAGTACCTTCCTTGAATAATTATCAATTATAGACAAAAAGTATCTATTACAACCATGAGTAGAAACATTATCAGGACCCCACACATCAATCAACATGCACATAATCAAGTATGCATGAATAAGATGAGCGACTTGGGTAGTGTGATGCAAGAAAATGAACTTTGTGTTGTTTTCCCAAAGTACAATCATCACAAAAAATCCAGTTTATTTATTGTCTTCTTTGTGCAATAATTCTAGGCCTCTTATACTTATATGGCCTAGTCTCTTATGCCATAAAAGATTTTTATCTGATTTTGAAATAGTTGTAGCAAGAGAATCATATGCACAGAGCAAATATATAAATTTCTTTTCTTTTCAGCTTTGAAAACCATTAAGGACCCTTTCATGATTTTCGTAATTCTCTTGCCCCACCTACCTTCTAACCCTTCTTCCTCAAGGGCAGCACATGAAATAAGATTATGACATAAATCAGGAACATGTCTAACATTCTTCATGGTTAACTTATAACCATTTTCAAAAGAAACACAGATGTCACCAAGACCTTTTATTTCACATAGTTTTTCATTTGCCATGTACACATAGCCCATACTACAAGATTTTGTAGTTTGTAATATTTCCTTAAAAGGAGACATGTGAAAAGTGCAGCTAGAGTCAATTAACCACTCATTCATATTTAAAGAAGACTTAGTAGAATGGGCATCACAGATCATATAGACTTTTCCTAAATTTTCTTCAGTTGTAACATTTGCATATTCTTTATTCTTCTTCTTTTTAGACTTTTTACAGTCTTTTATGTAATGCGATTTTCCTATACAATTATAACATCTTCTATCTTTAAATTTTTCATCCCTAGTTTTGGACTTAGATCTACTTCGACTTCTACTTTTCCCCTTACTATGTTTTCAGTATTTGTAGTCAGAGTTTCGATTTTTACTTCTTCCCCTAACATGATTAACTTCATTCTGAACTTGACTGGGTTTATTAGCTTTAAGATCCATTTCCTTGCTTTTTAACCCATTAATAACAGTGTTAAGGTTAACATGATCCCTACCATACTTATGGCAGCTTTTACATCACTATAGGTTTTAGGGATAACATTCAGTAAAACATAGGGATATAGTAATCAATATTCTTATCACTAGTTAGTTTAATATCTTGAATTAGTTTTGTTAAAATCATCAAGATTTTGTTCAATGTTTGTAGACAGATCTAATTTATATCTAAAGAATTTTTCAAGCAGAAACAGTTTACTAGGTAAAGAGGTTTTAGTATATAATTTTCTAATTTTTTCCATAAATTTTTGGCTGAGTTTTGTTTTCCTACTTTTCTAAGAACAGTATCTGAAAGGTTTAGAATGGTAGAAGAATAAGCATATTCATCATTTTCAGTACGTTTTTCTTCAGAAACGTTCTCAACATATTTATCATCAATTGCTTTAAAAACCTTTTGCTAAATTAAAATTCCTTTCATCTATTGTTGCCAAATTGAAAAATCAAATTTTTCATCAAAGGGTTGCAAATTATATCCAGCCATATGAAGAGAAATAATAGCAACAAATGCAATTTTAAATATCAAGAGCAGTAAATTGCAGAAAGCAATTATATATATATATATATATCAACAATATCAATAATTTCAAATGGGTTCCTTAACTTAACCTCAATCAGATACCTGACAACCTCTAGGGCTCGGCCAAGTGAGAGATAAGTAAGGGATTGGTCTTGGTCGGATAAACAGTAATAAGTAACAGTATTATAAATTGCTCAAATTAACATAATGCACAAGCATAAAAATAACAATAATTGCACTAGCAATATATCGCACAAAGCAGAAAGATATATACCAAGATATCGCCCAAAAGACAATAAAGCACAAAGCAGTATAATATATCCAAAAGTTCGCACAAAGAAGAAATTAGAATCGCACACAGTAAAATATAATCAGTTCCATTAAGGATTATATATATATATATATCAAGATATCGCAGAAATTGCACAAAGCAATAAAAAATCGCACACAACGAAGAATTAAAGATAGATAACACAAGAAGATTAGAACACTTTTACCAAACCTGCGCAGGCCAGAAAGAGCCCCAGAGCTCTGATACCACTGTTGGAAGGATACAGCAGTGATTCCACAAAACTTCACACAGAAATAATACACAGACTAGTAAAAAAACATGTAAAGGAATTAGAGTGGGGGATGGGTTATACAAACCCTTAATATTACAACCAGAAAGGAGGATGCTATTAAATAATAATAATAATAAAAAAACAGAGGTAATGGCTCAGGAAGCCAGATTCAAAGGGCATTCGCCCAATCACCGACAGAAGACTCAAGCAACCTCCTTCATGGTTGCTTTGTCCACAACACCGCCACACAGGCACTCGTCCACAGAGGACCCTCACGAAGAGCACAGTGAGTTCACAGAGAACTTTTAAAGAGGAAGAGAAGAAGTAGAAGAATGTCTTAGGTTATCCTCTATCAGAGAACCAAGGGGATTTATATAGTAGTAAAAGAGAACACAGAAGAAGAGATAATCTAGGAGCGAGTGAAGGAGAAGGAGAAGACGCCATTGGAAAAGAGAGGAAGCTTTGGTAATATGAGAGAGAGAGAGAGAGAGAGAGAGAGAGAGAGAGAGAGAGAGACGAGAGCACTTACAGAGGCGGCAGATTTGAGGGAGGTGAATGGGGTAAAGAATACTTAGGGTTAGGGTTAAAAAAACACTGAAGAGATGCGTCTCTTAAGGATCCGGATCGGATCACTCAATGGGCCGAGTGAGGATCCAGTGGACCTAAGCAAGGCTTGGGCCAAGCCGTGCATGTGAAGAGGGGAGGAGCCTGTAGGCTTGGTCAACTAAAGAGGGGACATGGGCCATATTTTATAACATATTTAATGAAACATAGTTCAAAAAAATAAAAGGATTTGAATTCCTTCACATTTAAAATTATTCGAACGAATCCAAATGGCTTGTTATTAGATAATTGAAATTTACAATTATTTTAAATGTAACAATCCAAATGAAACCTAAAGCTATATTTTGATTGATGATTTGGATTTTAGAAAATAATTTCAAATTATTCCATTTAAAACCCATAAATATTTACAAAACCTTCACCATGAGAGTCAAGATATTTAGAATCTCTTGTAATATGAATCATCAAACAAGCCAAAGGAATTGTTATTAGATTCAAATTCACCGTTCCATAAACAACACGAGAGAAAATGAAAATGGTGTCGAATAAACTAGCAGTAGAGGTTTTTATGCTCGCAAAACTAACAAAGGAGGTGGTGCTTGTACTCTCAAAACAAAATCATGGTAAATATATGATGCGAGTTTATAAGCAGTGTTTTCAGGATTGGTTCGTTCGATGTAATTGAGAACTGACCATATGTTCAGGCAGATTCATAGGACAAAAATTACTGTGGTCAAAATTGGTGTAGACCGGTCAAAATCAGCCAAAACTGGTGAAACTCAATCACCCAATAACTGGTCAAAAATCAGTTTTGAAATTTTTTTAAGAAAAAAATTATATTTTGAGCCTAAGCTTTTCCATATTTATAGCTTAAAATATTTAAACTTGACTTATATTTTTCCAATATGGGACAATAGGCTTTAACTTAAACTTTTCCACATTTATAGTATAGTATGCTTAAGTTTGACTTATACTTTTCCAACGTGGTACAATAAGATTGGCTTAATCTTTTCCATATTTATAATCTAAAGTGCTTAGTTTGGCTTATATTTTTTCAATATAGGATAATGAGCCACTTCTAACAGCCAATAAAGTTTTTCCTCCCTCCTTCCTCTTCTTCTTCTTCTTCATCTACTTCTTTTCTCTTTTTCTTCAATTTTTTGAGCTTTTTATTTTTTTTATTTTTTTTAACATTATAGTGGCACCACTTGCTACCTCTATTTGATTCAAAAGGGGAATTAACAAAGTATTCAAATTTTAAATGTTTGTGGGGTTTTAAATTTTAAATTTTTGTTAGTTTGAATTTTGATTTAATTTTTCTTCCTCCAAGAGTTTTATTTGTTTTTTAATGTTAAATTATTATAGATTATTTTTATTTATAAATTATATTTATTGAATCAATTGATATATAATGTATTGATATGTTATATATATGTATATAATATATTTTGGATTTTTAATTTTTTTAATTCGATTCGACAGGTCGAATTAGTGACCAATAACCCAATAATTTATCTGGTTAAATCATATTCAATTTTCAAAATATTGTTTATAAGCTTAATGGAAAAGGACTGGATATGAAACAGAAAATGAGAAATAAGAAAAAGTGGAGAGAGAATTCATAACTTAAACAATGAAAATAAGACTAGAAGGATCAAACAATTAACTAAAGCTACATTTGGATATAAAAGGCTAAATTTGAAGAGAGGATTTAGGGCAAGCATTTGAAATGAGTCAAATGACTTTGTACAATAAAAATTTGAAATTTATCAATATTAAATATAGTTAGAATAAGAGTTGTGAAATTGGAAATACTTTGTAATATAAAATTATTTAAAATAAAAAAATATTATTAGGAATTTGAAATTTCTACTTTTGAATTCATTAATCCAAACACAATGTAAGATTATTTATGATTGAAATTGGGGAGCAAATAGTTACAAAAACAACTAACCCACATAATTATAGTGGTTCATGACTTCAAGGTCATTGGTTGAAGTTTAAGGTTTTATTTTATTCCCATAAGAGGAAAGGTAACGTAAAAATAGGAAGATGAGTGAAACTTATTTTACTAAATGGGAAAAAAAATAATATTTTTTCTTTAAATTGTTCGGTATGATAATAAAGTAAATCTCATGCTTCCATTTGTTTGGTACTAAACAAATAAACTCAGCATGAAAAACTAATTTTTGTAATTTACTAATTAGTCATTTCTCTTCATTTTGTATTATAAAATAGAAAAAGTCAACATTAAAATAATTCTAAACTACTAAACAATTTAAAAATTAAACCTAAAACCTTATCATTAAAAATATGGATAAAACAAGAGTAGGAATGAACTATTTAATGGGTGAAGGAAAACAAAATGGGGGAGAATTATATTGATAGATAATATGGCATATAAAAATATAATTGTATATTTTTTATCTTTACAGTCTTATACTTCTACATCTCTGCTTAGATTTAGACGGAAATAAATTTAGTTCGGGAGAAGTTTTATATACATCAAATTTTACTCTTCCATTATTTATTCTTTTTGACCAAACATGAAACTTTTCTAGAAAAGGGTGTTTGGCTAAAATATTTTATTAACTCATATATTAGAAATATTTTTTAAAATTATAAAATGCTATATCTTATTTTAAAAATTATTTTTTGAAATGGTCGGGTAAAATATATAAGATCATAAAACTTATAAAATGTTACTATGACACTTTTGTATTATTAATATTTTCGAAATTGAAGAAGTCTATTAACATCTTAAAAATAAATTAAGAAACTCCTTATTTTTCTAAAAATAAACTTACAAACTCATAATATTTTCTTTTTTATCTTATAAGCTCATCACTTCAAAAAATTTACATGATACTTTTTAATATCTTATAAACTCCCAAATATAGATACTTTATTATTTTCACTTTCTTTATATATTCATTTTTCAAGCAAATCAAATAAGTGATGGAAAGATTTCAAATCTTTGAGTTGAAAAAATAATTTGAGAGGATAATTTCAAATAACTTTATATTAAAGGGATTTAAAATTCATTGCAATACGATAAAATATTATTTAAAACACGTATTTAAAAATGTATAATCAACTAAACAAGATCAAATAATTTGTTATGTGAATTTGAAATTATCAATTCCAAATACTTCAATCCAATCACAACCTAAATGAAAACTGGGTAGCCGCGTCAGCTAAAACACACGACAAGCATGTCCGTCGCAATGCAGAGGGGCAAATGTCAATGCTTATTAATGTAGGGGTTGAATAGAACAATTCAAAGAATTAAGGGGCTAAAACTTAATTAATCGTATTTTGTATAGAAAGAATAATTCCCCTCTCCACAACTCTCACAATTCAAAAAGAAAAACACGTTAACAAGTACACACACTCGCTAAGCAGGAGGAGTTCGGACTTTGGACTCCTTAAACAAATCAAGCAAAAGACGACCCAATCACCTCCCGACAAGAATTGTGTACCGTATTACGCTTTGATTGTAGACCATTGTTGGCGAGCATTACAAGTTTCAAGTATTCGTCCGTTCAGTCGCTGCAGGAAAAGAAGAAGTCAAGAAAACGACCGCCAAAACCCAGCCCCAAACACCCCTTAAACCACCACCCCGCCGCCGGAAACCACCTCCAGCTGGGGTGACACCACCGAGCTTTTGGAGAGTACTGATTCCTCACTTTCGGATATTGCAAAAAAGAGTGAAAAAATTGTGCCATGAGAGCAGAGTTGAGAAGCGGCTGATGGCTTGTCTTCTGTGAGAGAGGAAGCATTTCAAGGATCGTATTTGTAGGAACAGGAGGGGATTCCGGAGGCGATGAGGATTCTTCGATTTCTGTTCTTGGTTTTCTCTCTCGGGCTCAATGGTAACAGTTGCTTTCTTGATTCTTTCTGTACCTTTTCTTTTTATTTATTTATTTTTCAAAAAGAGAATTGATTCTTAATTCAAATAAGTTTTAGCTGAAATGGGCTTTGCTTTCGATCGCTGATCAGGAGTCACTTTCCCGAGAAAGAGGATTAAAAACTTTCTTGCTTATCGTTTCTTCAATTTAATTGGATTTGTACTTTCTTGGGTAAATTTTTAATGTTATGAGTTTGAAATTCAATATGCTGGCATGTACTCAGTATACATGCGTTGGTGTATGTAACTTCCTACAAGAGTTTGGTAAGTAGATGCTGTCTAAAAGGCTCTAAGAATCAATTTATTCAAATTAGGCACACGCACATATGATTATGTGGAAAGGATATGTGCATGACTGATCATAATTCCAAAGATTTTCTAGTATTTGTATCTGAGTAACTATTGGTTTCGGCTAAACTGACCGAGTTGAATTGAGCTAAATCTGATGTTGCAACAGATCAAGTATTTGGGCCAGTATGCATATACGCATATGAAAAATTGTGTAGTGAGGCAGTTACGGTGCATCTGTTGTTTGAATTGCAACTTGTTTAATCAGGAGACATCTAGGTATTTGTTGCTTACAAGTTCTTTGCTGTTTCTTTCAGCAGTTATAGCGGCGGCGTTCACTGGAACTTATGGAATCAATTATGGTAGGATTGCAGATAATATCCCCTCTCCTGACAAAGTTGTTAGACTGCTTAAGGCTGCAAAGATAAAGAATGTCAGGATCTATGATGCAGATCACAGTGTACTAAATGCCTTTAAAGGTACTGGGCTCGAATTGGTGATTGGACTTCCCAATGAGTATGTGAAAGAAATGAATGCTAATGCAGATCATGCATTGACTTGGGTCAAGGATAATGTCAAAGCATTCCTTCCTGAGACACACATTGTTGGAATTGCAGTAGGGAATGAAGTTTTGGGAGGAACTGATTATGATCTTGAGGTAGCGTTATTGGGTGCTGTGAAAAATATATACAATGCCACTAAGAAGCTAGGGATAGATGATCTAGTTCAGATTTCCACAGCTCATTCACAGGCTGTTTTTACAAATTCATACCCTCCCTCTGCATGTATTTTCAAAGAGGGTGTCGCTCAGTTAATGAAGCCTCTTTTGGAGTTCTTTTCGCAAATTGGATCGCCTTTCTGTCTAAATGCTTATCCCTTTCTGGCTTATAGCTACAACCCGGATAAAATTGATATAAATTATGCGCTCTTTCAGCCAACTGAGGGGATATATGATGAGAAAACTGATTTACATTATGATAACTTGCTTGATGCTCAGATTGATGCGGCTTATGCTGCGTTAGAGGATGCAGGCTTAAAAAAGATGGAAGTTATAATTACAGAGACTGGTTGGGCTTCTCATGGGGACCAAAATGAGCCTGCTGCTACACCGAGCAATGCAAGGACATACCACTATAATTTGCGTAAGAGGCTAGCCAAGAGGAAAGGAACTCCAATGCGGCCAAAAACTGTACTGAAAGCATACATATTTGCATTGTTTAATGAGAATTCAAAAAATGGAGCAGGTTCTGAAAAATACTATGGATTGTTTAAGGCCGATGGGAGTATCTCTTATGATATTGGGTTTCCTGGTCTTAAATCTTCATACGGCACTTCTTCTCGTGTCTCCTTCAAGGTACTGTACTACTTGTCCAAAATATCATTCTCAATTATGACTTTTGTTAGATTATCTTTTTCTGAATATATTCATTAGCAAATAAATGTTCTTCTCTGTAAGTTTATTGCACTGCTTAGTCTTAAAATGGAAGATTCTCTATTTTAATATTGCCGAAACATGCCCTACTGTGTCTTTTTAGGCTCATATAGAAATATTCACCCTGTACATGGTTTGAGCCTCTAAAGCCTAACCTCGTTAGAATGTCATTCAATTCATGGAGCGTGATTATTTGTATTTTTCAATTTCAACTCAACTCAATCTCGACCGAACCTTCTAATGTTTATTGAGGCCCAGTATATGTATTTTGCCCCTGCTCTTGCTCTACCAAGAGATATTCAAAGTTACAATGCTGCTCAAAATCTTTTTGATTATGTTGGATTTCTTTTTACATCTAACTTCTAGTTGAGTAGAATTCCTACATGTTTGGTTCGTGTAACTTGGACCAACTTTGGGTAGTTCAAACTTGGACAAAAAACATATTTCTCATTTTTACTCCTTTACTCTCCCTGAGTCCCCATCTCCCTAATCAATATCGATATGTACACACACACGCACGCACACACACACACACACACATATATATATGTATATATCACTGTCTCCGACACAAACTAATATTAATACATAAACATAAAAATCCTACTAACTACACATAATGTGATATTTACAGTGTTTATTGTCCCTCCAATAAAAATAATAGGAAGTAGGATTATAAAGTCAAGTTTAAATTGAGCTTCTGAAACTATCTAGGCTAAGCTCAAGCTTGCTTTAAAAAACTTGAGCTCGAGAGCTCATTAAACTTGTAAATTTAGGCTCAAGCTTGAGCTCAATTAAAAAATACCAAGCTCGAGCTCGGACTCATTCAATTATACAAGATAGATTGTGCTACTTGTAATAATGCATGGTTTGAAGTATTAAATGCAATTATTGTATTATTAATTTTGTCATTAATATATTTCTTCGTATAATAGTATTGTATACAACAAACATATTATACGTACTAAAATAGTATAAGTATAAAGTAAATTCAATAAAATACAAAAATTGGTTATTATATTAAAGTTGTTAAAATAAAAGATTACCGTAAATCTTTATTATATTTATGGTATTATCTTATGAAACAATACATACAAATACATTGTTATAGTCATTGTTATTGTTATTGAATAATAATAATACTGTTAGTATTTACACTATTATTTATAATAGAATGATATTATATTTGAAAACATAATAAGTTCAAAATAGATAAATTTGTGAGCTTTTGGTAGTGTTTAAGCACATATGTCAGGCTCGATCTTGGCTCATGGAGGAATTTCAACTCAATGAGTTTGAACTTGAGACTGAAATCAAGAGCTCACGACGAGCCTCACTTGAGTCGGCTCTTGACCAGCTGACCTAGTCCTTGGCTCTCGGCTCATCTTACCCCTAATAGGAAGTGAAAGGGCTTGATTTTGATTATTGAATAGTAAATCCTGTGTGAGTTGAATAGGGAAAAAAACAAATAATGAACAGTAGACAAGATTTGGCTCCAGCAATCTGGAGCATTTTTATGCGGTTTTGCCTTGTATATCTTCTATATAAGAACGTAAAGTATTTATGCATAATTCTTTCTGTTCCCTGAAAGGCAACTAGGAAAGTGTGGACATTCTATCTACAGATGCTATTCATTCCAAAGCATGATTTTCTGTTAGCGATGTCAAGAAATGATGTAAACAACTGCTTTTTTATGCTATCTGGTGTAGAAGGCAAATTATCTAGTTTTAAAAAATTATCCACCTTAATATGAAGCTTGTTATTTGACAAGAAACCAAATGACGGTTGCATAAGCTTTTCCCAGCTGGGTATCATCTTGGACGTGCAAAGAGGTTACCTCTATAAAATTAGTTTTAGGTCTTCCTGAACTCTGCCTTATATATCGTTTATAACTTGTTCGTATGTAGAGTAAACTATTAGCTTGTTATGTTTTGAATATGAAAAGCCTGATACTGTACATATAGTCTTTTTTGGTGCTGACTATCGAAAAAGTCCGTCCTTGATTTTATCATTCCACAATTAATAGCTATCCCATGTTCTTACATGCACTTTAAGTTTTTGGTATTTCATCATTTTTTTCTTCCATGTATAGCAAGACTTTCTGGAGGATTTTGTGGATTTTGGACTATAGCAGCATTTCATCAGTTATAGAATCTTGACATTCTACCTAACTTGAGTTATTAATATTAAGTTTCTGGGATATAAGTAAATTGCATTAATTACATTAATTACACTGCCCTCCCATGTTAGGTAATTTACCAACTTCTCTAGTTTCCAAATTGCTAGAAACCTTCCTAGTAAGTTATGACGGTCTTACAGTGGGCCTCTTTCTTTCAGCTTAATGGTCACTGATGATGTGATCACCAAAAAATAAATTCTAATTGCTTGAACCTACCTTGTGGAGTTATATGTAATTTCCTAAATTTGTAATGGTAGAATGTTCTTTTCTTAGAAGTAATGATATTATGCTTTTATTTTACATGTTCATATACACTGAGTAGATCACAAAATATAAACTTTATTTTTTTGTGTATTAGTATATCGAAAATGAACTTTTTGGAACTTTTGATGATATCTCATCAGATCTCTGTTAATTCAGTACCAAGTTAAATGATAATTTGAGAAGAATATTATATGTAGTGATTGCTTTTTTTTTTCCTTTGGTTCCAATTTTTTTGGTCTCTAATAGATGCTATGATTTGTATACACAAACTATCGTTATATATTTTTATATTCGGATTTTATCATTAAATTTTTTAAACGTAAGATTCCAGCTCATCCAATTACTTGGTTAGGCACAGTACTCCACTCCAACTTTTTAGTTTCACAGAAAATTGAATAAAATTTGAGAAGAATCAGCGTGTTAACAAAAAACTCAAGACTCCATAGAGTTACTAGAAACTATTTAGGACCTTGTCATCTTATAAATATGGAGTTCATGCAAAAAGGTTTTAATTATTTGCTTAGTTATGGAGGCTCTTTGAAATTAACACTAAGAAATGTCGAATTAGGGAATATTCTCAAAATTTTCTAAATCTTTTAACATGCCTGGGCTAGGATCAAGCTTTCACCATTGCTCTGACTGTTGACTGTTCTAATAGTATGAAGACCACAAACACCCCCATCCGCCATGTGGCCTTTTCCAATTTCTTTAGGAGAAGGAAAAACAAAAATACTACATGAACATCATCCCCCCACCATATGCTTGTGATTCCAAAGAATCCATCACTCAAATCATAAAAATGCCATCCGTAGAAAGAAAAGACCAAACAAGAAATCCTAAGAAACATAGTAATACTGGAATGAGGTATCCCTTAAGTTGCTGCTGCCTCTGGGGCTATCCTTTAGGCCCCGTACTTGCTTGTTGGCTCTCTTCCACCTTCTTTATATGATTACAAAGAATCCATCTCTCAAATCATAAAAATGCCATCAGTATAAAGAAAAGACCAAACAAGAAAATCCTAAGAAATATAGTAATACTGGAATTAGGTTTCCCTTAAGTTGCTGCTGCCTCTGGGGCTATCCTTTCGGCCCCGTACTCGCTTGTTGCCTCTCTTCCACCTTCTTTATGTTTTCAATACATAACTCTTTTCTTGCTTTTTCCTTTAAATCTTTTTTGTATAATTAAGGATCTTTAGTTTTTGAATGTTGTACATGCTTTCTTTTCTTTGGTGTCGATTGCCCTGGATTTTGGTTGGATGGGAAGTAGATAGACCCGCTGGTAGTGGTTGGTGGGTGGGCGGGGGGGGGGGGGCGGGGGGGGGGGCGGGGGGAAGATGAGAGAATTGGGGCAAGGAGAGGAGGGAGGACATTTTTACCTCCGAAATAAGACATTCAGATGCCTTCTTTAATTTTTAGAATGAGGTTGAAATAGTCATTTATCCAAATTCTGTCGTTTGTGATTTAGAAACCAATAAGGAACGGGTCTATAATTACCTATAGTAATAGGGAAGCATGGTGTAATTAAGCCAAATTTCTTTTCTTGGTTTCACCTAAAAACCTCTAGATGTCTGTAAATGGTGCAATTCGATAGGCTTTGCTGTGGTGTCTGGACAATATTGCTCTGCCTGTGTCCTATCTCTGATGTGAATGTGCTCTTTCCTCTTTAATGTCTTGATATGTTAAATGTTTTCTTCACAAATGGTATTTAATGCTATATAAGCATCGTAGAGGAAGCTCCGATACATTTTGTTCTCTTCATACTTGGGTATGTTCATAACTAAACCACCTATAATAAAACTTATATCGTTTTTAAGAAAATAACTGTCAACTACAATCAGACAAATCTTCATTTTCATTAACAAACAATCCCCTCCATCCTAAATTTATTGATTTTAATCCTTTTCGTAATGTTCTATAATAAGACCCCATCTCCTGAAACGGAGATTTCGTTCCAAGACTATCATCTTAACTCTCGAAACAAAAAGGACATATCAGGATACTGCATAAAAATGAGTAGATGCGGATCATCTCCTAAAAATATTGGAACATTAAGATTTTTTGTAAATAATACTGGGACTAACCTTGGAGGGACATGAAAAAACTAAGGAAATGCAACAGCAGGTTACTGTAATTGAATCATGAATGAAATACAGTTTACTATTATTCTGATATACTTAGCTTTACGATCATTTCTATTAACCTGTCCACTTCGCTATTGTTTTCAATGTTTCAGGACCTTGGAGCTGGAAAGTGGTTCGGATCCCATTCCCTGGTATTGGCGATCTCCGCTCCGATATTAGTTTTGCTTTTCGTTTTATAACCTCAATTGCTAATATATCAAGATGAGTTAAATCCAACGGTCTTCTAGTTCTAGGTAATTGCTTCCAGTGGAAAATCAGCATTGTGTGTTTTAGGAAGATACGATATGAACTCTCTATACCCATTAGCAGCTGCTGATCATTTTATATATCTCAGCAGTATGTGTTAGCTATTTGAAATAAAATTTTGTTTGTCTATGTGTTTTTTGTTTCTTGCTCGACAAATGGCTGTCTGCTATTCTTTTTGCCACTCCGTAAACAGTAACACCTTTCTCATACGTAAGGGAGTGAAGCTGTTGGAGTCTTGAGAACGTACTCTACTATAGAGCTTCTGCATATCCTCCTTTTCCTGGTTAGTGCTCTGAATTACAAGTACTGTTATGCTCATTTTGAAAGTGAAAGTTTCGAGATCTCATAAACTACCGTTGTCTCGATGATGGATTGTAGTTTTGACAGCATCCCGTTTGAGGTTGGAAATCGGTGCATATGAGATGATGAAAAATGCAAACGACATATATATGAATGTAGAAGTATTCATGCATGATAGGAGTTGTTGCATCATCGTGATAAGATAGGGGCATATTTTTCTACTTGATGGAATGCTTGATAATGCGGCGTTAGATGATGTGCTATGCCTAGTGCTTAACTAGATCACTCGTCGCACCTTATGGGAGCGTGCTTATTTTTTGCAGTTTTCATGCGGACTTTATTTTGAAATAAGCATCAAAGTTGGTTCTCCAACTCCGGTGTGTGATTCGAACCCATGACCAATTTTTCATATGAACAAAATTGTTCTTGCATCAGTGTTAAAGGTTTGTGTTTGAGACTTGAAAGCTTCTACCTGGCTGAGCTCTTGTGCAGTTTTTGGGTTGATATATCTAGGGGTGTACGTAAACTCGTTCTATCCAATTCCATTGAGTTCCCCGTAATTTTTACTTTAGTGTTTTAATAAATAATAGGAGTTTTAAAAATCAAACCACGCTATTTTTCAATCGAGTGGCAATTTTTATTTATTTATTTATTTATTTATTTTTTGACGAAAAGCGATGAATTGTATAATATAAAACGTAACAAAGTCTGACAAACCACAAGATCCAACTCTGCATCCAACATACCTCACCGGCTGCCTGCAGACAACCAAGCCAACATACTGGCCAAACTCACTCACTGTCAACCAGAATTGGACATCTAAGCTTATAGCCCACTACTTTATAACAATTAAGCACAGAATGCAAATAACAATCAGGGAGAAAGCACCGAATGCAAAAGCGACCGGAAGAGACAGAGCACCTACGTCTGCAGTCGAAGCATCTCCTGAACCTTTTGAAAGTTCTACAGCATCAGAGTAGCTGACAGGCAGGCTTCCCGTGGTTCTGATCTTTGCCCTCCATAAGCAGCCCGCATCTGTTTTGCCAAAATTTCCACACAACGACGCAGAACTTCTGCCGAGACTCCCTGTCCAGCCGCTGCAGCACGCCCAAAGTCCAGTCCGACGCCCCAGCACGCCATTCTGATATCCACCGCCACGGCAAATTCGACAAAGCCCACACTTGTCGGGCAAACGGGCACTCCAACAACGTGTGCCGGACCGACTCAACCTTAGCCCCACACACCACATAGCCTCTATCAATTCCCGTCCTCCGCTTCGCGAGTGCCTCTAACGTTGGTAACGCCTCATTGCACAGCCTCCACATAAACACCTGCACTTTCGGGGGAATTCGTATACGCCAAATAACCGACCACAAGGAGCCTCTCCGAGACAAACTCAACGATGCTCCGGACGACGAGGCAACATCCCTATCCCTCCTACTCACCGCCAATTTGTACGCAGTGCGAACTGTGAACTTACCCCCTCTCTCTCCTTTCCACCGCCAGCATCCCTCCTCATCTTGCTCACACCCCTCCCTCAAGAGTTCCCTCGCCCCCACCATACTTCGCCATGTCACAGATGGTCTAGTCCCACCCCCGCATCCCAGAACGACCCCCCGGAAAGTACCTTGCCCGAAGCACCCGAGCCAATAATGAGTCCTCACGAGTCACTACCCTCCATCCTTGTTTGGCTAGTAACGCCAAGTTGAACTCCCTCAACTCCCGAAATCCCATACCACCCCCATCCTCGGCCGACACATCTTTCTCCATGCAACCCAATGTACCCTCCTTTCACCCTGGTTGTGCCACCAAAAATTAGCCATGGTGGACTCAAACTTTCGAATGAGCGTCTTCGGGAGCAAGAAACACGACATCGCATACATAGGGAGCGACTGCAGAACCGCCTTGATTAACACCCCTTTTTGTGCCTGGGACAAGTATTTCCCGTTCCAACCCTACGTCCGTTGCCACACCCGGTTCTGAATGTTCCGAAATATAGCGCCTCTCGTCCGTCCCACCGCAGCCGGAAGGCCAAGGTAGTTGTCGTGCCCGTCGACCAATCGGACGCCCATGATTGCCCTGAGGAAGTGTTTCACCGCCCTCGGCACTCCCGCACTCACCGCCATGCTCGAATTACCCATGTTAATCTCCTGTCCAGACGCCCGAGCATACACCCCCAGGATCCGCCTTACCTCGTTCAGTTGCTCCGCCGTGGCTCCACTGAATAACAGCGTATCATCCGCGAACAACAAGTGTGATATCCGAGGAGCCTGGGGAGCAACTGCCACCCCCATCACTCGCCCCCGGCTCTCCGCCTTCTGTAGCAAGCACGAAAAGGCCTCTGCAGAAAACAAAAATAGGTACGGGGATAGGGGATCGCCCTGCCGAATACCCCGTTCCGGTCTAAAGTAGCCAAATGGAACATCATTCAATATTATAGAGTAAGAGACTGTGGTCACCAGTAACATAATGAGATGAACGAATCGATGATGCAATCCTATCCTAAGCAACACTCCCCTAAGGAATGGCCACTCAACCCTATCATAGACCTTGTGATTAATAAAAATTGCCAATCAGATTGAGTGGCAATTTTTATTAATCACAATTTGTTTTTAAAATTCGTTTTGTATTTTTGTATTATATATACAAAATACAGATTTTTATTTGTTTGTTTTCATATATTTCCTATAACACTGTTTTTTTTATAAAAAAAAGAAATCATAGAATATTTCTCGTAACGGTATTTGATTTCCCCCTTTTTTTTTCTGACAGAAAAAACAGAAATTTCATAAAGGTCAGAAAACCAACCATATACACCTTCAACCACTTTGTTCACAACAACCCAGCTAGTTTATTTTATCTTAATACAAATTTAATTTCAACTCAACATTCAGTTTATTTTATTCTATTGATATTTGATGGTGTAAAATTTGGAAAGTCTGTAGCCTACGCATGTTTGTACCAAATCAACACAAGAAGCTAGAAAAAGTAAAGAAATGTGCAAAATGTAAATTCCATATATGTAAAAAGAGATTTCTTTACAAATGAATTCACCCCCTATTTATAGTAATTTTTTGGGGGTGAAGTTACAATTTTGCCCTTTGATCCTACGGCCTAGAATTGATCTGCTGAGGGTATGACGGTCATTTTGCGTGCCCACTCCCTTCTTAACTTCCATCTCTTAACTCCCCTCAACTCCTCCTTTAATCTCCCTTTGGGGTATTTGCGTAATTTACCACAAGTTGGAGGGCCTTTTTGTGAATAGTATTTTTCTCCTCATCAGTAGCCCCCCGACTTTCAGGAATTTCCTTGGAAACCTGAAAGTTCCAAGTAATAATCTGACTTTGATTCGTCTTCCTCTTCTTGATAATGTTCCCCTTTGACGTAGGGTCTTCTTCTTCTGGGAATCCTCCTTCCACTAGAGCTCTCTTTCCTTCTTGCTCCTTCTTCTACTAGAGCTCTTTTCCCTTGGCTCTCTACTTCTGCCACGGGTTTCTTCCTTCTTGGGACCCTTCTTCATGTTGGCTCTATCTCTTTCGATTCTACCTTTGGTTCAATTCCTTCCCTTGCTGGGATTCCTTATCTTCTATGTATGCACTTGGTGGGATACTCTGAATTTCTTCCTCTTGCTTTGTTTGGCCTGCCTACTTGGTCTCAGCCACATTCCAAAAAGACGTCGAAGCGAGTTGGCTCAATTATATGGCTTTTCGTCTCTTTCCTTGCAGTAGTCTTTTGTAGTCCGACTTCCAAAAGTCATCGTTCGTCAATCTGGAAGAAACAGAAATAATTTGCCAGTTCGAAAGTTTTTTTAGGATGTTATGCACTTCAAGAAAATGTCCAAGGATGCGTCGTCAAGGGTCCGTCAATGGCGGATCCGTCGATGGTAGATAATGGCCTGACCGAGGCACAAGCCCCGGCCTGGAAGTGGCGGAGGCATGCGCCTCGGCCTGGAGGTGGCGGAGGCATGCACCTCGGCCTGGATGTGGCCGAGGCCCCCCGCCTCGGTCGGATTTCAGTTGAAGGTGTCTTGTTGCCCCTCCTTCCTCTTCTGTCGCTTGCTAAACTGTTTGATTTTGATCACGAGGTGATTTCGGTTTGTGGCACTAGGAACATTCATTTGACTTGCTAGATTTTCCCGGAATTGGAAACTTCCTCGATTTCATTTGATAGCGCAAGCCCCCCGCTTCAAACCTCGAGGTCGCGCGTCAGCCACTTCTCTCCTAATTCTTTTGCTTACTTCGAAGAGTTTCCTCCGGTGTTTGCAGGATCTAGGCGCCACCTCCTCTCTTGCGTCTTTTCGATATCTGGTTCATCCTTGGGAGAGTTGTTAAGGACTCGCTCCTCTATCCCTTCCTCTCCACAGTTGTAACACGTTTTTTCGTAGAGGTTTGGTGTGCTTTGCTTTTCGTCATGGAAGGGAGATGTTGTTGCTCGCTCCCTCATCCTCCGCAATCTCGTATGCCGTCGTGGTGGCGAGGGGGCCTTGCCCCTTTAATGGTTGTTGTAATTGTGTGGCGTTGCGTTGCATTTAGATCACCTTGCGTCGCGGCGCATCATATTGATCTCTTCGAGAGCTCTGTAGGAGTTCCCTTGGTTGGGACACTTTGTAACTCTGCGGGAGTTCTTTGTCATTTGAGGAACTTCTTAAGAGTTCTTTTTATCAAAATACATTTGGAATTTCGCAAAGGTTCTTTTTTACTATGTTATCAAATTTTATTTCTCTATTGCTTATTATGTTAAGTTGTTTTTTCTCGAATTAACTTTCAAATGAAAGGGGCAATCCCCTTCTTACAAGCAAAAATATTAACCTCAATACTGTAAGGGGAAATACCCCTCTTTCAAACAAAAACATTAAGGTGAGGGGTCATCCCCTCTTTCAGGTAAAATACAAATGTAAGGGGTCATCCCCCTCTTACAAGCAAAAATATTAAACTAAATACTGTGAGGGGCAATCCCCCTCTTTCAAACAAGATGCTAAGGTGAGGGGTCATCCCCTCTTTCAGGTAAAATACAAATGTAAGGGGCCATCCCCCTCTTACAAGCAAAAATATTAAGCTAAATACTGCGAGGGGCAATCCCCCTCTTTTTGAATTATGCTTAAGTATTAGGGGCAGTCCCCTATGAGAGGCAGTCCCTCTCTTTATTATCTCGAGGCAGTCCCCCGGTGAGAGACAGTCCCTCTCTTTATTGTCTCGGGGCAGTCCCCCGGTGAGAGGCAGTCCCTCTCTCTCTCTCTTTTTTTTTTTTTTTTTTTTTTGCAACAAATTAAAACATATAGGCGATATGAATTTGTCAAAAAGAAAATTTCATTACCACCATTTGAGGTACAAGAAAGTATTATAAAACTTCATATAATTTACACCGAGAAAAAATTTATACAATATACCTTTTCGGATTGACCACGTTCCATGTACGTGGTACTTCCTTTCCATCCAATTTTTGCATGTGGTACGTTCCTTTCCCCACAATCTCAATCACTTGAAATGGCCTAACCCATTTGGCATCAAGCTTTCCAATGTTATCTGTGGCATCAGCCGTCCTCAACGCGAGGTCGCCCATTTGGAAGCCTCGGTGTCTAACTCTCTCATTGTAGGCTCTTGCCATCAACGTTCTGTATGCTTCAGTTCTGATATTTGCGCTGCTCCTTAGTTCCTCCAGAAGATCCAGGTCGACTCTCCTTTCACTTTCGTTGCTAGTCGGCTCATAGCACTTCACTTGGAGTGTCTCTTCTCCAATCTCCACTGGGATGACGGCTTCCTTCTTAACCTTTAGATGTTTGGTGAGTACTTGGTCATCTGCTCCCCTAGCTTTGCAGCCTTCCTCTTACTGCTGGACCACAGGTTGGACGTCGCTATCCGCCCTCACATAAGCCACTCCTGCTTTCTCCCCCTGCACACGTTGCTTTCATGATGCTTGTCAGCTTTTCTCCCCTTGCTCAGTGCATCACACTCCAACTCGTTTTTGGATCCGCTGGCGACGCTGCTGCCTTCTCGCAAAAGATGGTATGGTTTGGCATCACGTCCTATTGCTCTTTCTGCAACTCTTTCTACTTGCCTTGCTCTCTGAGCGACTTTGGCTTTGTCCTCATGCCACTCCTTCATCTTGCCTCGTTCTCTGAGCGACTCTTGCTTCGCATCTCTTCTTATTGGGCCTCCCGAGGTAACCCTCACAACTCAAGCAGTTGGGAGGTTGTCCCTGCTAGCTCATTCTGCTTCCTGCTTCGCTCCCATATACCATGTGCCTGTCTCCAGAAGCGGTTTCCTGGAGCTTTTGTTTCCCTTGTCCCACGAATTCTCGTAAGTCATCTCTTCGGATCAGCTCCTCGACCTCCTTCTCCAAGTAGTGGCGTTTCTCCGTGCTATGGTCTCGATCCCAATCCTTGTAGCTTGGCTGCATCGAGCGCTTGAGCTAAATTCTCCGGTGGCACAAGCCTACGTTCACGCCTACTTCCTTCTGCCCTAAGGGGACCCTTTCTCTTCCTCTGTAGCCTTCGGCCGGCTTGGGCGTATGCATCCTTCACCGACTGGCGAAGGGTCTCGGGAGTTACCTGAACAACTGGGGGTGGAGGCTGAGCCTCGACCTCTTCCTGCCTCTCCTCTCCCTTGTTGCGCGGGGGGCGGCCTTGCTCCTGCTGGGGAGGAGCCTCGACCTCTTCCTGCCTCCTGCTGGGGAGGAGCCTTGACTTCTTCCTGCCTCTCCTCCTCCTTGGTGCGCGGGGCGCGGCCTTGCTCCTGCTGGGGAGGAGCCTCGACCTCCTCCTGCCTCCTGCTGGGGAGGAGCCTTGACTTCTTCCTGCCTCTCCTGCTGGGGAGGAACCTTGACTTCTTCCTGCCTCCTCTGCTGGGGAGGAACCTTGACTTCTTCCTGCCTCCTGCTGGGGAGGAGCCTTAACTTCTTTCTGCCTCCTCTGCTGGGGGGGAACCTTGACTTCTTCCTGCCTCCTGCTGGGGAGGAGCCTTGCTTCTGCCTTCCTCTCTTCCTCCTGGCTCCGCGCTGGAGGATTCTCCGAGGCGTGGGCCTCGCCCTCTTCCTTCCTCTCTTCCTCCTGGCTTCGCGCTGGAGGATTCTCTGAGGCGTAGGCCTCGACCTCTTCCTTCCTCCTTCCTCCTGGCGGTGCGCCGGTGGACTCTTCGAGGCGTGGGCCTCGGCCTCTTCCTTCCTCTCTCCCTCTTGGCTCCGCGCTGAAGGATTCTTCGAGGCGTGGGCCTCGGCCTCTTCCTTCCTCTCTTCCTCCTGGCTCCGCGCTGGAGGACTCTTCGACTTCCTCCTGGCGGTGCGCCGGTGGACTCTTCGAGGCGTGGGCCTCGGCCTCTTCCTTCCTTTCTCCCTCCTGGCTCCGCACTGGAGGACTCTTCGAGGCGTGGGCCTCGGCCTCTTCCTTCCTCTCTTCCTCCTGGCTCCAAGCTGGAGGACTCTTCGACTTCCTCCTGGCGGTGCGCCGGTGGACTCTTCGAGGCGTGGGCCTCGGCCTCTTCCTTCCTCTCTCCCTCCTGGCTCCGCGCTGGAGGACTCTTCGAGGCGTGGGCCTCGGCCTCTTCCTTCCTCTCTCCCTCCTGGCTCCGCGCTGGAGGATTCTTCGACGCGTGAGCCTCGGCCTCTTCCTGCCTCCCTTCACGCTTCTTGCCCTTGATCTGGTGTTCATCTTTGATGCCTAAATTGGTTCCCACAGACGGCGCCAAGCTGATGGTGTAAAATTTGGAAAGTCGTAGCCTACGCATGTTTGTACCAAACCAACACAAGAAGCTAGAAAACGTAAAAAAAATGTGTAAAGTGTAAATTCCATATATGTAAAAAGAGATCCCTTTACAAATGAATTCACCCCCTATTTATAGTAATTTTTTGGGGGTGAGTTACAATTTTGCCCTTTGATCCTACGGCGTAGAATTGATCTGCTGAGGGTATGACGGTCATTTTGCGTGCCCACTCCCTTCGTAACTTCCATCTCTTAACTCCCCTCAACTCCTCCTTTAACCTCCCTTTGGGGTATTTGCTAATTTATCACAAGTTGGAGGGCCTTTTTGTGAATAGTATTTTTCTCCTCATCAATATTTATTTGAATTTTGAATCACAATTACAAAAAATGGATCAAAGTCGACCACGTACACCTCTAGACATATTTGTGAGGTTGTGCCAACTCATAGTACATAGAAAAATGTTTTTTTGGGTAAAGAGTACTTGTAGAAAATTTTCCGAGTTGCGATTTATTCACAGTATGTCTTTAATCCAAAAAGTTTGGTTGTTTGGTATAGGGATAGCCTCATTGCTCGACCGTATGAAGGCGTGTAAATAATTTGAATTCAACACATTATTGTTAAAATTTGTTGAAATTAAAATTGAGATTAAAAAGTAGTATTTGAATTTAATTTGATTGTTGCTCTAATCGAATTCAAATGAGCTCCAATTGAATTAAATATGAATTAGACTCCAATAATTTGATATTTAAGTATATTTTATTTTTTTGCACTAATCAAAAATTGAATTCTGATTGAGCTTGAGAGTTTATTAGACAAAATTTTTTGTTCAAGTTTGATTGTTAAGGTTTATATCAAATTCAGACGAGTTTTTATTGATCGATTGAGTATTGAGTAGTTTGGTTTAGTTTTCAATCTTACTAGAATTAATTTAACCTTTTTACCCAATGAGAAACACGTTTTTGGTTAACTGAGTAAATTTTGGTAAGAAAACCTGATGCAGAATTGTCAGTTCAGATTTTCCTATTCTCATCTTATTTTCTAAATTAATGCTAATTTACAAGATTCTTCTTAAAAACATATACATCGCAAACGTATTGTACTATCAGCAAAAATATATATTACATCAATTCTAATTATTTGATGGTGTGTGATTTGGGAGATTGTTGATCTAAGCACAATAATTCGAAATGACATCGCGAGGCAAACAACTTCATAACTTTTTTCAAAAAGTAGTAGATTTATAAAAATAGAATGAGACCCCTTTACAAAGGATTTCCACCTCCATTATAGTAAACGAGGTGGGAGAAAAAGACTATGTTACCCAACCGCCTCTAATCTAACGGTGGTAATTTAATCTGCAGGGACACCTTGGTCATTTGACATCACCCCACTAACCGCTACTCATAACTACCCTAATGGCATTTTCTTAGATTTGCTTACACTTGAGGGTATTTTGGTAATTTGCCTAATCTATCTCCATCAGTAGCCCCCAACTTTCAAATGTATTAGGAAAATTTGGAAGTTCTGACAAACAGTCTATACTTGATGCAGCTTCTTCTTTTGGTAATCCTCTTCAATTACGAACTCGTTTTCTCTTTGGACTCCCTTTTTTTTTTTTTTTATTCAAATCCTTCCTTTGCTAGGATTTTTTGTCTCCTTGGTCTCATTCCAGAAAAATATCGAAACGTGTTGGTTCGGGTATATAGTGAAAGCCTAGCAAAGGCGTGTGGATCGGCCTGGGAGTAGCGCGAATGCAGAAGCGCAGTATAATTAAAATTGCAAGAATTTAAACATGCTATGAGCAAGAAAAATAAACACGTTCAAGGGGTGTTCCCTTGAACCTCCTGGGCATTCGGTGTATCTCATGAATAATTAAAACATACAAAATTTCATGGAGGCCATAGGGTTAAAAGGGGCGAAAACTAAACCGGAAACCTACTGATTGTCGTTTTCGTCTTCGAACCGCTACTCGCGTTGTTTCCCGTTTTGCTCCAAGATCTCGAATGGGAGACCCTCTAATTGGTACACACAATCCGCCCACATATCTTGATCTTGATGCTAGCGAAAGAACAAGTGTATATGATATTTGGAGAGGACGGATTGATCAAACGCTATTTAATTAACGAGATTAAACCTCTTATTGTTCAATTGTGTAACACAAAAGAACATAGAGAGAAAGAAGAGAGGGAGTGGCCGAGAGAGAGGGAGGGAGCTGGCGGTGGTGTGTATGTGTGTTTGGAGTTTCATCATCTTTTCCAAAGAGAACACTTAGGAGTATTTATAGAGGAGGAATCCTATTTCTCTTCTAATTCCTACTCTTTGAAGACTCCTCCTTGAATAGGATTTGACCTAGTCAAATCCTAGTTAACATATAGCTTCTTGGTCAAACCAATCCTAGCCATTAATTCCTCTCTTCAATCTCAACCATTGATTAATTTAATGGAATATTTAAATCTCATTTAAATAATCCTAAAGGAATAAATAAATATATCAAATATAAATATTTATTCCAAGCCCATTAAATTAATTTTCAATAAATCTAATTTATTAGATAAATTCCTTTCATCTAATAAAATGAATTAATTTCTTCCCAAGAAAAGAAGGACCCGATCAAATCCAATTTAATCGTTCCATTTCTCCAAATATTTAATTCCAAATTAAATATGTCATGTGTGCGGATAGTGTGTGACTCTTTAGGTTCACCTTCAGCTAGACTTGGTTGGATTCCTAGAATCCGCCCGTCACCATGGGTGGCCGTCTAGCAACAGTCCATGGCACTAGAGACTAGGTGAATATGCGTGGGGATGAACATTTAGGCTCTACAGTACATCTATCCTTCCGTCTACGGTCTCACCACTTAGGGTTTAGGGCACGGATATGTAGGTACCCATTTTGGAACTAAGTGTCGGTCTGTCCTTTACCAAACACTGCAAGGGAAACCTTCCCTTCTGTTCAGTTACTGTGGCCACAGATTTTAGGGACGAGACACAGAGTATTTGTGAGACACAACAATCAACACCCTTGATAGGAGACAAATCCTTTTTTGGAAACTACTGTCACGCTGTACACCGTGGCTGCACTAGATATGGCTTATGACTACTCAAGTGCCATTTGGCAATCTCTCATCATACCTGAGATACAGTCTCGATGTACAGGTAAACTCAACAATTCCTCAAGTTAATGGATTTGACCTGTACTGTTGGAACCGGGAACTCACGTCATACCTAGCCGACCCTACTCAAGGTCCTCCATAAGACGGTACCCGCGAGTCACCTCAGTCGGCCGCTCCCCAGCAGGTCGACCCACTAATATTGCTTAGACGACCCTCGTCACCCGTCGATGAAACACGACAGCAGATGCTTAGTGCAAGTCTCAAGTGGAATCTCGGTACCCATTTTTGAGATTCCTTGACTTGGAGATTTCAAGACTGATTCGGCGGAACTGATTTCATGGACCTACCTCCAAGCGTAGTCCCAGTCACCGAAATGTGATTTCAATCAGTAGACTTTGTTTGTGTAGCGAACAGTTATAGAGCAGATAAAGTGAACACAGACAAAGTATGCACCAAATGAATTTTCACTTTCTTATTCATCAAGGTTTTATTAAAACTTTGAAATTGTTCTGACATAGGTTACAATTCGCCTAACAAGATTGGCTATATGGTCACCTATTCTAACAATCTTCCACTTGACCTTTAAAGCTAATCGCCCATATGCCTAATCCCCATCTTCTTAAGATGTTGTATATGAGCGCTCTATGACATAGGCTTTGTCAGCGGATCTGCTGTGTTGTTTGCTGAGTTGACTCGGTCCATCCGAACATCACCTCTTCCCACCATTTCTCTTAGAAGGTGGTAGCGCCTAAGAATGTGTTTGGATCGGTGATGAGATCTCTATTCCTTTGCTTGCGCTATGGCTCTGTTGTTATCACAAAAGATGACAACGGGCTCGGCGATGCTAGGCACCACACCAAACTCTTGGATGTAGTTTCTCATCCAAACCGCTTCTTTGGCAGCTTCTGAAGCTGCTATGTATTCGGCCTCAGTGGTGGAATCAGCAGTGGTTGCTTGCTTGGAACTTTTCCATGCTACCACTCCTCCATTGAGCCTGAATACATAATCTGATTGAGACTTGGCATCATCGTCATCTGCCTGGAATCTAGCATCGCTAAAGCCTTCCAAGATCAGTTCTCCATTGCCATAGACTAGGAACATTTCCTTAGTCCTCCTAGGTACTTAAGGATGCCCTTGACCGCATTCCAATGTGCCTCTCCTGCACAGGACTGATATCTGCTTGTTATACTTAAGGCGTAAGCGATGTTAGGTCAAGTGCAGTGGACCGCATATTGGATGTTTCCTACGGCAGAAACATAGGGAACGATTTTCATCTTTTCAAGTTCCTCATCAGTCTGCGGAGACTGTTTCTTGGACAACTTGGTCCCATGCCTTATGGGAAGGAATCCTCGTTTGGAATTGTCCATCCGAAACCTTTTCAGGACTTTCTCCATATACGAGTTTTGGGTTAGTCCTAACATTCTTTTAGATATGTCCCTGACAATCTGGATTCCAAGAATGTAGGAGGCTTCACCTAAATCCTTCATGGAAAACTGAGTTGATAACCATACTTTTGTGTCACCCAACATTCTAACGTCATTTCCCATGAGTAGAATGTCATCCACATAAAGCACTAGGAACACTATAGAGCTCCCACTGACCTTCTTGTATACAAAAGGGTCAGATTCATTTTTGATAAAATCATAACCCCGTATGACTTCATGAAATCGAATGTTCCAACTTCGGGATACTTGTTTGAGGCCATAGATGGAGTTTTGGAGACGACAGACTTTCTGTTCTTCTCCGGTGATCGTGAAACCCTCCGGCTGATCCATGTAGATCTCTTCCTCAAAGAAACCATTAAGGAAGGCCGTTTTCACGTCCATCTGTCATATCTCATAGTCATACCATGCTGCTATGGCAAGCAGGATCCGGATGAACTTAGCCATGGCTATTGGCGAGTAGGTGTCCTCAAAATCGATCACGGGTCATTTGAGTGTACCCTTTTTTTACTAGCCTAGCCTTGAAGGTTGTGACCTTTCCATCAATGCCAAGTTTTCGCTTACTGACCCATTTACAGCCAACTGGCTTAATCCCTTTGGGCGGGTCTACAAGTGTCCAGACTTGGTTCTCATTCATGGAGTCTATTTCGATTTTCATGGCCTCAAGCCATCTCCCGGAGTCGATGTCGGACATCGCTTCCTCGTATGTCTTAGGATCCTTATCCAATAGACTGGTCATGTTTAGAAAGCCGTATCTTATAGGAGGTCGTGACTCTCTAGCGGACCTACGGAGAATGGAAACGTCAGTGGTGACTGTGGGCGCTGACTGTATTGGAGCCGGCGGTTCAGGTACGAGGCTGGCCCTTCCTGAGGTCGTCCTTCATGCCTAGCATGCTGGACTTCTCGAGGTTGGTCAGCCCTCTGGGTATCTATCCTGAATCCTCTAAGTGAGGAATCCGCGGCTTCCACTGATGACTGGTTTCCATCACTTGACTCCTCAAGGATCAGTTCATCAGGTTGGATATCCTCTGGAAAGCCTTGTTCCAAGAACACTGCGTTCCTTGAAACAAATACCTTTTGTTCCAAGGGGTCATAGAAATAATAACCTGCAGTTTCCTTGGGGTATCCAACGAATCTGCATAAACTAGACTTTGATTCTAGCTTGGCTCCCACTAGCTTCTTGACGTATGCGGAGCTACCCCACACTTTCAAGTAGTTGTAGGACGCAGGCTTGTCGTGCCATATTTCATATGTCGTTTCGGTCGATACACTGGTTGGCGCCAAATTTAACAACTTGGTAGCAGTCTCCAATGCGTAGCCCCAAAAGGACAAGGGCAATTTGGTAAAACTCATCATGGATCGAACCATGTCGAACAGGGTTCGATTCTTCCTTTCAGAGACCCCATTTAACTGTGGTGTCCCAGGAGGTGTCCATTCAGAGATTATACCATTTTCTTTAAGATAATTAAAGAACTCAGTACTAAGGTACTCTCCGCCTCAGTCTGACCGCAAGACTTTAATTTTGCAGCCGGTTTGGTTCTCAACTTCAAGTTTGAATTCTTTAAACCTCTCAAGAGTTTCAGACTTGTACCTCATTAGGTATACATAATCATACCGTGAATGATCATCGGTGAAGGTTATGAAGTAGGAGAACCCACCTCGGGCTTGCGTCCTTAGTGGTCCACATACGTCTGTATGGACCAAGTCCAACAGACCGGTGGCAAGCTTGCTTTGTCCTACAAAGGGCTTCTTGGTCATTTTTCCTCTAAGACAGGATTGGCAAGTTGGTAGCTCACTCAAGTCCCCTACCTCTAGGTTCTTTGAGGCTACCAATTTCTTCATCCTATCTTGGAAATGTGACCTAGCCTAGCATGCCACAGTTGTGCATTCCCCGTTATTATCTATTTTACGTTTGTGTTGAGCGTTTAGAACGAAGTTCGTTTGTTGTAAGATATAGAGACCGTTATGAAGCGTACCAAGCAGATGAGTAATACCTCACCTCATCAAATAAAAGCAATTTTTATTGATCATAAACTCATATCCACTATTGTCTAACAACGGAATGAAAATGATGTTTCTAATTATGCTAGGATATAATAAACTTGCTCTAATTCTATACTAATGCGATGACTAACTACTAGAGTGGCAGATCCTACTGCTTCTGCCGAGATGGCCTTGCCATTCCCAAGCTTTAGGATCATATCCCCGCTACTCAGTTTTCTGCTTCTTTTCAGCACTTGCAAATCATTGCAAATGTGAGCTCCACAGCCGGTATCTAATACCCAAGAGGCAGTGTTAGTAACCATATTAACCTCAATCACAAAGATACGTTGTTTGGAGAGGAGTTTGGGACAATCCCTCTTCCTCTCACGGCAATTGATACATATGTCATATGCCCTCGACTGTTGCTTTGAGTCAATCTTCCCTTTTCCTTTGCCTTTCCCCACTTTGGAAATGTGAACACTCTTAGTGTTGGTAGCTGCTTTGACAGCTTTTCCCTTTCCCTTCTTCTTTTTCCAACGTCCGGCACCCTTGCCTTTCGCCTTGGAAGTCGAAGCATCTCCAAACAATACCGACGACGCAGACTTTTTGGTTGTTGCCTCGTATTGCACCAACATATTGATTAACTCATGAATACCTTTCTCAAGTATGTTCATGTTGTAGTTAACAATGAATTGGTCGAAGGAAGGTGGGAGAGACTGAAGGATCACATCTATGTACGTCTCGTTATCGAGCCCTGGCTTGAGGTCCTCGAGCTTTTCCACCAAGGTAAGCATCTTGACCCCATGCTCTTGTATAGAGGACCCTTCGGTCATTTTAGTTCCAAAGAACGCCTTCGTAGCGACATACCTAGTATACCGTTCCGGGGCTGCATAGCAATCCTTCAGGCGAGCCATAATGGAAGGGACATCGTCTAGCCTTCATACTACTTCTGAATCTCATTCGTTATAGAGGCAAGTATGATGCTACGGACTTTCCGGTTATCCTTATGCCAAGTCTCGAACGTCTCACGTTCTTCTGGCGTGGATCCTTCCGGCAAGGTCCTAGGGAACGGCTCGTCCATGACGTAGCCTTGGTTCTCGTAATCTAGGACTATCCTCAGATTCCGCAACCAGTCGTTGTAATTGGTTCCATTAAACTTGTTGGTCTCAAGTATGGTTGATAATGGGTTCTTAGACATTTTCAAAACTACATTTAAAATAACAGAACTACGATCAGCAGAATTTTTAAAGACGAAAGTTTTAATAAATGCTTAAACGCTTGGACTTTAGTCATTTAATGCTCCCACTATTTATACGAAAACACGATACTCTCAAACGTTGTTTTCGGGAAATACCCTTTCCTAGTGGGCTTGGGATCCACAACGATTTTCCCCATACCCCAATTCGCATGGGAAGAATCATGTGGGAGGTATACCATACCATTCTCGTTCCACGAGATTCCCAAGATTATTGCCTCACCCTTTCACGTGATCCCGAGGACTCCGAGCAAATCACGTTATTTGGGCGTTAGACCCGACCCAATCAACCGAATCATAGACCCACTGCTACCTCCACGACTTGTGAGACAGGTAACAACAGTCTACTTTTCATTCATGACATAGTGCAGCTTCTTTTAAGCACGATGGTTGTGCCACGACTCGTGAGACCATGGTATCGACCTAAATCAGCTTCCTCACTATGCCATGGATTGGAAGGCATGGACGAACTCCTAGAGTGCATGTCCATTTATCAAGGGTCTAATTGAACTTTGGTCCAACCAAGTTAGAGTTGTAAATGATCGAGATCCCATACATATATACACATTCATCCATAATGCGTAATTAAAGTTTGCATCCCATAGCAGTAATATGATAAATAAACCATTCATTCACCATAAAAGCCACATGCAAAATTAAAGCCTAGCACGCCCCTGTTGGATGATCACGAGCCCGAATCCTATGCGACCCACTGAGCCCGCAGTGGATCTATGGTCAATCTAGGGTTGGTCCTACACTATTACATTTAATAGTAACCCGATCAACATGCGGATGGGCCTTGGTCTCTTTTCTCTTTCAAAACTCCATGGAAACGCCTTGGATCCTCCATTCTGGGCTCTCCATGTGGACCATCCTTCATCTCCACCAAATACATGAAATAAAAATCCTCACTTCTACACTACTCTCATTACATTTGTAAAAAGAAACCCTAGCAAAAAACCCGGGGGGGGGGGGGGGTTACAATAGGAGGGAGATAGAATGCCTTATTATTCCAAGGCAATTAGAAGAGGATAAGGATAAAGCAAAAGAGGCAGACAGGCCCAACACAAATTAAACCATACATTTGGTCTAGGGCTCGTGATCATCCATTCTCAATAAACGCACATAATTACATGATTTCCAATCACATAAACATATGCATATAGTCCATGATATCCAATCACATCATCCCATGATAAAGTAACGAGTTATGTATGAAAAACATGGTACAACGTTGGCAATAACCATATGTGTATAATAAATGGTGAGGTTTAGTTGGTGGAGAAAAAATACTATATCACCTTCTGGCAAGCCAACTAGGTTAATGCGAGTTTGATTGATTGTCTAATCATAAGATGATTACATGGAATAATGAAATGAAATGTGCTTGATCAAGTTGATTATATATTATATATGTTGCTTATTTTGTCTTGTTGAAACTACATTTGAGGTGCGTATATAGTTGGTGCCGATTGTTTACTTATTGAGTTGCAGGCTCATCCCTCTGCTAATATTTTCAGGTGTAAACTTTGCTGTGCCTATTCACGACAAATAGGTCCACGTTTTGCATTCCAGTCAGGTCGGGCCAGTATGCAGTTTTCTCCTCATCATAAATAGAAATAGACGTCTCGTTTTGGATTAAAAACGAGAATGACATGTAAACTAACTATAACGGTTCCATTTTTGACGTACTTGATATATATGTATATATGTGATTTTGTGGATGAGGTGATAGATATGCTTGTTGTGATTGTGAGGCTACGTGTTATTATACTCAGCAGGGGTTGAATTATGTGCATAATTATGTATATAACAGGATTTACATTAAGTGTGATAATTAGGGGAGATATAGTCGTAGTGCCGTTAGAGGGTGTTACATTTGGTGGTATCAGAGCAGGGATTAGATTCTCTGGGTTTATTTGATAAAATGTGGTATTATACTTAACATATATATATATATATATTATGAGTCTAATTATACATATGCATTTCATATAGGATGGAAGCATCAGGTGAAAACGCTACTGGCCCAACTGAGTCATTAGAGTCTGTACAGGGTCATGATCATGCATCTGAACATCAGGGGTTAGAAGACCAGAATAGAAACGTTCCCCAACCAGAAGTAAATCCTTTTATGCAACAATTTCTAGAGTTTATGCAGAGGATGGCTCCACCACCACAATCCCAACCCCAACCACAAGATGTTGTCATTGATAAAAACTATGAGATAGTTAGAAGACAGGGTGCGAAGGTATTTGTTGGTACAACTAATCCTGCAGAAGCAGAAGAATGGTTAAGGAATACGGAAAGAGTTCTCGACAGAATTGAATGCACTTCTGAACAAAAGTTGAGGTATGCAGTGTCTTTATTGGAGAAAGATGCGTTGGATTGGTGGGAAACTGTTCCAGGGAGTAGGAATCGACCAATCACTTTAACATGGAACGATTTCTTGAGAGAATTTGCTGAGAAATACACTCCACCGGTCTACAGAAATCGTAAGAAGGTTGAATTTCTAGAATTAAAGCAGAATGATTTGTCTGTTGCCGAATACGAGCTACAATTTGTGAGGCTATCCAAGTATGCTCCAGAAGAAGTAAGTACTGATGAATTGAGGAGAGACAGATTTGAAAGAGGCCTGAGGCTTGAGATACGAGAGAAGATAGCAATCAAACCTCCGAGTTACAGTGCACTTTTGGAAGCAGCATTGAGAGCTGAAGAGACATCCATAGAAAGGAATTCTGCTGAAGCTAAACGGAAGAAGTGGACAGGTAATCCTAACTTTACAGGTGGGCCAAGCGGTGCAGTTAAGAGTTCTGGTTTTCAGAAAGGCGGGTACAGAGGCCGAGGAATGAGTCAAACTAATAGGTCTCCATCAGTGTCGTCAAGTAGAGGCGGGTCTACCTCAGTCGGATTTGGGGGAAGACAGGGTCCAACCAGATCGTTTAGTGGAAGGTCTATTCCCTCGTGCACGAATTGCGGTAGAAAACACACCGGTGAATGTTGGGGAGTCCAACCAATCATATGTTATCGTTGCCACCAACCGGGGCATATTGTCAGGGATTGCCCTACGTGGAGAGTTGATGCCAGTGGATCCCAGATTTCAGGACCAAGTAGTGTGGGGGAAAATGTGCAACGGGCTAGTACAAATAGGGGTCGAGGAAGAGGTGGTCGAGGTAGCGGGACTACTTCTACAACATCGACTGGACAAAGTAGTCAATCTCAGCCACAAGCAAGGGTGTACGCCATCACCAGGGAACAAGCTCCTACTGCACCTGAGGTTATTACTGGTTCCTTTTCTATTTGCAATTCTGGTGCGCATGTGTTAATTGATCCAGGATCTACTTGTTCATTTATATCACATGATTTTACATCACGTGTGCATGCTAGTATTGAACAGTTGGGGCATGACTTATGTGTATCTATGCCTGCTGGTGGGGTTATATTTGTTAATACCGTTGTGAGATTTTGTCCAATAGTAGTGGATAGTGTCACACTATATGCAGATTTGGTTGTGATAAACCTTAGGGAGTTTGATGTTATCCTAGGGATGGATTGATTATCTAGTAATCATGCTTTGGTGGACTGTCAAACAAAAGAGGTAGCTGTACAAATCAATGGGCAAATGAAGACGGTTATAGTGGGAGAAAGAAAAGTTATACCTAACTGCTTAATTTCTACTGTGACTGCTTTTAATTTAATTAAAGAAGGGTGTGAAGCATATTTAGCTAGTATACGTGATACTACGAAGGTCAGTCCGGGTGTGTCAGATGTTCCAGTAGTTAGGGAATTTCCTGATGTTTTTCCAGAAGAATTACCTGGGTTACCACCTCATCGAGAAGTGGATTTTGAAATAGAAACTATTCATGGGGCAGCACCTATTTCGATTGCACCATATAGAATGGCTCCACTTGAACTGAAAGAATTAAAGAAGCAATTAGAAGAATTACTCGATAAGGGGTTTATACGACCAAGTATTTCGCCTTGGGGAGCACCAGTATTATTCGTAAAGAAGAAGGATGGAGTATGAGATTATGTGTTGATTATAGGCAATTGAATCGGATCACAATTAAGAACAAGTATCCTTTGCCACGGATAGATGATCTGCTTGACCAGTTAAAGGGTGCAACTGTGTTTTCAAAAATTGACTTGAGATCAGGGTATTGGCAATTGCGGATTGAAGAAGGGTCTATTCCAAAGACAGCTTTTCGAACCAGGTATGGCCATTATGAATTTGTTGTTATGCCATTTGGGTTAACAAATGCCCCTGCCGCTTTCATGTCGTTGATGAACAAAACCTTACAACCATTCCTTGATCAATTTGTGATTGTGTTTATTGATGATATTCTGATATACTCTAGTAGTCACGGGGAACATGAACAACATTTAAGGACAGTTTTACAAATTTTGAGAGAAAAACAACTGTATGCTAAATTTAGCAAATGTGAATTTTGGATGGAAGAGATTGCTTTCTTAGGGCATGTTGTTTCGAAGCAAGGGGTACAACCTGATCCGGCAAAAGTTAAGGCTATTTTGGAATGGGAGCCACCTAAAAATGCATCAGAAGTTCGCAGTTTTCTAGGATTGGCTGGGTATTATAGAAGATTCGTGAAAGATTTCTCTGTGATTGCGAGACCCTTGACGAATCTGTTAAAGAAGAATGTACCATTCAACTGGAATGACATGTGTGATAAGAGTTTTGAAGAATTGAAGAAAAGACTTACCTCAGCACCTATTCTTGCATTGCCATCTGGGAATGGAGGATATGTGGTATATACTGATGCTTCACGGCAAGGACTCGGATGTGTTTTGATGCAACATGGAAGGGTTATAGCTTATGCTTCGAGGCAGTTGAGGCCGCATGAATTGAACTATCCGACCCATGATCTAGAATTGGCAGCGATTGTACATGCATTGAAAATCTGGAGGCATTATCTGTATGGAGAGACGTTTCAGATATTTACAAATCATAAAAGTTTAAAGTATATTCCAACACAGAAAGAGTTGAATTTGAGGCAAAGAAGGTGGATCGAGCTGTTGAAGGACTACGATTGTACTATTGATTATCACCCCGGAAAAGCAAATGTAGTTGCAGATGCGTTGAGTAGAAAGACGGTGGACCAATTAGCAGGTATGATTTGCTATAATGTGGAGTATTTAGCTGCCCTCAGAGCAATGAATGTGAGTTTTAGCGTTGGTGATGATCTTTTACTTGCCACTCTTCAAGTGAAGCCCTCCCTTAGGGACAAAGTTAAGAATGCATAGAATAGTGATCCGTACTTGCAGAAAATGAAAGCCAAGGCACAAGAAGGAAAGAACGATCAATATGTAATACAAGAAGATGGTATGTTATTAAATGGGAAGCGTATGTGTGTGCCGAATGTAGAGGAATTGAGAATGGAGATTATGCACGAGGCGCACTATGCACCGTATGCTATGCATCCTGGCAGTACCAAGATGTATCGAGATTTGAGACCCTACTATTGGTGGCCAACCATGAAGAAAGATGTTGCAGAGTTTGTGGCTAAATGTTTAACTTGTCAGCAAGTTAAGGCAGAACACCAAGCACCAGCCGGTAAGCTTCATCCTTTATCTATACCTGAATGGAAATGGGAAAAGATTACTATGGATTTTGTCATTGGGTTACCGCGTACATTCAGGAAATATGATGCTATTTGGGTAATCGTGGATAGATTAACTAAATCGGCTCACTTTTTGCCAGTAAGACAAAATGATTCTTTGGATAAGTTGGCTGAGTTGTATGTTTCGGAAATTGTGAGATTACATGGGGTTCCTACTTCTATAGTCTCCGACAGAGATCCTCGGTTTACGTCTCATTTTTGGGGAAGCTTGCAAAGGGCATTAGGTACAAGCTTGCACTTCAGTACGGCATTTTCATCCTCAGACAGATGGACAATCAGAAAGGACCATTCAGACGTTAGAAGATATGATGAGAGCTTGCGTAATTGAGTTCAGAGGGAACTGGGATGATCATTTACCACTGATAGAATTTGCATATAATAATAGTTTTCATTCTAGTATTGGTATGTCTCCGTATGAAGCTTTGTATGGAAGAAAATGTCGAAGTCCAATCTGTTGGGACGTTGAGGATTAAGACAACTTGAGGGGCCCGAATTAGTCCAAGAAACGGTGGATAAGGTACAGACAGTTAAAAAAGTGTTTGAAGGCAGCTCAAGATCGGCAGAAAAGTTATGTTGACAAACATCGCCGGGAGATGGAATATGAGGTGGGAGAGAAAGTTTTTCTGAAGGTATCACCATGGAGGGGAATCTTAAGATTCGGTAAGCAAGGAAAGTTAAGTCCGAGATATATTGGGCCGTATGAAATTATCGAGCGAGTCGGACCACTAGCTTATTGATTAGCATTACCAGCAGAGTTGTCTCAGATACATGATGTGTTCCATGTGTCCATGTTACGTCGATATCGATCTGATCCTAGTCACATTTTGCGTGAACCAGAGATAGAAATATCTGAGGGATTAACGTACATAGAAGAACCAATAGAAATTATGGATCGGAGTATAAAGAAGTTGAGGAATAAAGAAATACCAATGGTGAAGGTAAAATGGAGTCATCACTCTCCCAGAGAAGCCACTTGGGAGGTTGAGGAGAGTATGAAAGAAAAGTATCCATATTTATTCCATGATCTGATACGTTAATTAAATTTCGGGACGAAATTTTTATTAGGAGGGGAGAATTGTGACGCCCACAAATTTTTAATCATAATTATGGGGTTAATTGGTAATTATTTAAGAAAATTTAGTTAATTAATAGATATATTATAGATTAAATTGTGATCATATTAAAACTTGAACGGAGTGAATTGGAGTTTTATATAATATTTGGGAACAAATTATATTAATTAAGAAATTAGAAAGGACGTAATGGGTATTTTGAAAAAGTTTATTAAAATTTAAAAAATAATAATAATAAAAAAAAGGTTAGATAAAGATGGGTGCATCAGCACCCATCAGTTTACTTTATATATATATATATATATATATATTAAACACACACACATTTAAAACACATACACTAAACACACACACAAAAATGAAATCGGCGCAAATTGAGGTAAGAAATAATTAAATTTTAATTAGTTTTAATTTATATAATTATATTATTTAATAAGTGTATTTATTAAATGTTATTTATACTCCTCGATTTAGTGTTTAACCGGAGAATTTTATGAATTTGAGTATTTATAATTAGTGTCTGGTTAAATGTCTCAATTAAATTAGGGGTGTTATAATTAATAGCTTAAACTGCTTAATTTACTAGATTTAATAATTTCTACAATTAATTGGCTTAGTTTAATCGGGTTGAAAATTTTATTTGAGAAATATTATAGAATATATTTGAAAATGTTATATTTAGTAAAGATAAGTATATTTTGAGATAAATATAATCCAAGAATTGTTATTATGAATGGTAGTTATAATAGGATGAAGGGTTTAATGAAATATTGAGAGATTGGTGAAATATATATATATATATATAAATACTATTTAATATTTTATTTAGGAATTGACATTCTAGATATTAATTATACGTATTATACCTTATGATAGGACACAGGGATAAAGTAGATGATCGTACGACTTCATATCAGCTAACTAAATCTGTATAAGATCGAGGAAAGTAAATGATTAGTGCTGCTTATATATGTTCCTTTTTCCTATTAGTGTTGTGTACGTAAACAATTGGTATTATCTATATATGTTCCATTTCTTGGTGATATTACTTTTATGTGAGCCTATGATTCGTGCTTGACTAATCTATTTTGAATTGTACGAGTAGTTGATGATTACTTTGAATGATTATGTCGTGAAAGTGAAATGAGGAAACCTATTGAGATATGCCATTTGGTTGTTTGATATCACTGTTATATGCTTGTACGTGAAAAATGCGGCTATGTGGTTTTATGTGGCTAGTTGGCTTACAAGAACGGTGATATGTGGAATCGAGGGAGTGATGGAAATTAAATGTAATTATGATATGAATACCCCTTGATGTTGTTGAATAGCCCACGTGGCAAAATGAAATGAAAAAGAGCTATGATGCGATGTGGAAAGAGCTATGATGCGAAATGAAAGAGCTTTGATGTGAACTGAGATTGATGAGTCTGTGTGGCATGCCAAGGGGATTCATGTATATGTGTATAATAAATGGTGAGGTTGAGTTGGTGGAGAAAAACACTATATCACCTTCTGGCAAGCCAACTAGGTTAATGCGAGTTTGATTGATTGTCTAATCATAAGATGATTACATGGAATAATGAAATGAAATATGCTTGATCAAGTTGATTATATATTATATATGTTGCTTATTTTGTCTTGTTGAAACTACATTTGAGGTGCGTATATAGTTGGTACCGATTGTTTACTTATTGAGTTGCAGGCTCATCCCTCTGCTAATATTTTCAGGTGTAAACTTTGTTGTGCCTATTCACGACAAATAGGTCCACGTTTTGCATTCCAGTCAGGTCGGGCCAGTATGCAGTTTTCTCCTCATCATAAATAGAAATAGACGTCTCGTTTCGGATTAAAAACGAGAATGACATGTAAACTAACTATAACGGTTCCATTTTTGACGTACTTGATATATATGTATATATGTGATTTTGTGGATGAGGTGATAGATATGCTTGTTGTGATTGCGAGGCTACGTGTTATTATACTCAGCAGGGGTTGAATTATGTGCATAATTACGTATATAACAGGATTTACATTAAGTGTGATAATTAGGGGAGATATAGTCGTAGTGCCGTTAGAGGGTGTTACAGGGCGCCTGCTCGCGGGCAGGCGTGCGCGGGCGTCCGCCTGTGCGCGCTGCTGGGTGTGCACGCGCGCGCGTGCTGCTGCGCGTGGGCGGCCGCGTGCATGGCCGTCTGGACGGCCGGCCGGCAGCACTGTTTTGTGTCGTTTTTCCACAAAATTGGATTTTCCTAATTTCTGCTAGTTTTTTGAAATTATTAATTTTGGCATATTTTAATTTTTAGTTAAATTGGATTTTTCTAAAATTATTTTATGTTTTAGATTATTTTGGGAATGGTTTCCAAACAAAAATAAAATTGTTTGTACATTGGTTATATAGTTGATATCCATATTTTTAATTACATTATTGATATAATATTTTCTGCATTTTATTATATTTATTGTTTTAGATATTGGATATCTATTGATATATATATGGGGATGTATTTATTTGTTGGCATGCTTATATTTGATATAAATGTGTTGTATTGTTGTTTATTGGATAAACAATAAAGGATGATCACTAGCCCTTTTTATCCTATTTATAGTTCAAATTTTTTGTTGGGTGAGGCCTGCGTGCCTCTTTGTTTTTCCCTGCTCTCTATCGTTTTTAGCCTTGGAATAATAATACTTTCTTCCTCTCTTTTAATGTACTCCCCCCGACTTATGATTGGGGTTTTCTTTTCAGTTGTAATGAGAGAAGATTAGATTGTGAGGTTTTATTTATTTTTTGAAAATAAATGTAAGCTTCCATGGAGATGAAGGCCCAAAAGAGGTCCGTTCGACGGAGTCCACGATGGAAGGCCCAAGAAGAACAAAGAGGGATTTAGAATGATAATGGGATGTAAAAATTATAATAGTGTAGGCTTACCCTAGATTGACCATAGATCCACTGCGGGCTCAGTGGATCACTTAGGAACGGGCTTGTGATCATCCTACAGGGGCGTGCTAGGCTTCTTTTGCATGTGTTTAATGTTTTAATGCTTTGATGCATGATGTGTTTGGAATGCATCTATTTACATTGAATGTTTAAAACTTGAGCATGCAAAATACTAATAATGATTCTTAATAAACTATAGCTCTCACTTGGATGGTCCAAGTAAATATTAGGCCCAAAATGGAATTAAATCAAATGGTTTGATTATTCCAAGCCTTCCATCCATAGCAATGTAGTGAGGAAGCTACTTTCACCCATTCGTGGTCTCATGAGTCGTGGCACGTTTGGAATGGAAGAAAGCTGCACTGTTGTTGTCAACGAATGCAATATACTCCTATTTTCCTGTCTCACGAGTCTTGGGGGGCGATAGTTGAGATATTCATTTGGTTGATGGGTCGGGCCTAACGGTAAGTAACATGATTCTCTTGGAGTCCTTGGGATCATGTGAAGATGCGAGGCAAAATATCTTGGGGATCTCTTTGGATGAGAATGGTATTGGATACCTCCCACAAAGCCTTTCCCATGTGAATCGTAAAAGCGGGGCATGGAGAATTGCATTTGTGGACTCCAAGCCCACTAGGAAATGGTTTTCCAAAAACTCCACTTGAGAGTGGTGGACTTTTTGAAGAAATAGTGAGAGGGGTTAATGACTAAAGACCAAGTCTTAACTTGAATTCAATATTATAATAATCTACTAAGTTTCTGCTTTACATTTTGAATGTAGATGTCTAAGAATCCGCTCGCTGTAATTCTTGAGACTAATAAATTTGACGGAATAAACTATAACGATTGGCTGCAAAATTTGAGGATTGTCCTAGATTTTGAAAACCAGGCTTACGTTCTGGATAAGGCTCTTTCTCGGGTCTTGCCAGAGGGGTCCTCGTCAGAAGAGCGTTTGACGTTCAATGAATGGCAGGAGGACAACCGCAAGGTCCGCAACATCATACTAGCATCCATGACTAATGAGATCCAGAAATAGTTTGATCGACTGGATGATGTCAGCTTGATAATGCTCCGCATGAAAGATATTTATGCGGTACCGGAACGGCATATTAGATATGTTGCGACGAAGGCATTTTTTGGAGCTAAGATGACAGAAAGGTCGTCTGTACACCAGCATGGAGTGATAATGCTATCCCTAGTGGAGCAGCTCAAAGACCTCTGAGCTGATCTTGGAAAAGAAACGTACATCGATGTGATCCTTCAGACTCTTCCTCCCTCTTTTGACCCGTTTATCGTTAACTATAATATGAATGGGCTTGAAAAAGACCTTCATGAGTTGATGAACATGTTGGTCTAATACGAGGCAATGATTGAAAAGTCTGCACCGTCGGTATTGGTGGGGGAGACTTCGACCTCAAGAGCGAAAAGCAAAGGGGCCGGACGTTGGAGGAGAAAGAAGGGTAAGACAGAATCAGCCGCTGCAAGCGCACAGAGCGCTCCTGTTGCCATGCTGGGCATGGAAAAAGGAAAGAGGAAGGTGGATCGACAGTCAAGGATTGCAAAAGATGTTTGCATAAATTATCGTGAAAAGGGGCATTGGAAGAGGGGGTGTCCTATACTCCTCTCCAACCGAGGTACATTTCATTTGAGCTTTAACATGATTACTATTCTACTTCTTGGGTATTCGATACAAGTTGTAGAGTTCATATCTGCAAATGGTTTGCAGGAAATGGGAAGGAGTAGAAGGCTAAGACGGAGATGTAACTAGCATGATCAAATTATGCTTTTCTATTGTTGGACAACTAGGATTACATTTTTTGATCAATAAAAGTTTCTTTCATTTGACAAAGAATGATTATTCTTGTCTGCTAGGTTGTTTGCATAATTGTTTCAATACTATCCCATAATTAGATTATGAATACTCAAAACAAATGATGAAATGGATAATCAAGATAAACTCAGAGATTTGGCATGCAAAGGTAGGTCACATTCCTCTAGATAGGATAAGGAGGTTAGTAGATTCAAGGAGTCTAGAAATAGACAATTTCAGCCTGCTAGCTTGTAAGTCCTTCCTAAGCAAGAAGATGGCCAAGAAGCTCTTTGTAGGACAAAGTATGCTTGCTAGTGGTATGTTGGATTGCATCCAGTCAGACATCTGTGGGTCACTGAATACACAAGACTAGTAGAGGGTTCACAAGTCTAAGGGCCTTTGGAAGGCTCAGTGAATTAGATTTGAAGTGGGAATCAAACTGGTTGCAAAATTAACCTTCGATTGGATCGAGTGGTGTGTATTTAGTGGGAGCTCTTGATGTATCTAAATGGGAATGGAATTCTCACTCAGTGGAATTCTTCCTGGAATGCCACAATTGAACGGTGTCTCTGATAAAGGAGGAATCGAACCTTGTTGGACATGGTTCGGTCGGTGTTTCACTGAACTACCTTGGCCTATCTGTGCATGTTCTTAAGACAGTGGCCAAGTTGTAAAAATATGGCACTTTCTAAAGATCGTGGCCCAGACGCCATATTGGATATGGCATGGCAAGCCTGTATCCTACCAAGTACTTGAGTATGTAGGATAGTCTTGCATACGTCAAGGACTAGTATGAGGCAAACTAGGTTTGCACAGGTTTATGTGTTGTCCTAAGAGAAATTGGATTTCAGAGGATAACCGGTGTGAGGAGTAGCTCCTTGAGGAATCAAGTAGAGCGACACCTCAATACGATATTGCAAACATCATTTGAAATCAAGTTTACTCACTAACTATATTCCAGTTCTCTTAAGGATGACCAGAATATCTTAGATACATGAGAGGTATAGATTTCTAGGTCAGTCCGGTCAATTGGATTATAATCCAAAAGACATAAGGAGAAGCAATGTTGGACATTGGATCGAATCAATGGCTTGAAGCCATGTGATTCGACATGGAATTCAAACTAGGTTTGAAACTCTAAGTAACTGGAATATTCGTTTTGATGAGTTCATGCGGGGTATGACTCGATCAATAACGAGCTTTTAGGGTTAGTGGGAGTTTAGTTGTGTTCCTAGTGTTTAAGTGTGTAACGTCTTATTCATTTGGAATGAATTTAAGATGTTAGGAAACATTGAAACACGAACGTTGTTCACGCGATTCTCCATGAAAGGAATTGGATTCCTATATATAGGGTAAAGCTGTCCAAGACTCAGTCAGGGTTGGCTGTTTAGGAAGCTCAGATGTTTGACATCCCCTATGTCTTTGCCGTAGGCAACATGGGTATGTTGTTTGGTGCATTGGACCTGATGTTGTGTATGCTTTGCGTGTAACGACAGAAATCGGGTGTGTGCCGATAAGGCAGTAGACTACTGTTGAGAACAGTCTTTAATACCTGAATAAGGATTAAAGAAGTGTTCTTGATGCAAGTTCTATGGAGAGTTGATTCTGGAAGGCTATAGCGATACTAGCTTCCAGGATCATGTGAATAATATCTAGTCTCAGTATGAACATATATTCAGACTTAATGGTAAGGTGGTGGCTTGGAAACATTTCAAGCGGGACACCACGACGGACCATGAAAGTTGAATGTATGGCAACTTTAGAAGTTGCTCCGGGAAATGGTTTGGATGAAAAATCACATCCAATGGTTGGGTGTAGTGTCTAGCACGGGCTAGCCAGTAGTTACCTTGGAGGATAACAACATGGCTGTAGCGCAAGCTATAGGATTGAGATCTCATCACGGATCCAGGAAATTTCTTAGACAGTACCATCTGCTTGGAGCAATCGTATGAAGAGGTGACATGCGGTTGGACAGCATCATCTTGGCAGAAATAAGGTAGACCCGTGAGACCGAGCCGGATATCGCAGATTGCTCATGCTCAGATAAGTCTGAGCAACATAGGTGATTGGCTTTAGGTCAAGTGGGAGATTGTTAGAATATGTGACCAGAAAGCTAATTGGATTGGCGATTTTGGGTACTATTTAGCAATCTTTATTGACTTGATGAATATAGTAAGTATTCATCCGTGGCACTATGTGTTTGTTGTGCTTACTGATTACGTTAAACGACATTTTAACGTCACAATAAATGCCCACAGACCAATTAGATAACCCATGTAGTTGAGCTGCGCATTGGATGACAACTGTGAAACCAACTTCTGAGGGTCGGTCTGGAATGTTCCAAGTCGAGGACCTCGAGACAGGGCATCAAGGGTCCTACAGAGACTTGCACTAAGGATTGCATTCATTGGATGAGTGTCGTGTTTCATCGGCGACAAACGTTGGACGTCTATGCTGTTAGAATAGGTAACTAGAAAGCCAATTGGATTGGCGATTTTGGGTACTATTTAGCAATCTTTATTGACTTGATGAATATAGTAAGTATTCATCCGTGGCACTATGTGTTTCTTGTGCTTACTGATTACGTTAAACGATGTTTTAACGCCACAACAAATTCCCACAGACCAATTAGATAACCCATGTAGTTGAGTTGCGTATTGGATGGCAGCTATGAAACCAACTTCTGAGGGTTGGTCTGGAATGTTCCAAGTCGAGGACCTCGAGATAGGGCATCGAGGGTCCTACAGAGACTTGCACTAAGGATTGCATTCATTGAATGAGTGTCGTGTTTCATCAGCGACAGACGTTGGATGTCTATGCAATATTAGTGAGTTAGTTGACATGGGTGTTAGCTGACTGAACTGACTCGCGGGAATCGTCATATGGAAGCCTTGGAGGCTTGGTCGGTATGACTGGATTTCCCGGCTCCGATAGTACGAGATTAGTCCTCGGACTTGGGGAATCATGGCAGTCACATGCATATGAAGGTTGTATCTAGGGTCTGGCAAGAGATGTTTGGATCTGGGATACGTTCATCATAAGCTTTATCCAGTGCAGTCGGAATACATATTGAGGACGGTGGATTCCAAGATAGGATCCGTCACCTTTCAGTATATGACAGTCGAGTCTCCTATGCACTCTGAGACGGTTTAAGCTCTTTAAGTCTGTGGCCACAACGATTGGTCGAGTAGGAAATGGTTTCCTACGTCGATAAATAGAGCAGATGTGTCTCGAGTTATTGAGCATAGTTGTCTAGTCCAGGATGGGAACCAACGCCCAATTTCATGCCCTAGACTAAGATCGGGAGATGGATGATGGAAGGACCGTACTCGTATGGAACTCGGGAGCCTAAATGCTCATGCCAACATTCACCTAGTCTCTAGTGCCATGGACCGTTGCTAGACGACCACCCATGGTGACGGGCGTTTTTCCGATTAATGGTTAATCGGAAAACAGTTAATTAAATTGGATTTAATTGACCAATTGTGTTGGACACAAGTCCAAGTCTAGCTGAGGATGAACCTAATGAGTCACACACAAATCACTTTAGATTTGGCGGAATTAATTTGGAATTAATTCTTGGAGAAGTGAATAAATTTAATCGGATTAAATTTATTCAAGAGAGAAAATAAATGATTGGATCATTTATTGAGAAATCCATTTGATGGATGGTCCAAGAATTAATTAATTGGATTAGTTAATTTTTTGGACTAAGAACCTTTAAATTAATTGGATTAATTTATTGGGTTTTGGCTAGACTGATTGATTGGATCAATTATTCTTAATTTGGACTTATGTTTATTTAATTGGATTAAATAAACTATTGGGATTCAATTGGATTAAGATTAATTAGATTAATTAATGCTCAATGGATACATGTTTGGACTATATTTAATTTGATTAAATACAAGTCCAAAAACATAAAGATCCAAGTCTATTTTTCCATGCAAGTTGAAGCTAGTTAAAGAGGAGTTTCAACTCTTCACATATCACATGATGAGCACGAAAATTTGCTGGATTTGTGGGTGGTTTTGTCTTGCTATCATGTGTGGTGGATGTGCTAGAAGTGTGTGTATGTGGAAGTTGCCTAAAGAGGTTACTTATGTAGGTGGTTTTTTGAACTCTACATACTACATACACAAAACAACTTTGCTAGACAAGAACTTACTAACTTGCTTCATTTTTTGCTGGAGAATTAAGCCATAAACATCTTTGAAAATTCTCTCTAAGTGTTCTTTTATTTTGGAAAGAAAAGAACTTAAAACATTCTAAAGATCACGAATTGATAGTGTTGCTTTTGAATTGTTTTCTTTTTCTCTTCACTATATTTTATCTAGCAATAAACTATAGTTTGGATCCTTTGTGTGGTGTGGACAATACTTAGAGGAGTTCTAAGTTGAGCTCTCAAGTGGACATACAAAGAGAAACGGAAAAGGAACAACGCTAGAAGTCGTTCTACGTAAATACGAACAAAGGTTGGTTTCTATTTACATTTTATGTATCTTCTTATTTTTAATCCTTTAGCCACATGTCCAGCATCTTCTACTCATTTATTCATGCTCTTGACATACACCGAACGCCCGGGAACTTCAAAGGGAACACCCCTTTGGACCCGTTATATATTATGCTTTAAACTCACGTTTTTTTACGCTTCCGTTGTGTTCCCGGGCCGTACCCGATTCTTTCACCCACGTGCCATGTGCCTACCTCCAAAGGCGGTTTTCTGGAGCTCTTGTTTCCTTTGCCCCACGAATTCTTGTAAGCAACCTCTTCGGACTGACTCCTCGACCTCATTCTCCAAGTGGCGGCATACCTCCGTGCTATGGCCTCGATCCCAACCCTTGTTGTTTGGCTGCATCGAGCGTTTGATTTTGCGAGGTGTTCTGAGGGGTGTAATGAGCCAAATATTCGGGAGCTCATATCTGCTTTCACGCTTACTTCCTTCTATCCTAAGGTGAACCCCTTTCTCCTCCTCTGCGGCCCTCCATTTTAATGGATCTGTTGGTCGCAAAACTGCTAACTCCTTGATTCTTACATACTTCTCGACTCTTAACAATAACTCCTCTTGTGAGGAAGGGGGCTTTCCAATGATCGACTCCTTGAATCGACCTCTTCTTAATTTTGTTGCATGATGCTTGCCAAAAGTTCTAGGTTTACATGGGGGAGTTCCAAACACAGCCTTCGAGAAGCGTCGTACGTACTCCCTCAAGCTCTCGTTCTCCCGCTGGACTATTGTAAACAAATACGAAGTGGTCTTGGGATACCGCCTATTTATCGCGAAATGGTGCAAAAAGCACTGAGAGAGTTGTTCGAATGATCCAATAGTTCCTAGGGGTAGCTGGTTGAACCATGTCATTGCCTTCCCCGAGAGGGTAGTTCTAAACAACTTACAATAGGCTGCGTCACTAATGTTTAGCAGATCGGCCCTAGCCATGATGCGATCAAAATGATCCTGAGGATCCCCAACTCCGTTATACTCATTCAGGCTCGGGATCTTGACCCCTAGATGGATGGCTTCTGCTAGTATGTGGGGAGCGAAAGGACTCCGCCGCCGGGGGGCATAGCCAAAGGTCGCGTTGGGTATCCTGGAGGACCCAAAGGATTCGGAAAAACATGCGGGGGAGGGACTCCCATTTCGTGGTATCCTCCTTCTTACACCGGCGACATCTCCTCTTGACAAGGAGGTGGAAAGTGGTTGTCTTCACGTCTCTCCTGTGGAGGATGTGGGAAGTAATCTTCTTCACCTGCGCCCCTGCGAGGAGGTGAGGGGTAAAAGTCATCCTCTGGCTACGCGGCCCTACTGTTGACTTCCTCCTCGTAGTCCACGCCTTTGAAGGCGTCCCTGGGCCTCTGCTCACCACCCTCGGGAGCCAAGGGAACGTCTTGGCCTCTGCGAGGATAGCAAGGGGGTCGTAGGGGTAACGCGCATCCGGCTATGTACTGGGCCACGACCCTCTCTGCTGCTTGGGCGGACGCATCCTCCACCAACTGGCAAAGAGCCTCAGGAGTTATCTGAATAACTGGGGGTGAAGGTAGAGCCTCGGCCTCCTCTTGCCTCTCCTCCTGTTGGCTGTGCATTGGCGGATTCTCCAAGGCGTGGCCTTGCTCGTGCTCTTCCCTTCGTCTCTCGGGTTCCTCTTGCCCCACATTCGCACTCCTCGCTTTTGAACGAGTATTCATCTTCAATGCCTAGACCAGGTTTCCGATAGACGGCGCCAAGCTGAAGGTGTGTGTTTCGCGAGATTGTTGATCTAATCACAATAACTCGAAACGACGTCGCGAGGCAAACAACTTCAGAACTTCTTCAAAAAGTAGATTTATAAAAATGAATGAGACCCCTTTACAAAGGATTTCCACCTCTATTTATAGTAAACGAGGTGGGGAAAAAAGACTATGTTATCCCCAACCGCCTCTAATCTAATGGTGGTAATTTAATCTGCAGGGGTACCTTGGTCATTTAACATCACCCTACTAACCGCTACTCATAACTATCTCTAATGGTATTTTCATATATTTGCTTACACTTGAGAGTATTTTGGTAATTTACCTAATCTATCTCTATCATTATTAAATTTTACTTTTACCTAATACTTTCTACACATTACATCAGTTTCATCGTTAAACTTATGTTTCATATTCAGCACACGCATATTATTTTTATAGAGTTTTTTCTCATTCAGATAAAATGAGATAAGATATCAAGCAATTACAGTTCAATTATTTCGATTTTTTTCAAGTGATTCAATAACTATAAATCATTATATTTTAAAAAGAAGATCGATCATCAAAAGTAAAATTGGCCGTGATTATATTTTGAGTAAATTACATCAATATTTTCTAAAATTATGTCTAATTACATCACCATCTTTTACTATTTACAAAATTATAAGCACAATTCTGATAAAGTGTCAATATAATTAACCTCATGGGGCGTAACTTTCGCCCTAAATGGAGCTTGTATTTGTAATTATAACTACAATCTTATGAGTTATATTTATAATTTTACAAAAGAATAAATTACATTGATATCCCTGAAGTTAGGTTTAATTACACAAATATCCAATATTCTTTATAATTAGGGTAAATTACATCTACCTCCCTGAAGTTTGGCATAATTATAAATACCCCCTGTTGTTTGAAGAATTATAAATACTCCCCTAAAGTTTGTAATTTTTAACCAAAGGGCTAAACTTGACCATTTTGCCCTTGAATTTTTATTAAAATTATAAAAAAAAATCGGTCAAGGCAAATTGCATTATTGCTCCTCTGTGTAAAAAACTTAAGAAATCTCTCCCTGCACATTATAGTCCAAAAAACTTTGAAGAATTAAATAAAAATAATTTAATTCATAAGGGAATTTTGGTCAATTCACCCATAAAAAATGATGAAAATGGATTATTTGTTAGAATGTTACAAACATCAGGGGGTATTTATAATTTTTCAAACAACGAGGGGGTATTCGTAATTATGCCAAACCTCAGGGGAGGTAAATGTAATTTACCCTTATAATTACAAGTACACCCTCTATTTAGTGACGAAATTTTACACAAGCAACCTAAATGTACATTACACTAACATTTCATATTTGTATAATTAAAAATAATCTCGTAAAATATAAATATAATTTACTCTTTTCAAAAAGAAAAAAAATAAGATGTGTTATAATTTACCCTTTAACTTTTTAACTACTATCAATAATCCATGATCAATTAATAAACCACTATATAAGTGTAAGTATGGTACGTAATTGGGGTTTGAATTCAAGCATTAAATCTTTGACTTTCATGCTTATCATTTTATCTTCTACTTAAATATCTCAAAGGCTATATTTTAGAAATGTCCACGTCGTGATCTAGAACCATCCACGTCTAGTTTCTGGATTGTTTTGGAAAATGTTCTCCGAAAACGACTGTCATGGAGATGAAGTTTGGAAAGGATGAATGTTTGGCTTAAATTTTTAGATATGTTTCTGAAAAAATGAAAAAACATTCTTTTATTAGTGGCACAACATCAAAATTTAATAATTGGATAATATATATATATATATATATATTCGTAATTGATATAAAATTTAAACATGTATAGAATGTACGTGTGTGTATATGTGCAATTATACACATTAAAGATATGGGTTTAATGATCGTCCAACAACTAGTTCAATCCATCTGTCTCAATTAAGTTTTCATCTATTTTTTTGTTGTGAGCAGATTAAAATACCCCTATGGAATATAAATTATAACTTTATTTAAAAATTTTATTTTTTTTTATGGAAAGTATACAATTTTTCAGAAAATTCCATCCACCGCGTCGGGTCATTTTATATATATATTTATAAATATACAACAAAAGCAAAGTTGACAATTTCAAAGCTCTATTTAATGATGATATAATTTCATCAAATATTGAAAAAATATTGATAATTTCTTAAAATACGAGTGATATTTGTAATTATATTAAATATTAAGGAAGCTCGTTGTAATTTTTGTTTTTTAATATAGTCAGGAAAAATCAAAGTTTTGGCCCATAAATGGAATTGTATGTAGTTAGCAAACAAATTATCTTCTCAAATAGTTTAAATTTTTAAAAAATGTGGTTGATTAATAGGGTATAAAAGACAAGCCCAATAATAGATCCTTATGTTTGAATTTCATTTTCAATCATTTATAAAAGAAAGATTTCAGATACAGTATTTGTGCATAAAGAAACGTGTTAAGATATTAAATATTAAATAATTCTCTTTTTCAATAGTTTAAACTTTTAGATGAAATAAAGGTGCACATTGCAAAGCCCATTTTTGTAAAACTTAGACTTGGGCTCTAACTAAAAAATATGTTTAGATTTTAATGATAAATCAAGCCCATTAGAATTTTCCCACTCCTACTCGTTCTCCTTAATTTTCCTTCATCTTCTATCTCTTTTTCTCTCCCCCATTCACTATACTCTATTTTCCGCCATCTCATGTTCTCTATTCTCTCCTCCGACTCCTTAAAGAACATATAAGATTAATTTGAAAGAAATCTTCAATAGGTTTAAATTTATATGATTGATTAACATGACTTTTAAGATTTATCATTTTTTGTTTTATTGCTAACATTAAGTTTTGAACATCTCATAGAATTATTTGGTGTATGAAATGTCATTACAGTTAGAACTTGACACTCAAGATGTTTTTAAGACTTTTAGTTGTATTATATCTTGAACTATTGAATATTTCACTTTAATTATTTTGACACTTGTTATATTTTGTTACTTAAGATTTTAGCTATATGTTCTTAAATTATTGTATATTTGACTTTAATTATTTCGATTACATTTTGTTAGCTTATTACGTTTGTTAGCTTTTTGTTAGTTTCAAAATTATATTTTTGTTATAAGTGATAAAACTGTCAAACCGCCCGAAACTGTGCAAAACCGCATCTTTGATTTTGGTTTCAAAAGTGGCAATTCGAAAAATTATTTTATAAAACCACCAACAACAAAATTTAAAAATAAATTTTAAAAAAAAATGAAATCGTACCGTGATAACCCCTATGAAGACGTACATTTTCATTTTTATATAATAGTTTGGTCAGAAAAGATTTGTTTGACTTGAAAAGTCTGTAATAAGTCAATCATGGGTAAACAAAAAAATTTCTTTCAACTTTTTTTGCCGATGTCAACAAATTTCATAAATATTACTAACGGATGGATTCATTTGTTGGATAAAAATAAAAATCAGGAACATTTGATCTAACTTTTCTAACCACAAAAGATCTATGTGTAATTGCACCAAATTTTAGGAGAATGCGGTGTAATTACCCTTTTTTCATGTGTTAATTTTTTATTTTTTATATTAATATAATATAATAAGAATAAGTTAAAACATATGGAAGTGTGTGTTTTTAAAAACAAACAAATGTTTAAAGTATTTTGTTATTTCTCAAATAAGGAATAAACGAAAACAAAGAAAGACTATGGAGTTTTTTTTCTTTTTTTAGTTGGAAGCGATGAATTTTATTAATTGAAATAAAGCGATTACAAGCAGTCTTATCAGTATCAATATTAGACATGGACAAATAAAACAATCATATCAACAATATCACAAACTAACATCTTGCTATTACAGCAACAATAAATCTACTATACAGTAGAAACAATATCATAAATAAACCTACTATGCAGTAGAAACAAATCATCCCACGCAGGGAGTTCGAACTCATGACCTTTAGGACATGGAGCCTCAGCTTCGCCGATTGAGCTAGTCCTCCATGACTTAGTTGAGGTCAAAAACTATAAGAATTCAAGATAAATAATAAAATAAAATAAAATAGCTGGTCCAAAATAAACCAACTAAAAATTAAATAGTGCACATGAAAGAGTCAAATTCAATTGGAGAAGTTCGTGGTGACACCGTCAGCTAGCATTTCAACACAACATAGTTGATTATTTCAATCAACGCCCAACAGGACTTTGTCTTCATTATGTGAACTTTAAATTTGAACATCATGCGACTAAGTGCTAAATGTAGAAATTAGTACATTAGTTTACATATTTCAAATCAAATATTTCAGAATAATAAAAGGAGTTCTCAGTTCTTATTTTAAGGCGTATAAATTAAAGATTTCGTTTTTCACCTGGAGGCTGGAAAGTGTGTTTTAATTATGTGTTCTGTTTTTTATTTCAGATATGATAAACGTCGTAGATAAATAAATTTTGCTCCCAATCAAATAATAATAAGTGGAAAATATATATTATTTATCAATTATATTTTCTTTTTCTATTTATATTTTAGAATTTACTAAATTAATTTCAAATATAAATAGTTAAATTAATTGATATTTTAATATATATTTCGTCATCAAATCAACGGCTGACACGTGTCAAATTGAGATATTTCGGCCAATCAAATCAAGACAAATATTTCTCATATTATCTTTTTAAAAAAATATAAAAATTAAAGAGATAATATCGAAATTGACCAATCATGTCTTCCCAAATATTTAATGTATTTATCTTTTTAAATTAAAATAAAGAGATAATACAAAATAAGTGTTCAAGTTCACCACAGCTCTACCTCTTTGACAGCTATATAAAGGGGTCCTTGGAACTCATTCAGTACACACACATACAATTGAAGATACAAACAAGAGAGTATTCAAGAAGTCCCGAAATCCTCTCAAGCACAAATCAAGGAAGATCCACGATATTCTAGGTAAGATTCAAGGCGTTCGTCGCGGAAATCATCCAAAATCAGCGTTTAATTCGACAAGAAGTCCGAAGACCGGCGAATTAACGTTATCAAGATAGAAGTCCACCTTGGCGGAAGATCAAAGTCTCAAATCCACCAAGAAATATCACAAATTCAAATCAAATACCTTCAAGTTCATAGCGTTTAACCTGGGGACAAGTCAACGACCCCTCAAATGATGTCCACACTACTCCAGGAGAGGTTAAGATTTCCTTGCTAGAAGAAATCAAACCTTGGAAGAATACAGAGTGAAGGTCTATACTATGAGATTAGTATGTCCTCTTCAATGAAGTCTTATTTTTCAATTGATCCTAGATCAAGAAAAACAAAGCCTAGGAATATATATATATATATATATATATATATAGAGAGAGAGAGAGAGAGATCGGCCAACTTGCACTAGGGAGAGGAGAGCAAGTATTTTCTTTTTGCTAGAAAATGAATAATGAGTCTTCTTCTAAGGCTGAATCATGTATATATATATAATTAATGGGACTAACGTAATGTGTCTTAGATACATCCAAGACATGTCTAGCTACATTTCCAGTCAACCATCAATCAAGCTACTCACAAGGTATGATCAAATCATAGCAAGTGAGGAAACCTTGATTGAGGTTGACTTGTTCCTTTTCAAAAGGAAAAAATCGATTCTTCCGAAAAGGTCTTATGGCTGATTTTATGCTCTCTTTCAAGAGAAAAAAACGAGCCATCTCATTATGGAAAGAGACCAACTCTTCTTCTTCTAAATGTGGAAGTCATCTTGTCTCTTGGGCCATAATTTAATGGATCGGACTTTATTTTAATTCAATTATAATAAGTCCAAGTAATCCTTTGAATTAAATCCAATTTAATTCAAGGTCCAAACAAATTCTGCCCAATAGTCTTTTAATCCAATTAAAAGACCTAAGCCCATAATTCTCTTCAATTAATAAATATTATTTATTAATTAGTGTGAGCCCAATACAATATTGGGACATCCATCCAATAGACTATCCCATGAATAAATAATATAATTATTTATTATATTTTAGAATTAATTTTAATTAATTCCTTCACCCCCTCGGTGATTTGTGTGTGACTTTTTAGGTTCACCCTCTACTAGACTTGGGCTCCTGTCCAACACAAGCGATCACCAAATCCAGTTTAGCCGATCATTCCGGATTAACCATTAATTAGGAATGACAGTTACCATGGGTAGCCTTCTAGCAACGGTCCACGGTACTAGAGACTAGGTGAATGTTTGGTGTGAACATTTAGGCTCCCGAGTTTCATAAAGGTATGATCCTTCTGTCTACCATCTCCTGACCTTAGTCTAGGGCATGAAATTGGGTGTCGGTTCCCATCCTGGACTAGGCATCTATGCTTAGTATTCGACACCCCGTTCACTTCATTGCTTCGATATAGGAAACTATTTCCTATTCGACCAATCATTGTGGCCATAGATTCAAAAAGCATGAACGTATATTTGAGTGCATATGAGATACCGATGTCACATACTGACAAGGGATGGATCCTCGTCTTGAAACCCATCGTCCTCGCTTCTTACTGCACTGGACAAGGCTTATAATGAACATGTCCGTGACATAATCACCTTTCGCTAGATCCAAGATACATCCATTGTGTGTAGGTGACTGTCATGGTTCCTCAAGTCTGAGGGCTACTCTCATACTATCGGAGCTGAGGGATTCGAATCATACTGACCAAGCCTCCAAGACTTCCATATGATGATTCCTCGCGAGTCAGTTCAGTCGGTTCGACAACCAGTTAACCAACCCACTAAGATCTAGACGTCTAACGTTTGTCGCTGATGAAACACGACACTTATCTAATGAATACGACGCTTAGTCCAAATCTCTATAGGACTTTTGATGCAATCTCAAGGTTCTTGACTTGGAACGTTTGAAAACCAACTCTCATCAGTTGGTTTGATAGCTGTCCAATGCGCGCCCCAACTGTATGGGTTGTCCAATTGGTGTGTGGGCATCTTTTATGACGTTAAACCACCATTTAACATAATGGGTAAGTACAATCGATACATATGCCAATGATGAACACTTATCATATTCATCAAGACAATATTACTTTTAATAAAGATTGCTGAATAGTTCCCAAAATCACCAATTTAATTGGCTTTCTGATCACCTATTTCAACATTCTAAATATCTGTCCCAACTTTTTCAACAAGATTTTTCTCACATTGCAAACATTGATGCAATGAGTTATGTAACGATATGAGCAAGTCAACTGCTTTGTTGTAAATTGCAAGCGAGTTGCGATAAACAAATTTGCATCGATAATTAAAATGGTGTCTCGTGATTATATTTTCGACGGGTATTTATTGAATTATGATAGAAGTATGTCATAATATTATATTAGTGATGCTTTCAAATTTTTGTGACAGGACTGCAATGAGATACTATAGCAAAGGTCATGGATTGTTAATTTTGCAACACTAACTTATTGTATTGGCATTTTAATATGTTAATTGAAATAACATTTTAATTTAATGAATTAGATGTCCAGCACAAGGTTAATCCATGTATTAGATTATAAATGTGAAATAGTGTGTTAGTATCCCACGTTGAAAAATGAAGGGACTAACATGAGCTTTGGTAAGAATATAAAGTGATAGGGTTGTAAGAGTTAAAATAACTCTTAACTTGTACCACATTGATGTTAGAATAGGTGACCATGTAAGCCAATTTTGGCAGGAATATGTAACCTATGTCTAGACAATTCTTTGGTATTTGATAAAACATTTATGAATAAAGAAGTGAAAATTCATATGGCAATACTTTGTTTACGTTCACTTATCTGCATTTACATTTCTGTTCACTACGCAAACAAAGCCCACGGACTGAGAAACGATTTCGGGGACTGGGACTACGCTTGGAGGTAGGTCCATAAAATCAGTCTTACCGAATCAGTCCGGAAATCTCCAAGTCAAGGAATCCCGAAAATGGGTACCGGGATTCCCTTTGAGACTTGCACTAAGCATCTGCTATCGTATTTCATCGACGGGTGACGAAGGTCCTCTAAGCAGTGTTAGTGGGTCAGCATGCTAGGAAGCAGCTGACTGAGGTGACTCGTGGGAACCGTCTTACGGAGGACCTTGAGTATGGTCAGCAAGGTATGACGTGTATTCCCGATTCCAACGGTACAGGCCAAGTCCTTTGACTTGAGGAACTGCTGAGTTTACCTGTGCATCAGGTCTGTATCTTAGATATGGTGAGAGATTGCCAAAATACTCTTGAGTAGTCATAAGCCATGTCTAGTGCAGCTCGGGTGTACAAAGTGACAGTAGTTTCCAAGAAAGGATCTGTCTCCTGTCAAAAGGCATTGACAGTTGAGTCTCATGTATGCTCTGTGTCTTGTCCCTGAAATCTGTGGCCACAGTAACTGAACAGAAGGGAAAGGTTTCCCTTGCGGTGTTTAGTAAGGACAGACCGACACTTAGGTCCAAAATGGGTACCTGCTTTTTCCGTGCCCTAGACTCTAAGTGATGAGACCGAAGACAGAAGGACAAGTGTACTGTTAGAGCCTAAATGTTCATCCCCGAATATTTCACCTAGTCTCTAGTGCCATGGACCGTTGCTAGATGGCCACCCATGGTGACGGACGGATTCTAGGAATCCGACCAAGTCTAGCTGAATGGTGAACCTAAAGAGTCACACACTATCCACACACACTTAGTATTTAATTTGGAATTAAATATTGGAGTAAAGGAATGATTAAATTAGATTTAATCGGGTCCCATATTTTCTTGGAGAAATTAATTCCTTTTATTTGATAAAGGGAATTAAATTAATAAATAGGATTTATTAAAAGGGTTGATTTAATGGGCTTAGAATAAATAATAATATTTATTTATAATATTATATTTATTCTTTTAGCCTTTTGGAATATTTAATAGGATTTAAATATTCCATTAAATTAAAATCAACGGTTGAGATGGAAAGGGGAGATGGAAGGCTAGGATTCGTTTGACTAGGTCAAACACTGGTTTGACTAGGACTTTGACTAGGTCAAAATCCTAGTCAAATTAGGTTACTTAGAGTTTGAGTTTAAAGAGGATTAAACTCTTCCTCTATATAATCCTCTAGCTTCCAACATTTGTGATTTTGATGATTCTTAAAAAACACACACAACACACACTCTCCCCTCTCCTACCTCTCGTCCGCCCCTCTCTCTTTCTCTAGCAAGAAAATATTATTTTCTTGTTCTTTTGTTCTTGGAACAATTGAACTAAGGAAGATCGATCCCGTTAATTCATAACACGAGGTTCATCTATCCTCTCCAAAATAATACTTGTTCGTTGCTAGCACGACGTGCAAGAATACGTGGGTGGATCGTGTGTCACGATTTGGAGGATCTCAAGAACGAGGTCTTGGTGCAAAACGGGGAACAACGCGAGTAGCAGTTGAAGACGAAAACGACAACGGGTAGGTCTCGTTTAAGATTTTCGTCCCTCTTTAATTTTTTCAACTCTATGGCCTCCATGATTTCTTTATTTGTTTTATGATCATGAGATACACCGAACGCCCGGGAACCTCAAGGGCACACCCCTTGAGCGTGTTCTTTAAATTAAAAGCATGCCTTTTATTTTTTAAATTTATTTTTACCGCGCTTCCGCATTCGCGCAATTCCCGGGACGATCCACCGGATTTCTTTCAGTGGTATCAGAGCCCGGTTCGGTGTATAGGCCTAGGGTTTATGTGCGTTATAAGCATGAAACGTGAAATTGGCATGTTTTTATTAAATCTTGATTGTTCTTGATTTTAAGCATGTCGATTTTATTGCTTTTTGGTTTGTGTGAATTTATGAATGTTGGTAATTTTCTGTTTTTCTTGGGAAACGGGGTGGAAAATTGAACGGAAAACGAGAAACGACGCAGCCGGCCAGCCGGGAGGGCTGGCCGCGTGCAGCCGCACGCTGCCGGCAGGGCAGACGCGCGCAGGCAAGGGAGGCCTGCGCGCGCCCGCCCAGCCGGCCGCGCGGGGCAGCGCGCAGCCTTCCGCAGGGCAGCGCCTCCAGGCGCGCGCGCACGCAGACAAGGGTGTCTGCGCGCGCGCCCGGCAGGCGCGCTCATGCGCGCGCGCCCGCGCAAGGCCGCGCGCCTGCAGGTCCGCGCACGGACGGGCTCTGGGCAGCGCCGTCAGGCGAGCGCGCACGCAGACGGAGGAGTCTGCGCGCGCGCGCCCGGCAGGCGTGCCCAGTGCGCGTCTGCGCGCGCACTGCGCACGGCAAGGCCGGCAGCTAGCAGGCCAGCGCGCGCGCAAGGCAGGGGAGCCTGCGCGCGCGGCGGCCTGCCGGCATGCCAGGCCGCGCAGCGCACTGCCGGCCAGGCGCGCGCGCGCACGCAGGCAAGGGGCCTGCGCGCGCGCAGGGACGGCAGGCTGAGCCTGCTGCCCTGCGCGCGTGTCGGCGAGCCGCCGCTGGCGGCGGCGGCGGCAGCTGCTGCTGCTAGGGTTTCAAAACCCTAGCAGTATTTTTTCTTTTATTTGTTTAATTATTTTCAGTTTTAATTTTGAATTAATTCTGAAAAATCATTTTTTGGTTCAATTATGCCTATTTTTCTAAAGACATTATTTTAGGAGTAAAATAAATTGGATTTGGAATCCCGGGGTTATTTTACTTAAAATAATGAGGAAAGATTTTCCTAAAACGAGAATATATCATTACCAATATTTGTGTTTAATTTTTCACACGTTATGCACATATTCATTTATTTTATTATTTTGAATATTTATGATTGGAAATCATGTGTTGTTGGTATATTGTAATTATATGATTAGATCATGTGATTATGTGTGTTGGATGGAAATGGATGATCACGAGCCTTTGACCGAAGGTATGATTTATTTTCTGTTGGGCCTATGTGCCTCTTTTACTGCTTTCTCCTTCTCTCTTTCTAGTTGCCTTGGAATAATAAGGCATTCTACCTCCCTCCTTATGTACTCCCCCTGGGTTTTCGCTGGGGTTTCTATTTTTTCAATATGTAATGAGAGTAGACTAGGAGTGAGGTTTCCTTTTTTGTAATTGGTGGAGAAGAAGGAAGGACCACATGGAGAGCCTAGACGGGAGGACCCCTTGGAGTTTTCCATGAAGTGAAGAAAGAGAAAAAGAGACCAAGGCCCATCAGCATGATGATTGGGTTACTATTAATGTAATAGTATAGGACCAACCTTAGATTGACCATAGATCCACTGCGGGCTCAGTGGGTCGCATAGGATTCGGGCTCGTGATCATCCAACAGGGGCGTGCTAGGCTTTAATTTTGCATGTGGTTATGATGATGGATGAATGGATTGTTTATTTATCATATAACTGCTATGAATGGTTTATTTACGCATTATGGATGTATGTGTAGATATTTATTTGAGATCTCGGTCATTACTTACTCTCACATTGGTTGGACCAATGTCAAAATATTAGACCCTAGACAAAGTGGACATGAACTCTAGGAGTTTGTCCATGCCTTCCAATCCATGGCATAATGAGGAAGCTGCTTTAGGTCAATAGCGTGGTCTCACGAGTCGTGCCACGTTATTGTACTTAAAGGAAGCTGCATTATGTCATGAACGAAAAGCGGGCTGCTGCTACCTGTCTCACGAGTCGTGGGGGTACCAGTGGGTCCGTGGCTCGGTCGATTGGGTTGGGTCTAACGCCCAATTAACATGATTCGCTTGGAGTCCTCGGGATCATGTGAAAGGGTGAGGCAATAATCTTGGGAATCTCGTGGAACGAGAATGGTATGGAATACCTCCTACAGGATCTTTTCCATGCGAATCGTAAAAGCGGGGTATGGGAAAAATCACTGTGGATCCCAAGCCCACTTGGAAAGGATTTCCCGAAAATCACGTTTGAGAGTAGCGTGTTTTCGTATAAATAGTGGGAGGGTTAAATGACTAAAGTCCATGCATTTAATTATTTTATCAAACCACCGTCTTTTATTTTCTGCTGATCGCGCGCTGTTTTCTAAAATGTAGATTTTAAAATGTCTAAGAACCCACTTTCCATCATTCTTGAGACAAACAAATTCAATGGAACAAACTACAACGACTGGTTGCGCAATCTCAGGATAGTCCTAGATTACGAGAACCAAGGCTACGTCATGGACGAGCCTCTCCCTAGGACCTTACCGGAAGGATCCACGCCAGAAGAACGTGAGACGTTCGAGACTTGGCATAAGGATAACCGGAAGGTCCGTAGCATCATACTTGCTTCGATGACCAATGAGATTCAGAAGCAATATGAAAGGCTAGACGATGTCCCTTCCATTATGGCTCGCCTTAAGGATTGCTATGCAGTCCCGGACCGGCATATTAGGTATGTCGCGACCAAGGCGTTCTTTGGAACTAAAATGACAGAAGGATCCTCTGTACAAGAGCACGGGATTAAAATGCTTACCCTGGTGGAAAAGCTCGAGGACCTAAAGGCAGGTCTCGATAATGAAACGTACATAGATGTGATCCTTCAGTCACTCCCACCCTCCTTTGACCAATTTATCGTCAACTACAACATGAACGCACTTGAGAAGGGCATTCATGAGTTGATCAATATATTGGTGCAATACGAGGCAACGACTAAGAAGTCCACGCCTTCGGTATTGTTTGGAGGTGCTTCGACTTCTAATACGAAAGGCAAGGGTGCCGGACGTTGGAAGAAGAAGAAAGGGAAGGGAAAGGCCGTCAAAGCAGCTACGAACACTAAGAGTGTTCCCATTGCCAAAGAGGGGAAAGGCAAAGGAAAGGAAAAGGTTGTCTCCAAGCAACAGTCAAAGGCATATGACATATGTATCAACTGCCGTGAGAAAGGGCATTGGAAGAGAGAGTGCCCCAAACTCTTCTCGAACCAAGGTATATATGTGATTGAGGTTAATATGGTCACTAGTTCTGCCTCTTGGGTATTAGATACCGGCTGTGGAGCTCACATTTGCAATGACTTGCAGGTGTTGAAAAGAAGCAGAAAACTGGGTAGCGGGGACATGATCCTGAAGCTTGGGAATGGCAAGGCCATCTCGGTAGAAGCAGTAGGATCCGCCACTCTAGTGATTAGTGATAATATTAGTATAGATTTAGAACAAGTTTATTTTGTACCCAGTATGATTAAAAACATCATTTCCATTCCATTGTTGGACAATAGTGGTTATGAGTTTAGAATCAATAAAAATTGCTTTTATTTGATGAGGTGTGGAATTGCTCATCTACTTGGTACATTACATAGCGGACTCTATATCTTGCAACAAACGAATTTCGTCCTCAATGCACAACACAAACGAAAATTAGATAATAACGGGAACGCACGTCTGTGGCACGCTAGGCTAGGTCACATATCCCAAGATAGGATAAAAAGGTTGGTAGACTCAAAGAACCTAGAGGTTGGGGACTTGAGCGATCTATCAACTTGTGAGTCCTGTCTAAGAGGGAAAATGACCAAGAGGCCCTTTGTAGGACAAAGCAGGCTTGCCACAAGTCTGTTGGACTTGGTCTATACAGACGTATATGGACCACTAAGGACGCAGGCCCGAGGTGGGTTCTCATACTTCATAACCTTCACCGATGATCATTCACAGTATGGTTATGTTTACCTGATGAGGTACAAGTCTGAAGCTCTTGAGAGGTTTAAAGAATTCAAACTTGAAGTGGAGAACCAAACTAACTGCAAAATTAAAATCCTTCGGTCGGACCGAGGCGGTGAATACCTTAGTACAGAGTTCCTAGATTATCTAAAAGAACATGGTATAATATCAGAATGGACGCCTCCAGGAACACCACAGTTAAATGGTGTCTCTGAAAGGAGGAATCGAACCCTGTTGGACATGGTTCGGTCCATGATGAGTTTTACCAAATTGCCCTTATCGTTTTGGGGCTATGCGCTAGAGACAGCGGCCAAATTATTGAATTTAGCGCCTACTAGTGCATTGACCCAAACGCCATATGAAATATGGCACGGCAAGCCTGCATCCTACAACTACTTGAAAGTGTGGGGTAGCCTCGCATACGTCAAGAGGTTAATGGGAGATAAGTTAGAATCTAGGTCTAGCTTATGCAGGTTCGTTGGATACCCTAAAGAAACTGCGGGTTATTAGTTTTATGACCCCTTGGAACAAAAGGTGTTTGTTTCAAGAAATGCAGTATTCTTGGAGCAAGGCTTCCCGGAGGATATCCAACCTGATGAGCTGATCCTTGAGGAATCAAGTGATGGAATCCAGCCATCAGAGGAAGCCGCGGAACCCTCACTTAGAGGATTCAGAATAGACAGCCGAAGGGCTGACCAACCTCAAGAGGTCCAACATGCTAGGCATGAAGGACAGCCTCAGGAACAGCCAGCCCCGGTTCCTGAACCACCGGCTCCGATACAGTCAGCGCCCCCAGTCACCACTGACGTTCCCGTTCTCCGTAGGTCCACTAGAGAGTCCAGACCTCCAATGAGATATGGCTTTCTAGGTGCGACCGATCTTTTGGATAACGATCCTAAGACTTATGGAGAAGCGATGTCTGACATCGACTCCGGGAAATGGCTTGAGGCCATGAAAGCCGAAATGGACTCCATGAGCGAAAACCAAGTTTGGAGTCTTGTAGATCCACCGAAAGGTGTTAAGCCAGTGGGCTGTAAGTGGGTCTACAAGCGCAAACTTGGCGTTGATGGAGAAGTCACAACCTTTAAGGCTAGGCTTGTAGCTAAGGGATACACTCAACGACCCGGGGTCGATTTTGAGGATACCTACTCGCCAGTAGCCAAGGCTAAGTCCATTCGGATTCTGCTCGCCATAGCAGCATGGTATGACTACGAGATATGGCAGATGGACGTGAAAACGGCCTTCCTCAACGGTTTCGTTGAAGAAGAGATCTATATGGATCAGCCGCAGCGTTTCACGGTCACTGGAGAAGAATAGAAAGTCTGTCGCCTCCAGAAGTCCATCTATGGCCTCAAACAAGCCTCCCGAAGTTGGAACATTCGATTTGATGAAGTAATACGGGGTTATGACTTCATCAAAAACGAATCCGACCCTTGTGTATACAAGAAGGTCAGTGGGAGCTCAATAGTGTTCCTAGTGCTTTATGTGGATGACATTCTGCTCATTGGTAACGACGTTAGAATGTTAGGAAACACAAAAGCATGGTTGTCAACCCAGTTTTCCATGAAGGACTTGGGTGAAGCCTCCTACATCCTAGGCATCCAGATTGTCAGGGACAGATCTAAAAGGATGGTAGGACTCACCCAAAACTCGTATGTGGAGAAAGTCCTGAAGAGATATCGAATGGACAACTCCAAACGAGGATTCCTTCCAATGAGGCATGGGATCAAGTTATCCAAGAAATAGTCCCCACAGACTGATGAGGAACTTGAAAGGATGAAGGTCATCCCCTATGCCTCCGCCGTAGGTAGCATACAATATGCGGTCCACTGCACTAGGCCTGACATTGCATACGCTTTGAGCGTGACAAGCAGATATCAGTCCTGCGCAGGAGAGGCACATTGGAATGCCATTAAGGGCATCCTTAAGTACCTAAGAAGGACTAAGGAAATGTTCCTAGTCTATGGCAATGGAGAACTAATTCTGGAAGGCTTTAGCGACGCTAGCTTCCAGTCTGATGACGATGATGCCAAGTCTCAATCGGGGTACGTATTCAAACTCAATGGAGGAGTAGTAGCTTGAAAAAGTTCCAAGCAAGCAACCATTGCTGACTCCACCACAGAGGCTGAATACATAGCCGCTTCAGAAGTTGCTAAGGAAGCGGTTTGGATGAGAAACTACATCCAAGAGTTGGGTGTGGTGCCTAGCATCGCCGAGCCCGTTGTCATCTTCTGTGATAACAACGGCGCTATAGTGCAAGCAAAGGAACCGAGATCTCATCACCGTTCCAAACATATTCTTAGACGCTGCCATCTTCTTAGAGAAATGGTAGGAAGAGGTGACGTCCGGATGGACCGAGTCAACTCGGCAGACAACACAGCAGACCCGCTGACAAAGCCTATGTCGCAGAGCGCTCATACGCAACATCTTGAGAAGATGGGGATTAAGCATATAGGCAATTGGCTTTAAAGGTCAAGTGGGAAATTGTTAGAATAGGTGACCATGTAAGCCAGTTTTGGCAGGAATATATAACCTATGTCTAGACAATTCTTTGGTATTTGATAAAACATTTATGAATAAAGAAGTGGAAATTCATATGGCAATACTTTGTTTACGTTCACTTATCTGCATTTACATTTCTGTTCACTACGCAAACAAAGCCCACGGACTGAGAAATGATTTCGGGGACTGGGACTACGCTTGGAGGTAGGTCCATGAAATCAGTCTTACCAAATCAGTCCGGAAATCTCCAAGTCAAGGAATCCCGAAAATGGGTACCGGGATTCCCTTTGAGATTTGCACTAAGCATCTGCTGTCGTATTTCATCGACGGGTGACGAAGGTCGTCTAAGCAGTGTTAGTGGGTCAGCATGCTAGGAAGCAGCTGACTGAGGTGACTCGCGGGAACCGTCTTACGGAGGACCTTGAGTATGGTCAGCAAGGTATGACGTGTATTCCCGGTTCCAACGGTACAGGCCAAGTCCTTTGACTTGAGGAACTGCTGAGTTTACCTGTGCATCAGGTCTGTATCTTAGATATGGTGAGAGATTGCCAAAATACTCTTGAGTAGTCATAAGCCATGTCTAGTGCAGCTCGGGTGTACAAAGTGACAGTAGTTTCCAAGAAAGGATCTGTCTCCTGTCAAAAGGCATTGACAGTTGAGTATCATGTATGCTCTGTGTCTTGTCCCTGAAATCTGTGGCCACAGTAACTGAACAGAAGGAAAGGTTTCCCTTGCGACGTTTAGTAAGGACAGACCGACACTTAGGTCCAAAATGGGTACTTGCTTTTTCCGTGCCCTAAACTCTAAGTGATGAGACCGAAGACAGAAGGACAAGTGTACTGTTAGAGCCTAAATGTTCATCCCGAATATTTCACCTAGTCTCTAGTGCCATGGACCGTTGCTAGATGGCCACCCATGGTGACGGACGGATTCTAGGAATCCGACCAAGTCTAGCTGAATGGTGAACCTAAAGAGTCACACACTATCCACACACACTTAGTATTTAATTTGGAATTAAATATTGGAGTAAAGGAATGATTAAATTAGATTTAATCGGGTCCCATATTTTCTTGGAGAAATTAATTCCTTTTATTTGATAAAGGGAATTAAATTAATAAATAGGATTTATTAAAAGGGTTGATTTAATGGGCTTAGAATAAATAATAATATTTATTTATAATATTATATTTATTCTTTTAGCCTTTTGGAATATTTAATAGGATTTAAATATTCCATTAAATTAAAATCAACGGTTGAGATGGAAAGGGGAGATGGAAGGCTAGGATTCGTTTGACTAGGTCAAACACTGGTTTGACTAGGACTTTGACTAGGTCAAAATCCTAGTCAAATTAGGTTACTTAGAGTTTGAGTTTAAAGAGGATTAAACTCTTCCTCTATATAATCCTCTAGCTTCCAACATTTGTGATTTTGATGATTCTTGAAAAACACACACAACACACTCTCCCCTCTCCTACCTCTCGTCCGCCCCTCTCTCTTTCTCTAGCAAGAAAATATTATTTTCTTGTTCTTTTGTTCTTGGAACAGTTGAACTAAGGAAGATCGATCCCGTTAATTCATAACGCGTGGTTGATCTATCCTCTCCAAAATAATACTTGTTCGTTGCTAGCACGACGTGCAAGAATACGTGGGTGGATCGTGTGTCACGATTTGGAGGATCTCAAGAACGAGGTCTTGGTGCAAAACGGGGAACAACGCGAGTAGCAGTTGAAGACGAAAACGACAACGGGTAGGTCTCGTTTAAGATTTTCGTCCCTCTTTAATTTTTTCAACTCTATGGCCTCCATGATTTCTTTATTTGTTTTATGATCATGAGATACACCGAACGCCCGGGAACCTCAAGGGCACACCCCTTGAGCGTGTTCTTTAAATTAAAAGCATGCCTTTTATTTTGTAAATTTATTTTTACCGCGCTTCCGCATTCGCGCAATTCCCGGGACGATCCACCGGATTTCTTTCAATTGAAAGTTTTATGAATGAAGAACCTCCTTATATTAAGTCCAAAGTTCAATTGATGTTTGAAGTGTTATTGGAGATTGGAATGAATTTTTGAAACCCACACGCGCGTTGTTGCTTGCCTGTCTTGACTCAGCGCTGACTGCGGGTGTTAATGTGAATGTCTCATTATCTATCTTTTTGTTAGAAAGTCTGAATTAACTGGGAATTAAAACCTGACAGTTTTAAAATGTTTTCAAATTTTTAATTTATAGTTTAAAACCATGAAATGTTTTTTGCCATTTTTGTTAGTTTCCCAAACGAAATGTTTTTTTGGTTAAATTCTGGGTTAATGGATATTAATGGCTGAAGGGTTGAAAAAGAGAATACACACTTCAAACAACACTTACACACTTCACACTTCTCTCTACTTTCTGACCCGTACTAGTTCTGAGTTTGATTTTCCTCAAATTCTGGTGACTAAGTGTTGATCGATGTGAATTCTGACATAGTGCCAAAATAGAATTCTAAACCGTCTTATCCTAGAAGAAGTAGCGTACAACCCGGTGCAATTTGGAAAACGGGACGTTTAATTTCTTGAAGGCAACCAAAAACTATTATGTGATTCCGTTGTTAAAACCAGAGTTGTTATGATACAACTCTGACCTAGCTAAGTTATTGTTTACAGTTTATGTAGAACAACATATCTAAGTTGTTTATGTTTTCCGTTGCGATATGTTTGTTTGCAAATTGATTTTACGGGACTGATATTATAACCTTTATGAAATTGAAATTTTGGTTTATCAAATTGTGAGTCGTGTGATTTCAAAACAGTATGTTGTTCATTGTTTCCAACAATTTTGAAGAAATTAGACTGATTTGAAAAATAGAATTTCTTAATCAAAACTGCTTTCCGAATTTGTTTGGAAAATTTAATTACGATTTCTGTAGTTTGAGGAATTTAAGTTTCGACATTTTCTTATTAAATGGCTACATCTGTGTTTGATGTTATTCTTACGGCCTCGGTTGTTACGCCAAAACTTGACTTCTTCGATCTTTCAAAATTGTTTTCGGGCCAATTATTCAAACGCTAGCGACGATGAATGAAGATTTGGTTGACGATGGAGTGAATTTTGACGGTGATTCAGGTGACTAGACCTGAACGAAATTGATCCTGATCACAAACTCCCAAGATTGCGCAGTGGGCTGAGCATTATCGAATAGATCGATGAGCTATTATGTCAGCATTGTCAAGTACTCTGTTTGAGATCTATTTTTTTGACTCATACACTGCAAAATCGTTATGGGATGAGTTGGATAGAAAAATATGATATTGAAGAGTACGGGCTAAAAAAGTATTATGTTGCCAAATTCTTGAAGTATCAGATGGTCGATGGAAAGTCTATAACTAAATATACTCATGATAAAATTAATTTTGAGCATGCTCTTTCTAATACTAAGATGAAGCCTTGTGAGAAGTTTTTAGTCATGTCAATGGTTGATAAACTTTTCAAGTCCTGAAAAAGTTTTGGCATGACACTCAAACATCAGAAAGCGAATTTTTCTAGATGATCTCATGGTAGTATAAGAATTGAGGAGGAACATAAGAATCAGACATATAAGATGTTGGTTGAACATCAACCCCATGCTAATTTAATTATTGGAAAAAAGAAAGTGAATAATGTAAATGCAAATTCTAATACTATCAGTAAACACAAGTCCATAAAAACAAATAAACCAAAAGCAAACAAACCCGTGTTGGAACTGTGGGCAAGTTGGACATTTGGACAAGGATTGTCCTTCTAAAAAAATCAAACTAGGCCGGCAGTTGGCAACATGGTTGTGGGAGGTCCTAGCGATGCTAGCACCTAGGAGCAACTGAAAGGTATGTCTCTATTCAACCCGAACTTCTAACTGTTTATGAATCGTTTGATTAGTTGATTGACATTGGACAAATGTGCATGTTTGTGCTGATAAATTATTTTTTTGTGTCTTATCATGCCATCAATGGAAAAACAATGAGCATTGACAACTCCTGTACAACTAAACTACTTGGGATATGAAGTGTGGACTCGAACTTTTCTTCAGAGTGCATTATATCCCCAATGTAGAAGAAACATAATTAGTGGTTCAGTGTTAGTTAGTGAGGGTTGTGAGCTTACTTTTAAGTTCAATAAAGTTATAATTCAATAATTTGGTGTTTTTTTGGCAAAGGCTATTTAGTCGATGACTTGTTTAAAATTCGTGTTGATTGTATTTTTAATAAAGTGCCAGTTTGTGATTCTTTTGTGTTGAATGTTGTATCATCTACTTTGAGGCCTAGTAGGTTAGGTCATCTAAATTTAGGTTCTATCAAACGTATGATGAATCTTAATTTAATTCCAAGTTATAATGTTGAACGAGGACACAAATGCCCTGTATGTGTAGAAGCTAAAGAAGCAAGGAAACCTTATCGCTCAGTAGATAGGAATTCAGAAATACTTGAATTAGTACACACGAACATTTGTGAGTTCAATGGAATTTTAACTAGATGCCATAAAATATATTTTATCACCTTTATAGATTATTCCAATAGATATTGTTATCTTATAAAAAACAAAGATGAAACCTTAGAAGAATTTATTTTGTTTAAAAACGAAGCAAAAACACAAACTAGTAAGAAACTTAAAAGCTAAGGTCCGTTAGGGGAGGAGAATATGAATCGAGTGCAATTAGTGAGTATTGAAAAAAAATTGACATTATTTAGAAATGCCTCCATATTCACCTTTCTCAACTGGAATAGCAGAACGAAAAATAGAACTTTTAAGGACATGATCAATAGTATGTTAATTAATTACCCAAGTATTTTGGGGAGAGGCTTTGAATACGACTTGCCATATTTTGAATAGAGTCCTTATGAAGCATAATACAAGTACACCTTTCGAGTTATGGAAAGGTAGGAACCAAGCCTAAAATACTTTCGTGTGTGGGTTGCCTTGCAAAAGTGCTTGTCCCTCACAAGAGAAAGAAGCTAGGCCCTAAAACTGTTGATTGCAGTGTTTCTTGGCTATGTAGAAATAAGTTACGCCCTACAGTTTTGATTATTTAATCAGAAATTCTGGGTGTAGAACTTAATACAATAGTTGAATTCTGTGAAGCTACGTTCTTGGAAGACATATTCTATGAAATCAGGAATACCTTAAAGTGTTTCTTTAGATTCTTCACTAACTCAGCTTGTATTCTTGATCATGTGGAAAAGATAACAAATGTGGGGGTTGGTCCTAGTAGTTCGAGTTCACCTCATGATGATTCTGACGAACCTAGACGGAGTAAGAGAGCTGGATTTGTTAAGGATTGTGGAAGTGGCTTCGTCACTTACAGTTTTGAAAATGATCCTGTAACCTTCAAAGATGCAAATAGCTTCATTAAAGTCAGTGGAAGGTGGCTAAAAAGTGAGATAAACTCCATAGTCTCTAATGGGAATTTACAAAAAAAAAAAAAAATGAAGTCTGATGAGACCATAAATAAGTTTAAAGCTGGGTTGGTGGCTAAGAGGTTTAAACAAAAGGAGGGAAAAAATTATTTGATACTTATTCCCTAGTAGCTCGGTTGCTTACTATTCAGGTGCTTATTACACTTGGTTCGGTGTATAATCTCCCAATTCACCAAATGGATGTTAAAACTACATTCCTGTATGGTAAACTCAAAGAGAAAATATACACGAATTATAAAAAGTCTGTAAACTTGTTAAGTCACTTTATTGACTAAAACAAGCACCCAAATAATGGCATGGAAAGTTTGATAAACAACTCTATCTTTTGGCTTCAGTGTTAATGATAATGACAATTGTATCTACTGTAAGGTTAAAAGAGATAATGTTGTAATTTTATGCCTGTATGTAGATGATATTCAGTTAATAGAATTAAACTTAGAAATAATTAGTGAAACCAAGTTATTCTTGAAAGATAAGTTTGAAATGAAGGATATGGTGAGACAAATGTAATTCTTGGCATCAAGTTGATTCGATCAACTGATGGTATAGTTATTTCTCAATCTCCATATGTTAGATAATCGAGAAATTTGGTTATAAAGAATGTAAAATTGCAAAGATACCAGATGATCCTTCGGTATTGTTAAAGAATGAAAGTGGTGTATCGGTTTCTTAACTAAGGCATTCACAAATCATTGGGAGTTGCACTATTTAGCTAATGGCTCGAGACCAGATATATATTTCTCTATCTCGAGACTTGCTAGATACACTAGTTGTCCTGATAGAACTCATTGGCGAGCTTTGGATACGGTACTTAAGTACCTTAAGGGAACAACATCGCTGGCCATACATTATAGGTTCCCCGCAGTTCTTAAGGGACTAGTGATGCTAGCTGGATAGCCCAAAACTCGGGTAGCAATGGGTGTACAAGATATGTATCTACCTTAAGTGGGGACGCAACCTCTTGGAATCTACAAAACAGACTTTGATAGCCCGATCTATTCTTGAAGCCAAGTTATGTGCGTTGGACACAACTGCGATAGAGGCAGAATGGTTGTATGGGTTGTTGGTAAAACTTCCTTTGTAAGCAACCCTTTCCGTCTATTGCAATGCATTGTGATAGCTAAACCATAATTGCAAAGATAAGGAGTCGTAAGTTCAATCAAAAGAGCAACAAACATCTAAGTTAGACTCAAGTTTATAAGGGAATTGGTGTTGGACGGAGTTATCGACATTGACTTTGTGGGCGTAAAGGACAATGTGGTCAATCATCTTATGAAAGGACTAGATCTGTTATTAGTACAAAACTCCAGGTTGGGGATGGGACTGAAAACCCAACGTGATATATCTATAATAGCAACCCAACCTTTCAAATGGAGATGCTATGAAGAAGGCTCAATGTGGTATTAACAAGTCGTAGGATATTTCTGAGAACCTAAATCTAGACTGATACTTTGTATTTAGACTTTATCCCTTGGAATTCCGGAAGGTGCTGTAAACTACTAATAAAGTAAGAGTACAAATCTGGATGAGGTCGAATCTTTTAAATGAGATGGAAGTAGTGCATCCCTAAGATGCCCAACTCAATGAATGTAGTTGTTTGGCTGCAACTAAGGAATGAGTTTTCTTATTATTTTTTTTCCTTAAAGCATTCATGAAACTGGATCGGGACACATGGCCTATAGTGTTAATCCAAAAGATCAATATATAGACAGTAGCTTGATGTTACTGACTAACACTGTTGCAACCACGGGCACAAATTCAAGGCTTAGAACCATTTGTTCTGATGGCAGCCGAAGTCAGATGACTTAGATAATGATTCAAACTGAACATACCATTATTCAAAGCGAATAACGATAGCTTGAGTAAATTCAAAATCTATGAATTTGTGGGGGATTGTTGTAATTGGCATTTTAATATGTTAATTGAAACAATATTTTAATATAATATGTTGGATGTCAATCAAAAAGTTCATCCATAGATTATATTATAATTGAGAAATAGTTTGTTGATATCCTACATTGGAAAATGAAGGGATTGACATGAGCTATGATAAGAATATAATGAGATGGGGTTGCAAGAGTTAAAATAACTCTTCACTTGTCATTGAAAGTTTTATGAATAAAGAACCACCTTATATTAAGTCCAAAGTTCAACTAGTGTTCGAAATGTTATTGGACATTGGAGTGAACTTACGAAAACCTCACAAGCGCGGTGTCGCCGCTCGCCCAATTTCGGTTGCGGCTGTAGGCGTTAGGAAAAATGTCTCAATATCTATGTTTTTACAAAATATTCGAATTAATCTGAAATTTAAACCTGATTGTTTTAAAATGTTTTCAAGTATTTAATTTCCAGCTTTAAAATGTTATACGTTTTTTCAATTGCTAAACATTTTTGGTTTAATTTTGGGTTAATAGTTGTTCATGGCTTAAGGCTCTTTAAATAGAGTTGGCTGCATAAGAGAATACACACTTCACTCTTCTCTCTACTTTCTCTCCCTCATTATTTATGTTCGATTTTTCCTCAAGTTTTGATGACTGAGTGTTGATCGAGGTGAATTCTGACATACTGAAAGCCCAGACATCTGAACCGTCTTATCTTTGAAGAGGTGGTGCAAAACCTGGTGCACTTTGGGATACTAGACGTCTAATTTTTTTCAAGGCAAGTAGAAACTATTATGTGATTTGGTTGTTAAAACCAGAGTTGTTACGATCAACTCTGACCCAACTAAGTTATTGTTTACAATTTATGTAGAACAACATATCTAAACTGTTTCTATGTTTTATTTTGATCTATTTGTTTGCAAACTGATTTTATGGGACTGATATTATAACCATTATGAAATTAAAATTTTGGTTTATAAATATGTGATTCGTATGATTTCAAAACAGTATATAGCTCATTGTTTCTAACAAACTTTCTTTACAAACTTAACATCATGATGTTTGAATAGGTGATCAGAAAGCCAATAGGTTTGGTGATTTGTAACATATTATACAACTCGATGTAAATGTAATATTATTATGTGATGAATAAAATGAGTATTCGTCACTTTTGGTACTTACTTTCTTACGCTCATTTCACATTTGTTAAAACGGTGTTTTACTTATACCGAAACAAAGCCCACAGACCACGGTTAACAACTCGTGCAGTTGGGCCACGCATTGGATGGTGGTCATGAAATCAATTGATTGAGAGTTGGGTCTGAAACGTTCTAAGTCGAGGACCTCGAGACAGGGCATCGAGAGTCCTATTGAGACTTGCATCAAGAGTCGTGTTCATTGGATGAGTGTCGTGTTTCATCGGCGACAGGCGTAGGACGCCTACACGATCTTGATGGGTTGGTCGACTGGGGTCGAGCCGACTGGACTGACTCGCGGGGATCATCGTATGGAAGCCTTGGAGGCGTGGTCGGTATGATTGAATTTCCCCGGTTCCGATAGTATGGGAGTAGTCCTCAGACTTGAGGAATCATGGTAGTCGCGTGCACAGGACTGCTGTATCTTGGATATGGCTAGAGGTGATCATTCTGTAAGATGATCATTATAAGCCTTGTCCAGTGTAGTCGGAATGTGTAGCGAGGACGGTGAATTCCAAGAAGAGGATCTGTCCCCTGTCAGTATGTGACAGAGGTATCTCCTATGCACTTGGAGACACGTTCATGCTGTTTAAATCTGTAGCCACAGTGATTGGTCGAACAGGGAATGGTTTCCTGTGTCGACGCAATGAAGCATACATAGTCTCGAGTATTAAGCTTAGATGCCTAGTCAAGGATGGGAACCGAAGCCCAATTCCATACCCTAGACTATGGCCGAGAGATGGTAGACGGAAGGACCGCATCCGTACGGAATCGGTGCCTAAATGTTCACGCCAACATTCACCTAGTCTCTAGTGCCATGGACTGTTGCTAGACAACCACCCATGGTAACGGGCCCTTGTGGGACACAGGCCCAAGTCTAACTGAGGGTGAACTTAAAGGGTCCCACACAAATCACCGAGGAGGTTGAGAGATTGACTTGGAGTCAATCTCGAAGGATAAATAAGTAATTGGATTACTTAAGGGATAGTCCATTAGATGGACGGGCCGATATTGTATCGGGCCCTTGTTTAATTGGTAAATTGGATTTTCGGTTAAATATGAAAAGTTGAGATGTTGGATCTTTTAATTGGATTAAAAGATCAACGAAAATGATTTAAGTAGACATTAAATTGGATTAAATATTGGGTTCATCGTAGTTGGATTACGATAAAACCCAGTCCGTTAAATTTTGACACGAGAGGAGTAATAATTCCTATCTTGAAATCGGAAGAAGTTGGACTTCTTCCCATATTAAGCATGGCCGAAATGCTCCCTTGGAGGAAGCTAAAATCAGTCATGTTTCATTCAAGGTGGTATGTTGACTTATCCCTTTTGGAAAGAGACAAATCAACTCCAATCAAGCCCTTCCCTTTTGGTATGATTTGATCATACCTTAAAAGTTGGTAGGCTTGATTGAAAAATTAATGGTGATTGATTGGAATGTATCTAGACATTCTTGGATAACCTAGACACATTCCAATAATCACATTAATTATGTATACATATCGAGTATATACAACACCTTGTGTATTAGAATTATTATTCATCTTCTTCAAGGGAAAGGAAGAAGAATTTTCGGCCCTCTCCTCTCTCTCTAACTCTCGGCCATCTCCCTCTCTTCCCACTTGTGTTCTTCAGTTGATTTTGAATCAAGAGGAAGAACAAAGTAAGTTTAAGAGAACACTAATTCATAGTGTCCTTCTCTTAAACCAATTCCTTCATAAACCCATTTTCCTCTAGCAAGGAGAACCTGAGTTTCTTCCGGTGTGGTGTGGATCACCTTTGGAGAATCTTTGGATTTGTGAGCATCCGGTGAAGGAACAATGCAAGTACCCGAGCACACTTGAAATCTACAAGGTAACGGTTTATTACGCTTTAGTGGATTTTAACCTTTTCATCTATGCCCTATGTGTTACATGTATGCTTTTAACATTAATGCATCCTACATTGAACGCCCGGTTGAGCACTCAAGGGTACACCTCTTGTGATACATTTATTTAAATATGATTTAAAATTATGCACCATTTCTCGCCTTCTCGCTTCCGCTTGTCCTTCAAGTGGTATTAGAGCCCGGTTCAATGTAAGGGGCATAGATCTATGTGTTTGGCATGATCTACTTGCTTTTATGGCTTTAATGGCATGTTAGATTACATAAGTATATGAATAATATGATGATTCAATTGTTTGAATTTGTTGGACTTTTTGGCATGCTTATTTTCTTAGATTGGATCTAAAATTGCATGCTCATTTTCAGCTTATTATTACTGTTTTGTGCTAAAAAATGATGTTGAAAAATATGGAAAAACGGACAGCAGCGGCAGCGCTTGGCTACTGCCCCTGCGGCCGGTCACTGGCTGGCAGGCGCGCTGTCGGGCGCGCGCGGGCTCACGCCTGCGCGCAGGCCTGGCCGGCGTGCCTGCCAGCGTGTGTGCTAGCAGGGGCGACCGCAGGCAGATGCTGCGCACAGGCGCGTGCGTTGTGTGCAGGCATCCGCTGCCGGCCGAGGCCAGTGCGGCACAGCGCGCGCGCGCGATGCCCTGTGCGCGCGGCTGGCCGACAGGCACAATGGCTAGGCCGTTTTGTGCCGTTTTTTCGACATTTTCTGGAAAATTTGATTTTCTGTTTTTTTTTTCTCCACATTATTCTGAAAATGTATTAACTTTTCACATTTGATTTTGGAATAATTGGATTATTCCTTATATCAAATTTGCTTAATTAATTTGGGATTAATCCATGCATTGGATGCATTGTTTGTAATGTCCATTAAATTTGAATTTTGAATTTTGCATATTGTTTATATATATTTATGCTTTTGTGATGTTGGACATGACTTTGATATTTGGAATATCCATTGGTTCAATGCATGATTATTTGGAATAATTGTGTTATGTGCGTTGATGGAATCAACATGGGATGATCACAAGAGCCCTAGACCTTGTGTATGGATGAATGCATGGTTGTTTACATTTCTGTTGGGTGGGGCCTGCGTGTCTCTTTTTTGGGACTATCATCTCCCGTATTTCAGCCTCATGATGTTAAGGCTTGTTATTATTTCCAATGTATTACTTTCATTTGTAATGAGAGTAGATAGGGTTGGTGAGGTTTTAATTTTAACAAGCATATGGAGTCGGAGACCCCAAGGTGGAGCATCAAGGCGTGAAACAAGAGCATTACAAGGCCCATTGGAATGACAATGGGTATATTATTATTGTAATAATTTAGGACCACCCTAGACAGATCATAGATTCACTGCGGGCTCAGTGGGTCGCATAGGTTGGGCTTGTGATCATCCTAACAGGGGTATGCTATGTTTTCTACATGCGGCGTATTTATTTATCGCTTTAAATATTGTCTGCATGCGGCGTATTTATTTATCGCTTTAAATATTGGATATTTATGCATGCTAAAAAACACCATAATGTGATGAGGTCTCGATCGTACACAAACTCTCATTTGGTTGGACCAAATTAAATATTAGGCCCAGAACGGACTTGGATCAAAATGGTATTTTGATCTGTCTGAGCCTTCCATCCACAGCAATGTGGTGAGGAAGCTACCACTACCCAAGTGTAGTCTCACAAGTCGTGGCACGCTTGGACTAGGGGAAAACTGCACCATTGTTGTGAACAAAAAGACTGCGCTCGTTGTTTCCCTGTCTCACGAGTCGTGGTGGGCGACAGTTTGAGGCATGATTTGGTTGATGGGTCGGGCCCAACACTGAGTAACATGGTTCGCCTGGAGTCCTCGGAACCATGTGAATAGGTGAGGCAAAAATATCTTGGGAATCTCATTGGATGAGAATGATATTGGATATCTCCCACGAGGTTTTCTTCATGTGAATCGTAAAAGCGAGGCATGGAGATTACGCTTGTGGATTCCGAGCCCACTAGGAAATGGTTTCCCGAAACTCCGCTTGAGAGTGGCGGACTTTCGTATAAATAGTGGGAGGGTTAAAGACTAAAAGACCAAGTCTTCAACTTGAACAATAATATTACCATCATCTGCTAATTTCTGCTTTACATTTTCATTAATGTAGATATGTCTAAAAATCCATTAACCATGGTACTTGACACTAATAAATTCAACGGAATGAACTACTCGGATTGGCTGAGAAACCTGAGGATTGTCCTCGGTTTTGAGAACCAAGGCTACGTCTTGGACGAGCCGCTGCCGAGCGACTTACTGGAGGGGTTCACGCCAGAAGAACGTTTGACGTTCGAGAAATGGCATGAGGACAACTAGAAAGTACGCAGTATCATACTGGCTTCGATGTCCAACGACATCCAGAAGCAGTATGAGAGGCTGGACAACGTCTCCGCCATAATGCTCCGCATGAACGAGATTTATGCAGTTCTGGATAGGCATATTAGATATGCCGCCACAAAAGCATTCTTTGGCACCAAGCTTGCTGAAGGAGCGTCTGTACAAAGTCATGGGGTCAAGATGCTCTCCCTAGTGGAGAAACTCGAGGACCTTAAAGATGGGTTTAACAATGACACGTACATTGACATGATCCTCTAGTCGCTTCCTCCGTCCTATGACCCGTTTGTTGTAAACTACAACATGAATGGACTTGAGAAGTCTATTCATGAGTTGATCAACATGCTGGTCCAATACGAGGCCACGACCCACAAGTCGGCGCCGGCGGTATTGATAGGAGAGGCTTCAACCTCCAAGGCGAATGGCGAGAGGGCCGGATGTTGGAAGAGGAGGAAGGGAAAAGGGAAGATGGTTGCGGCACCTGCTTGCGCTCCAGGCACCCCTGTTGCTCTGGTGGGGCCGAGCAAAGGGAAAGGGAAGGTCCGTTGTTCTCAGCGATCCAAGGCAAATGATGTCTGCATGCATTACCAAGGGAAGAGGCATTGGAAGAGGGAGTGCCCACAACTCCTTTCCGACCCAGGTATGTTTGTGGTTGAAGTAAACATGATAACTAATTCTGCTTCATGGGTATTGGATACTGGGTGTGGTGCTCACATCTGCAATGATTTGCAGGCACTGCAAAGAAGCAGAAGGCTAACCAAGGATGAGATGATCCTAAGGCTAGGCGATGGCAAGGCCGTTGCTGCGGAAGCCGTAGGGTCAATGGAGTTAGCCATTAGTAGTCATGTTAGAATTGTACTGAACAACTGTTTCTATGTACCTAGCATGATTAAAAATATTGTTTCCATCCCGATCCTTGATAAGGAGGGATTTGAATTTACCATCAATAAAAACGGCTTTTTCATTATTAAAGATGGTATTTCTCATCTGCTTGGTACATTGGTCAACGGTCTATACATATACTTCAACAGTCTAATTGGATTATGACTGCATAACACAAACAAAAACGTGATGATCACAATAACGCACAGATATGGCATGCGAGGTTAGGTCATATCTCTAAAGATACGATAAGAAGGTTGGTGGACTCAAAGAGTCTAGAAATAGACGATTTGAACAACCTACCGACCTGTGAATCCTGTCTGAAGGGAAAGATGACGAAGAAACCCTTGTTGGACAAAGCACGCTAGCCAATGGTCTGTTGGATTTGATCCATACGAATGTATGTGGCCCACTAAATACTCAGGCTAGAGGTGTGTACTCGTACTTCATAACCTTTACCGATGATCACTCACGGTATGGTTATGTTTACCTGATGAGGTACAAGTCTGAAGCCTTTGGAAGGTTTAAGGAATACAGACTTGAAGTAGAGAACCAAACTGGTCGAAAGATCAAAACCCTTCGGTTGGACCGAGGTGGAGAGTATTTGAGTGGTGAGTTTACTGATTATCTAAAAGAGAATGGGATTCTCTCTCAGTGGACCCCTCCTGGAACACCACAGCTTAATGGTGTGTCTGAAAGGAGGAATCGGACCTTGTTGGACATGGTCCGATCCATGATGAGTTTTACCGAACTCCCCCTTTCCTTCTGGGGATACGCTCTTGAGACGGCGGCCAAAGTTTTGAACTTGGCGCCATCTAAGAAGATATCCCAGAAGCCATATGAGATATGGCATGGCAAGCCTGCCTCCTACAAATACTTGAAGTGTGGGGTTGCCCCGCATATGTCAAGAGATTAGTGGGAGATAAACTGGACTCGAGGTCTAGTTTATGCAGGTTCATCGGCTATCCAAAAGAAACTGCGGGGTATTATTTCTATGATCCTCCGAGCAAAAGGTTTTTGTCTCGCGAAACGCAGTGTTCTTGGAAAAGGGTTCTTCATTGGATAGTAGGCGCGATGAGGTACTCCTTGAGGAATCAGGTGAGGTACCCCATGAGGCGGCAGTGACATTTGAGCCAGTAGTTCCCACTGATATTGTTCCAGTCCTCTGTAGGTAGGCTAGAGTGTCCCATGCACCTGATAGGTATTGATTTCTGGGCCTGACCGTCAGTTGGATAATGATCCAAAGACGTACGGAGAAGCGATGTCGGACATCGATTCGGATAAGTGACTTGAGGGCATGAAATTCGAGATGGACTCGATTGGTACAAACCAGGGACCCTAGTGGACCTACCTAAAGGGGTAAAACCCGTGGGGTGTAAATGGGTCTACAAACGTAAGCTTGGAGCTGACGGGGAGGTTACAACCTTCAAGGCCAGGCTTGTGGTGAAAGGTTACACTCAGCTACCCGGGGTCGATTTTGAGGAAACTTACTCGCCTGTAGCAATGGCCAAGTCCATTCGGATACTGCTTGCCATAGCAGCATGGTATGACTATCAAATATGGAAGATGGACGTGAAAACGGCCTTCCTCAACGGTTTCGTAGAGGAAGAGATCTATATGGATCAGCCAGAAGGTTTCACAACTGTTGGAGAATAGCAGAAGGTCTGCCGTCTCCAAAGATCCATCTATGGCCTCAAACAAGCTTCCCGAAGCTGGAACATACGTTTTGGTGAAGTCATACGGGGATATGATTTCATCAAGAACGAGTCCGATCCTTGTGTATACAAGAAGATCAGTGGGAGCTCAGTTGCATTTCTGGTGCTTTATGTGGATGACATCTTGCTTATTGGGAATGATGCTAAGATGTTTGGTACCACTAAAGCTTGGTTGTCAACGCAATTCTCCATGAAGGATATGGGCGAGGCATCCTACATCCTTGGCATCAAGATCTACAGGGATAGATCTAGAAGGATGTTAGGAATGACCCAATCCTCGTATATTGAGAAAGTCTTGAAGAGATTCAAGATGGAGAACTCAAAACGAGGATTCCTTCCTATGAGGCATGGAATTAAGTTGTCCAAGAAGCAGTCTCCTAAGGCTGATGAGGAGCTTAAACGGATGTTGGACATCCCCTATGCTTCAGCCGTAGACAGCATACAGTAAGTTGTTCAGTGCACTAGACCTGATGTGGCTTTCGCTTTGAGCGTAACTAGTCGATATCAGTCGTGTGTCGGGAAGGCATACTGGAGTACAGTCAAGACTATCCTGAAGTACCTGAAAAGGACTAAGGACATGTTCTTGATCTACGGCGGTGGAGAGTTGATATTGAAAGGCTATAGTGACGCTAGCTTCCAGTCAGATGACGATGATGTCAAGTCTCAGTCTGGTTATGTGTTCAGATTTAATGGTGGCGTGGTTGCATGGAAGAATTCCAAGCAGGCTACCATGGCGGACTCCACCACAGAGTTTGAATACATAGCAGCTTCGGAAGCTGCTAAGGAGACGGTTTGGATGAAGAGCTACATCCAAGAGTTGGGTGTAGTACCTAGCATCGCTAAGCCAGTAGTTATCTTCTACGATAACAACGGGGCAATAGCGCAAATAAAGGAACCGAGATCTCATCACCGATCCAAGCATATTCTTAGACGCTACCATCTGCTTAGAGAGATGGTTAGCAGGGGCGACGTTCGGATGAACCAAGTCAGCTCCACAGAAAACATAGCACACCCACTTACTAAGCTCGTGTCGCAAGTTGCCCATACTCAGCATCTGGATAAGATGGGTTTGAGGTCAATGGGTGATTGGTTGTAGGTCAAGTGGGAAATTGTTAGAATAGGTGACCAGAAAGCCAATAGGTTTGGCGATTTGTAACCTATTATACAACTCGATGTAAATATAATATTATTATGTGATGAATAAAATGAGTATTCGTCACTTTTGGTACTTACTTTGTTGCGCTCATTTCACATTTGTTAAAACGATGTTTTACTTATATCGCAATAAAGCCCATAGACCACGGTTAACAACTCGTGTAGTTGAGCCACGCATTATATGGTGGTCATGAAACCAACTGATTGAGACTTGGGTCTGAAACGTTCCAAGTCGAGGACCTCGAGACAGGGCATCGAGAGTCCTATTGAGACTTGCATCAAGAGTCGTGTTCATTGGATGAGTGTCGTGTTTCATCGGCAACAGGCGTGGGACGCCTACACGATCTTGATAGGTTGGTCGACTGAGGTCGAGCCGATTGGACTGACTCGTGGGGATCATCATATGAAAGTCTTGGAGGCTTGGTCGGTATGATTGGATTTCCCCGGTTCCGATAGTACGGGAGTAGTCCTCAGACTTGAGGAATCATGGTAGTCGCATGCACAGGACTGCTGTATCTTGGATCTAGTGAGAGGTAATTATTTTGTAAGATGATCATTATAAGCCTTGTCCAGTGCAGTCGGAATATGTAGCGAGGACGGTGAATTCCAAGAAGAGGATCCGTCCCCTGTCAGTATGTGACAAAGGTATCTCCTATGCACTCGGAGACACGTTCATGCTGTTTGAATCTGTGGCCACAGTGATTGGTCGAACAGGGAATAGTTTCTTGTGTCGACGCAATGAAGCATACGTAGTCTCGAGTATTAAGTATAGATGCCTAGTCAAGGATGAGAACCGACGCCCAGTTCCATACCCTAGATTATGGCGGGAGACGGTAGACGGAAGGACCGTACCCGTACGGAATCAGCGCCTAAATGTTCATGCCAACATTCACCTAGTCTCTAGTGCCATGGACCGTTGCTAGACGGCTACCCCATGGTAACGGGTCCTTGTGGGACACGGGCCCAAGTCTAGATGAGGGTGAACGTAAAGGGTCACACACAAATCACCGAGGAGGTTGAGAGATTGACTTGGAGTCAATCTCGAAGGATAAATAAGTAATTGGATTACTTAAGGGATAGTCCATTGGATGGACGGGCCGATATTGTATCGGGCCCTCGTTTAATTGGTAAATTGGATTTTCGATTAAATATGGAAAGTTGAGATGTTGGATCTTTTAATTGGATTAAAAGATCAACGAGAATGATTTAAGTCGACATTAAATTTGATTTAAGGTTGGGTTCATCGTAATTGAAATACGATAAATCCCAGTCCATTAAATTTTGACCCGAGACGAGAAATAATTCCTATTTTGGAATAGGAAGAAGTTGGACTTCTTCCCATATTAAACCTGGCCGAAATGCTCCCTTGGAGGAAGCTAAAATCAGCCATGTTTCATGCAAGGTGGTATGTTGACTTATCTCTTTTGGAAAGAGACAAATAAACTCCAAGCAAGCCCTTCCCTTTTGATATGATTTGATCATACCTTAAAAGTTGGTAGGCTTGATTGAAGAATTAATGGTGATTGATTGGAACGTATCTAGATATCCTTGAATGAACCTAGACACATTCCAATAATCACATTAATTATGTATATATATGGAGTATATACCACACCTTGTGTATTAGAATTATTATTTCATCTTTTTCAAGGAAAAGGAAGAAGAATTTTGGCCCTCTCCTCTCTCTCTAACTCCCGGCCATCTCCCTCTCTTCCCACTTGTGTTCTTCACTTGATTTTGAATCAAGAGGAAGAACAAAGTAAGTTTAAGAGAGACACTAATTCATAGTGTCCTTCTCTTAAACCGATTCCTTCATAAACCCGTTTTTCTCTAGCAAGGAGAACGTGAGTTTCTTCCGGTGTGGTGTGGATCACCTTTGGGGAATCCATACGTTTGGATTTGTGAGCATTCCGGTGAAGGAACAACGCAAGTACCCGAGCACACTTGAAATCTACAAGGTAATGGTTTATTATGCTTTAGTGGATTTTAACCTTTTCATCTATGCCCTATGTGTTATATGTATGCTTTTAACATTAATACATCCTACATCGAACGCCCGGTTGAGCACCCAAGGGTACACCCCTTGGGATACGTTTATTTAAATATGATTTAAATTTACGCACCATTTCTCGCCTTCTCGCTTCCGCTCGCGCTCTCGAACGGGTCCACTTGTCCTTCACATGACACATGCTCTCGGATTTTATTTTGCTAGAGGTGGAAACTAGGGTTGTGAGAGTGGTGCAAGAGAAGTTAAAGGCAGGTCTCTGGTCTTGTCTAAGACCTATCCCAAATTCATGCCCCGAATAATATTTATGAGGATATTTAATTTGTTTAAAACTTTTAGCTTTTATTTAATATCTTATTTGCAAAATAAATTATATGTTTTTAACATAGTAATATTTTTATTAGGTATTGATATATTTGATTTTTGTTAAAAAATTATATTGATTCATTAAAAATGATAATAAAAATTAATTTATTTTTATGAGTTAGACTAGTCGAGTTCAAAGCCAATGCCATTGGGCAAACTGCTGGACAGAACGAGACAGATTTTGAGTTCAATTAGAATTGAGCAGATGAGTTCGAAAGCTAATCAAAATGTATCTTAAATTTTACAAAGATTAAAGTAGAATGAATTTCGAATCCGACTAAATTATTCCAAACCGGTCCCGTTGCCAATTCTAATTCCTTGCATATATGACTTTTAAACATTGATTTATAAAGTATTCTTAGAAGTTGGGAATTTAGAAACTCAACAAATGATGAATTATTTTAACAAGACCATAAAGATCTTGTGCCATTGATGTCAAAAGGAGTGATCCAATTAAGACTCAGACAAGTGTTTATTTGTCTGGACTTGGTGTGAGAGCTCCCCTCACATGCTCAGTCCTCCCCGTCCATATCCAAGTTGTCGGTACACAGCAGAGAGTTTCCGACTATTTCATCGCATCCTCATTTATAAGAGTTATTGAATTATAATATTTTGCTAAAAAAATATGGAATTATATAAATAATAATATCATATAATATAATTATTATAATGTATGATTTTATTTTGTTGTATATCGCAATTTGAAAATTTTAGTTTAAGGTCAGAATTAGTTTAGGAATGCTCAACGATTGCTTAGGTAAAGTGGGAGTCCCCATTATTAGAGAATTTATTTTGGAATAAATGTTTTAAAAAATGATAATAGCTTGAGATTAATAATTTATAGTTGATTAGCAATGCAGATTGTAGTTAAATTTTGAAACTAATGTAATTTTTAAATGTAAAAGTGAAATGTTGGGAACTATGCAAACTAATCTTTGGTTCTGGTGTACTGTTGGGTTAATGAAATGTCTAGTTTTCTTAGTAAAAGAAAAAAACAGGAATGCAAAAATTATTTATATAATGGTCATATCAGATAATTATATAAAGAATAATAGTAGTGGAATTAAAAAAAAGCTATCAATTTTAGCTTTTACCAAAACGTGTATTAAATGAAATTTAATTTCAAAAGTGATTGTTGGGGAAAAGGGCTAAATGGGTGTTTGCCATAATTTTTTCTTTTGTGGTGGGAATAAATTGTAAGTTAATTTATAATAAAATTGAGAGTGTTTGAAAATAAAAGTTGAAAGAGAAAAATTTCCAGTTAGAGTATTTGGAAAAACAGATTAATGTTATAAGTTGACTAATAAGTTGCAAAAATTGGTTGGGAACTACTTACAATTTTTGGCTTTAATCAACTCAATTCAAACAGTTTAAAAACAAAGACACTAAAATAAAAACACTTTTTTAATCTTATTTTCAATGATAAACTAATAAGTGCTTATTTCAAATAGGACAGTTATCACTTCATAAGTATCCACCCCACATCAATTACCTACTAAAGTATTAAAACCTTCAAAACCCCCTGACCTTTAATTTTTAAGTTTGAAAAGTCCATTTTACCCTTACAAAAATTACTTTTTGAAAAAAGAATTAAAAAGGGATTTTTACAATACCAAAATCACCATTTGTTGAAATTTTGTCTAATTTTAGTTTCACTTATTAATCGAACTCTTTTTATTTCATAATCCTAAAGTACTTGGTGCTTATTTTATTTTAGTTTCACTTGTTTGTTGAACCAAATTTAAAATAAATTTGTACATTCATATATATATATATATATTTATATACTTACTTAAAAAATATACAATTAATAAAACCAAAAGGATTTATTACCTAATAAAAAAATACAACTAATATATATTTATATATATGTAATTATATAAATATGGATTAATAACATCAAAAGGGCTGATGAACTAATAAAAAAATATACAATTAATATATATATTTATCATATATATATATGATACTTATATGTATAAATTTTTATTTAACTTGGTTTGACAAACAAGTGAAACTAAAATAAAATGAGTTTCAAGTATTTTAAAATTACTAAAATAAAAAGAGGTCGATGAATAAGTGAAATTAAGATTAGACAAAACTTAAAAAAATGATGATTTTGGCATTCTAGAATTCCTCTATTTTTTTTCTAAGGGTAAAATAAACGTTTCAAAATTAAAAATTAAAAATTAGTGTGATTTTTGAAGATTTTAATACTTTTTATAAAATAATTAATGTGAAGTGAATACTTCATAAATAATAACTGCATTAACCATTTTAAATATTATCAAAAAGGTTTCTCAATAATACAAAAAATTGGGATTGTACATCTCAATCCTCAACTGCTCAACTGCGTAGTCAAATTGGGTTCAAATATAATATAATTTTAGAAAAATCAAATCCACTTCACCTCCATAAAGCAGTCCATCTACCCACATAAATTTGAGCGTTTGAGGCTTTGAGCAGTTCAACTAGTCCGCACTTGTCAGACCCAGTCCATTTCTCTCTCTCTCATCAACCCCATTCTTCCTATATATATATACGTATGTTCTGACTTAGCTGCAGTAAATTAGCCACTCCCATCACCACAACTCTCTCTCTCTCTCTCTCTACGTGGGACTTTTCCACGGCCTAACCCATACACAATAGGTGTGGTGGCTGTATTGATATTGGACAGTTGAAAAAGCATCCCCCATAAACACCAATCATACTTGTACTTGGGAAAAGATCAGGATTCAGATTCAGGGGCGACCAGAGAACACTATTATTAACTAATTCATTCTATTGTCATGGCATTCAATCGTCGGTTGCTTTTGGCTGCGGCGGTGCTGGCGGCGGCGGTGTTGGGTCACTTGGTGGGCAACGCCGCGGCAGCCACCTATGTGGTCGGAGACAGCTTGGGTTGGACGGTTCCTCCCGGCGGACCCGCCGCGTACTCCACCTGGGCTTCTCAGCATGTTTTCAGAGTCGGAGATGTTGTCGGTAATCTTTCTCTCTCTCCCCTCTCTCTCTCTCTCACACACACACACACTACTTTTTTGCAGGTAAGGTTAGATTTCATTCAAAAATTCGAATTTCCTTATTATTTTTTGGGGTTAAATACTTTTTTAGTCTCATAGATTATTTTATGATTATTATTTTCTTTAGTGCTATAATTTAAGTAGTTGATGATTTTAATATTATAAAATACAATTTTAGGTATTATTAGTGTTAAGTTAATGGATGTGGCCATAATTTTAGGTATTTTTAATTGCACAAAACACGAATTTAGGTATTTTTAACTACTATTAATAGACATGTACAATTTTTTGAGATTAAAAATACCTAAAATTTGTATTTTATGAGACTGAAACTATTCTAAGTTGTATTTTTAACTACTATTAATAGACATGTTCAATTTTTTGAGATTAAAAATACCTAAAATTTATATTATATGAGACTGAAACTATTCTAAGCTGTGATACCAAAAAAAAATAAAATAAAATCTTAGTTTTATGGAATTAAAAAAATAATTTGTCGTGTTTTTCAAGAATTAATTTAGATCCTCATATATGTAACGTTTCTCAACTATTTTTCACTTGTTATTAAGATCTAATGCAATTTATCCATCACATGCAAACGAGCAGATTACCTTATATAAAAAAAGTAATTTATCTACTTGTTTTGTTTTTTTCAATTAGAACATTTACCTCACTAGATTTAGTAATTTATCTCTTTATTTTTCTTTTTTTTCAAAAAGAGCATTTACAGTGGAGTAAATTACTTTATTTTAAAATACTAAAAGAGATTTTTACTTTTTTTTTTTCGTTGGAGGATACTTGCAACATTTTCCTATTTATTATTATATATATAGTTGCATATGTAAATAATCAAGTAATAACTATACAGACTGATTAAAGCATGTGTATGAAAAATTAATAATAAAATTCCACAAATTATATATTGACTCACATCACCTCAATATGTACAGTTTTATATTTGCCTTGATATTAGAGAGTTTTAGATAAGCATATAAAAATATATAAAATAAAAATTTTGTGTATGTTTATACCCTAAAAGAATTCGTTTTGAGTAGGAAAATTTTATTTCGAGAGGCGTTCTAAAATAGGAATGATCCATCTAGAATATTGGAATAATATTTTTTAAAAACTCGCATTTCACTACTGTTTTGAGGACAGGAAGTTCAATCTAAATGGATGGATCTGAAAATATCTTGTCGGCTTACTCTTTGACTTTTTTTTGAATTTGGGAAACGACCTACTTCTTCACCTACTTATGTACTTTTATTGTTTTTAAGTAAAATTAATTATTTAACAGCCTTTAATATCAAGAAAAAATTGCGATAAAAAGTTGAATGATAATTTAATATTATAGGTGATTATATGTGTTAAGTGATAATATTTTATTTTTAGGGCCCGTTTATTTGGAGGTATTAGCCTGAATAAGAAAATTAGTATATAATAATTTAATATAATAAGAAAATTATATTGTACTCATTACTGTTACACCTGCATAACTTATATCACCAAAGGTGGTAGTATAAGTTATCATGTGATTTGTACAACAATAAATACAGGTGGCAAAAGTCCATGTTACCCTCAAATAAGACAAGAGGTAAAGTCCATGAAGGGCTAATGGGTAATTTTGCCATCCAATACAAGTAAATACAACAAAATAAATACATCACATATTTTGTAAACGGGGCCTTATTACACAATAACGAGTTCTCTATTTTAATAAAAGTTGCCACAATAAAAGAATAGTGGCAAAAAAGTTAGTGTATAAGTTTGTTGCTGATGTATTGTGACAATAAATAATTGTTGTTGTCATATATGACAATAAATAATTGTTGTCGTTATATATGTGTCACTGATTATTTATAGAGATAACTTTATTTACAATTCTTGTCGCTCATACTTATATTTGATTCCAAGACCAAATATATAGAGATAATTTTATTCATAATTTTTGTCATTAATACTTGTATTGTGATTGCAACACCAAAGTTACTGTCATGTAATGTCTATTTTTAGTAATAATTTTAGAATTGATATTGTCACTAATATTATTTTCTGTTATAGTGTTTTTTATTCAAAAGATGAATAAATTTTTTGGATTTAATGCAATTTATCTCCCTGTGATATTGCAAATGAGCAAATTACTATCCTATTAAAAAAAATTAGCAATTTACCTTCATGGGTTCTTTATAATAGAGCAATTTTAGGGAGGTAAATTGCTCCAATTTAAAAATCACGGGAGCTAAATTGATTCATTTTAAAAAACGCAGAGAGGTAAATTACTATTTTACTTTTTACAGGGTGTTAATTTGCTTATTTGCAAAATCATGTGGAATTGATTGCAATTTTTTCCATAAATTTTTGACCATTCCAGTAACTTGAATTCAAAACCAATTTATTAAGAGGGTTGAAATTCTACACTGCATGGATTATGGTATGGATGAACTAAAATGATTACAAGCAGTTCACTGGAAAATAACATGGTAAAAAAAGAGTGGAGGTTATGCAATCAACTCTCGTCCAACATATAAAAATTTGGTTACTATTGCAGTGTTCAACTTCAGCACAGGGCTACACGATGCGGCCTACGTTACAAAGGCAGCATATGATGGATGCAGCTCCACCAGTCCCATTGCGCTCGCAACAGTCGGCCCTGCCAGTTTCACTCTCAACTCCACCGGCGAGCATTACTACATTTGCACCTTCGGCCAGCATTGTTCCTTGGGGCAAAAACTGGCTATCAATGTGACTGCTGCCTCTACCCCTACAGCTCCGGCTCCTGCACCGTCTTCCCCTACCACGACGCCCTCTCCAGCTCCAACGTCGGCACCATCTGGATCACGCTCACCATCACCTTCACATTCAGCACCAGGAGCTCCATCACCTTCACCATCAGCACCATCATCAGCTCCTACGCCTAGCGGCAGTGTCACTCCTCCTCCATCACCTACTCCAGGAGCATCCCCTGGATCCACTCCACCTTTCCCTCCTCCATCGGAGCTCAGCCCACCGCCGCCCCCCAGCTCTGCCACCCTCACGACGATCAGTGCCTCATTTATCATGTTTGCGTCTATCGCCTTTGGCCTCATGATCTAGACTTCTTTTATAGATCAAGTAGATAATTTATTGGTGTGCCGTATGTATACTTCTAGTTGTGGCATTTATATTGTTGTTCGCGTGTGGGATCATTTGTTTTGGCTGTATTTCATTTATTTGACTAGGATTTGATGTTTGCACACGTATTTATGGACTAATAAGGTTTATTGGTTTTTCGGTTGTGTAATTCTTCTGAATTGATCTCCCATTGCAACACAATTTAGCTAACCATTTTGAAGTTGATCTGCGTAGGAAGTAGGAACTTACATTTCTTAATTTTGGTTAATCAATCGAGGGAATAATCATTAAAAAAAAAAAAAAAAAATCAATCGAGGGAAATTTTTTGCCCGAATCAGATTTGGTTGAACCAAATCAATCATAGAGCAAGTATGATATACTTGCCATGTGATTGGTTACTTTCCCTCAACTGTACACCAATGATACGACAAGTGTATTACACTTGCCATATGATTGGTTCAAGTTTGACCGAACCAAATTCGAATTAGTATTTTCCTCAATCGAGATACGGCCACAAGCTTCTCTCTCTGCTCCTAAGGAGGGGAATGAAATTCGTTCCCCAACTCCTCTTTTCTAGGACTCAAACCCGTCACCTATCTTCCACAGACACAACATATCACTATTGAGGCACTACTCCATCTTGTCTCCTTGTGCTTTTTGATGGGAAATAAGAATAATATTGAGGGTACCTAAGAAGAAAGTTTCATTCCAAAGAAAAATTTGGAGGAGAGTCCACTATATCCGGAAGGAGCGATATTACCAAGTTGCCCCTCCACAATAGCCATGTAAAGGGAGTCAAATGAGGGATGAAATAGTAATTGCACACTTCTTAGCATAGACTGAAACGATGACATGCATAAATATCTCCTCATAGGATTAGAAAGGTGTTAGCTCATCCAAGAATAAGAAGGCTCTTTACTCTAAAGTCAGACTTGGGACCAACTGGACAATGCTGTAAACTAGTCATGCATATAGGAAAAGTGATTCCCTTACTTCGCGTCTCATTTGTGACCACATCACCTTCCATTTCATTTTTCTTGTATGGTGAAACATCCCTTACCGGACTTAATTTCTTAGGCCACCACTCTTGATTCTCTTCGGGTGCATTTGTATTTGAGGGAAGGACTTGTGAAAAGATCTCAAATGATTTCGTTTGAAAAAAAATTAAAATTCAACAATATTCAATAAAATATAATCTCAAATTAGAATTGAAAGATTTTAAATTTAAATCTAAGATTGACAAGGGTGTGCTTGACAAATGAGTGGTTAAGTTCATTGAATTGACTCGTAGGAGTTGTCATATGGAACCCCATGGAGTGTGATCGGTATGACTAAAACTCCTTAACTGCAAGAGTAAGGAAGTAAGTTCTGAGGATCCATAGTAGCCTTGTGTATGGGGGAATTATATCTTGGTCCTGGCTAATATAATTGTATTATTACGTGGTCACCAAAAATTCTGCACTATTGCAGTCAAAACATACATGGAGTTTGGTGACCAAGAAGGAAACTTGCCTTGGTGGTGACAAATAGATATATCTTGCTTCATTGTCTCTTATATCTATCTTCTTCAAAGAGTTGTATCTCAAGAACTTGAAATTGATTTAAGCGTCTTTCTTGAGAAACCTAGAACACTTTATACTTCATAGAAGTGTTGTTCTAGTCCCACGTACTTGAGTTTCTAGCAAGACTCAAAGAAATACAAGCTGGTGTTTTGTGTGGACTTGATAGAGAGAGCATAGTCTTGCTCATGTGTAGACAAAGCAAGATTGTTGGAGGAGATATTTTGAAGCTAGAATACTCCACTATTCTGAAGGAGATATTTATCATTTGACTTGCATCAATTAGTTGGTGTGCAAGTTGTTAGAATACATGACCAGAATGCCAATAGGTTTGGTGATTTGTAACCTATTTGACAACTCGATGTAAATGTAATATTATTATGTGATGAATAAATGAGTGTTCGCCACTATTGGTGTCTACTTTGTTGCGCTCATTTTACATATGTTAAAACGGTGTTTTACTTATATCGCAACAAAGTCCACAGACCACGGTTAACAACTCGTGCAGTTGGGCCACGCATTGGATGGTGGTCATGAAACCAACTGATTTAGAGTTGAGTCTGAAACGTTCCAAGTTGAGGACCTCGAGACAGGGCATCGAGAGTCTTATTGAGACTTGCATCAAGAGTCATGTTCATTGGATGAGTGCCGTATTTCATCAGCGACAGGCGTGGGACGCCAACACGATCTTGATGGGTTGGTCGACTGGGGTCGAGACGACTGGACTGACTCGCGGGGATCATCATATGGAAGCCTTGGAGGCTTGGTCGGTATGATTGGATTTCCCCGATTCCGATAGTACGGGAGTAGTCCTCAGACTTTAAGAATCATGGCAGTCGCGTGCACAGGACGGCTGTATCTTGGATCTGGCGAGAGGTGATCATTCTATAAGATGATCATTATAAGCCTAGTCCAGTGCAGTCAAAATGTGTAGCGAGGACGGTGGATTCCAAGAGGAGGATCCGTCCCCTGTCAGTATGTGACAAGGGTATCTCCTATGCACTCGGAGACATGTTCATGCTGTTTGAAGCTATGGCCACAGTGGTTGGTCGAACAGGGAATAGTTTCCTGCGTCGACGCAATGTTGCATACGTAGCCTCGAGTATTAAGCATAGATGCCCAGTTAAGGATGGGAACCGACGCCCAATTTCATACCCTAGACTAAGGCCGGGAGACGATAGACGGAAGGACCGTACCCCTACAGAATCAGCAACTAAATGTTCACGCCAACATTCACTTAGTCTCTAGTGCCATGGATCGGTGCTAGACGGCCACCCATGGTAACGGGCCCTTTTGGGATACGGGCCCAAGTCTAGCTGAGGGTGAACCTAAAGGGTCACACACAAATGATCGAGGAGGTTGAGAGATTGACTTGGAGTCAATCTCAAAGGATGAACAAGTAATTGGATTACTTAAGGAATAGTCCATTGGATGGACGGGCCGATATTGTATCAGGCCCTCGTTTAATCGGTAAATTAGATTTATCGATTAATTATGGAAAGTCGAGATATTGGATCTTTTGATTGGACTAAAAGACCAACGGGAATAATTTAAGTGGACATTAAACTGGATTTAATTTTGGGTTCGTCGTAATTGGATTACGATAAAACCCGGTCCGTTAAATTTTGACCCGAGAGGAGAAATAATTCCTATTTTGGAATAGGAAGAAGTTGGACTTCTTCCCATATTGAGCATGGCCAAAATGCTCCCTTGGAGGAAGCTAAAATCAGCCATGCTTCATGCAAGGTGGTAGTTGACTTATCTTTTTTGGAAAGAGACAAATCAACTCCAATCAAGCCTTTCCTTTTTGTATGATTTGATCATACCTTAAAAGTTGGTAGGCTTGATTGAAAAATTAATGGTGATTGATTGAGATGTATCTAGACATCCTTGGATGAACCTAGACACATTCCAATAATCACATTAATTATGTATATATAGGAGTATATATGACACCTTGTGTATTAGAATCATTATTCATCTTTTTCAAGGAAAAAGAAGACTAAAATTCGGCCCTCTCTCCTCTCTCATTCTCGGCCATCTCTCTCCCTTCCCACTTGTTTTCTTCACTTGATTTTGAATCAAAAGGAAGAACAAAGTAGGTTTAAGAGAACACTAATTCATAGTATTTTTCTCTTGAACCGGTTCCTTCCTAAACCCGTTTTCTCTAGCAAAGAAGACGTGTGTTTCTTCCGGTGTGGTGTGGATCACCTTTTGAGAATCCATACGTTTGGATTTCATGAGCATTCCGGAGAAGGAACAACGCAAGTAGCCGAGCATACGTAAAATCATCAAAGGTAACGATTTTATTATGCTTTGATAGTTTTAACTTTTCATCTATGCGCTATGTGTTATATGTATGTTTTAAACATTAATACATCATACATCGAACGCCCGGTTGAGCACCTAAGGGTACACCCCTTGGGACACGTTTATTTAAATTTGATTTAAATTTACGTACTATTTCTCGCTTTCTCGCTTCCACTTGCGCTCTCGGGCGGATCCGCTTATCCTTCAAGTGGTATCAGAAGAGCATAGATCTATGTGCTTGGCATGATCTACTTGCTTTTATGGTTTTAATGGCATATTAGATTACATGAATATATGAATGAGTATGATGATTCAATTGTTTAAATTTGATGGACATTAAGCATGCTAATTTTGTGAGATTGGATCTAGAATTAGACGCTCATTTTCAGTTTATTATTACTGTTTTGTGCTGAAAAATGATGTTGAAAAATATGAAAAAAGGGACAGCAGCGGCAGCGGTTGGCTGCCATCCCTGCTGGCTGTTCACTGGCTGGCAGGCGCGCTGCCGGGCGCGCGCGGGCTCACTCCTGCGCGCAGGCCTGGCCGGCGTGCCTGCCAGCGTGCGTGCTGGCAGCGGTGACCGCGCATATTGCGGGCGCGCGCGCGCGCACTGTGCACAGGCATGCCGTTGCCGGTCGAGGCCAGCGCGGCACGGGGCACGCGCGCTGCCCTGTGCGTGCAGCTGGCTGGCAGGCACAACGGCTGGGTCGTTTTGTGCCGTTTCTCGATGTTTTTCGAAAAATTTGATTTTTTGATTTTTGCACAATATTTTGAAAATGTATTAATTTTGCACATTTGATTCGACATAGGATATGATCCCTTTAATATTTTCTTTAGCTCTTTCACTGTTTTTTAATGTCCCGGGGTTGTGCCGATTCCTTCAAGTGGTATCAGAGCCCAATTCGTACACTTGGCTAATTAATTTATGTGTTTCACTTTGTTTTAATAGCATGTATGTTGTTATTGCTCCATATTTATTTTATTTGTTGACACCATGTTATTGTTGGACTTTAAATATTTGGGCATGTTTCAATAATTCAAACCTAATTTATTGTCACTGGAAATGTTCTAAGAATGTTCTGAAAAAGAACAAAAAAGAAAAATGGTTTGTGATGGAAACAAATGTCGTGGTCATGCGCACAGGCCGTAGCCGCGCGCATGAGGATTCTTTATAGGCAAGCATTGTCGCGCGCGAGCGCGTGTGCAAAATATGCCCCCTGGGTTTTGAACCTAAGTGGACTGAGTTTCTCCACCACTGCACCACCAAGTGTTTTTGTTGTCATGCTTGATTTTTCCATCCTTTATTTTCTTTTCAAAAAATTTGTTTTTGGATTTGTTTTTGTGATATTTTAATTCGATTAAAAATTTATGCCCATAATTAACTTTCAATTCTATTTGTGTAAACTACATGTCTTTTGATATATGAAATCAATATTTCATGATATTGTATATCTTCATATATATATGATATATGTCTAATATAAGATATTATGTGACATATATGATATGTATATGTTATTTATGTGACGAATAATGAATAAGGATGATCATGAAGTCGTTATACCCATGTGATTGGTAATGTAAATTGGTGGAGAAAGTCATGTAGAGGTAGACCAATGATGGGAGTCCAATTGAAGAAGACCAAGTCCCATGATTGTATGGATACAATCTTTGTAATGGTATAGGACTATCATCAATTGCAACTCTTAGATTGACAATTGATCCACCACGGGCTCGGTGGATCGCATAGGAGGGGCTTATGGTAATCTACAGGGGCATGCTAAGTTTTATTTTGCATGTGGTGCTTGTTATGATTTACTTGCATATCTATATGATACATGAACAACAAAGATGAAAAATACGTAATAAATATTGTGATAAGATCTTGAAGTTATGAAAAACATAAACTCTCATTTGGAAAGTTCAAGTTTAAATATTAGGCCTTTAATGTATTAAGTCAAAAGTGTTTGATTGTGGAAGCCTTCCATCTATAATGATGTAGTATGTGTTAGAATAGGTGACCATGTAGCTAATATTGGTAGGCGAATTGTAACCTATGTCTGAACAATTTCGAGGTTTTAATAAATCATTAATGAATAAGAAGTGAAATTCATTTGGCATTTACTTTGTTTGTGTTCACTTTATCTGCTTTATATAACTGTTCATTACGCAAACAAAGCCCACAGACTGAAAACGGATTTCGGGGACTGGGACTACGCTTGGAGGTAGGTCCATGAAATCAGTTCCGCCGAATCAGTCTGGAAATCTCCAAGTCAAGGAATCTCGAAAGTGGGTACCGAGATTCCCTTTGAGACTTGCACTAAGCTGTCGTATTTCATCGATGGGTAACGAGGGTCGTCTAAACAGTGTTAGTGGGTTGGCCTGCTAGGGAGCAGCTGACTGAGGTGACTCGCAGGAACCGTCTTATGGAGGACCTTGAGTAGGGTCGGTTAGGTATGACGTGTGTTCCCGGTTCCAACGGTACAGGTCAAGCCTTTGACTTGAGGAACTGTTGAGTTTACCTGTACATCAGGGCTGTATCTTAGATATGGTGAGAGATTGCCAAGATGCGATTGAGTAGTCATAAGCCATATCTAGTGCAGCTCCGGTGTGCAGAGTGACAGTAGTTTTCAAGAAAGGATCTGTCTCCTGTCAAGATGTTGACAGTTGTGCCTCACAAATGCTCTGTGTCTTGTTCCTAATATCTGTGGCCACAGTAACTGAACAGAAGGGAAGGTTTCCCTTGCGGCGTTTGGTAAAGGACAGATCGACACTTAGGTCCAAAATGGGTACCTGCATTATCCGTTCCCTAGACCCTAAGTGGTGAGACCGTAGACGGAAGGATAGATGTACTGTAGAGCCTAAATGTTCATCCCCGTATATTCACCTAGTCTCTAGTGCCATGGACCGTTGCTAGATGGCCACCTATGGTAACGGGCAGAATCTAGGAATCCAACCAAATCTAGTTGAAGGTGAACGTAAAGAGTCACACACAATCCGCACACATAAAAGTATTTAATTTAGAATTAGATATTTGGAGAAGTGGAGAGATTAAATTGGATTTAATCGGGTCCTTATTTTCTTGGGAAGAATTAATTCCTTTTATTAGATAAAAGGGATATATCTAATAAATTAGATTTATTAGAAAATTAATTTAATGGGCTTGGGATAAATATTTATATTTAATATATTTATTTATTGCCCTTGGAATATTTAAATCCTATTTAAATATTCCATCAAATTAAATTAATGTTGAGATTAAAAGGGAGAAATCTATGGCTAATATTGGTTTGACCAAAAGAAGTTAGATTTGACAAGGATTTGACTAGGTCAAATCCTAGTTGTAGTGGAGTCTTCAAGTGTAGGAAACTTGAAGAGGAATAGGATTCCTCTTCTATAAATACTCCTTAGCACACACATTGAAGAGGATGATGAATCTTGAAACACACACACACACACACACACTCGTGTACTCCTCTCCCTCTCTCGGCCGCGCCTCTCCCTCTTTCCAAGAAACCCCTTTTCTTGTTCTTTTGTTTTAATAATTGAACAAAAGGAGGATTGATCTCGTTAAACTAATAACGTTTGATCGATCCGTCCTCTCCTAAATAATACTTGTTCTTTCGCTAGCACGAAGTTCAAGATACATGGGTGGATTGCGTATTACGAATTAGAGGGTCTCCTATACGAGATCTTGGAGCAAATCGGGGAACAACGCGAGTACCGATTAGAAGGGAAAAACAACAAATCGGTAGGTTTTCGGTTTACGTTTTTTCGTCCTCTTTTATTTAGAATCCTATGGCCTCCATGATTCTTGTGTATGTCTATTATTATTCATGAGATACACCGAACACCCGGGAGTTTCAAGGGTACATCCCTTGAACGTGTTTATTATAATATGTATTTATGCATGTTTCAAATTCTTGAAATTTAAATTATACCGCGCTTCCGCATTTGCGTTACTCCCGGGACGATCCACACGCCTACCCAAGGCTTTCAGTGGTATCAGAGCCCGGTTCGGTGTATAGGCCTAGGGTTTTGTGTGCGTTTTAAGCATGAAAACGTGTATGGCATGTTTTAATTATTTCTTGATATTTTTATCGTAAAGCATGTCGTTTTCTTGCTTTCCATTATGTATGATTTTGGTACTGTTGGTATTTTCTGTTTTTCTTGGGAAACGGGGGCAAAATCGAATAAAATGGAGAAAACGTCGCACGCTGCCAGCCGGTGGCTGAACGCGCACGCTGTGCGCTCAGGCGAGGCGGGCGCGCGCAGGCAGGGGAGCCTGCGCGCGGCTGCCTTCGCCAGGCACGCATGGCACGCGCGGATCAGGCCACCGGGCGCGCGGCTGGGTGACAGGCGCAGACACGTGGCTGGGCTCGCGAGCATGCGGGCAGGGAAGCCGGGCGCACGCAGACAGCGGAGTGTCCAAGTCAAGGAATCTTGTAAGTGGCTACCGAGATTCCCCTTGAGACTTGCACTAAGCATCTGCTGTCGTATTTCATCGACGGGTGACAAGGGTCGTCTAAGCAGTGTTAATGGGTTGGCCTGCTAGGGAGCAGCTGACTGAGGTGACTTGCGGGAACCGTCTTATGGAGGACCTTGAGTAGGGTCAGTTAGGTATGACGCGTGTTCCCGGTTCCAACGGTACAGGTCAAGTCTTTTGACTTGAGGAACTGCTGAGTTTACCTGTACATCAGGGCTGTATCTTAGATATGGTGAGAGATTGCCAAGATGCGCTTGAGTAGTCATAAGCCATATCTAGTGCAGCTACGGTGTGCAGAGTGACAGTAGTTTCCAAGAAAGGATCTATCTCCTGTCAAGATGTTGACAGTTGTGTGTCAGAAACACTCTGTGTCTTGTCTCTAAAATCTGTGGCCACAGTAACTGAACAGAAGGGAAGGTTTCCCTTGCGGCGTTTAGTAAAGGACAAACCGACACTTAGGTCCAAAATGGGTACCTGTATTATCTGTGCCCTAGACCCTAAGTGGTGAGGCCGTAGACGGAAGGATAGATGTACTGTAGAGCCTAAATGTTCATCCCCGTATATTCACCTAGTCTCTAGTGCTATGGACCGTTGCTAGACGGCCGCCCTGTTAGAATAGGTGACCATGTAAGCCAATTTTGGCGGGTATATGTAACCTATGTCTAGACAATTATAGGTGTTTTGATAAATCATTAATGAATAAAGAAGTGAATTTTCATTTGGCATTACTTTGTTTGTGTTCACTTGCACCTATTTATCCATATCTGTTCACTATGCAAACAGAGCCCACGGACTGAGATTCGGTTTTCGGGGACTGGGACTACGCTTGGAGGTAGGTCCATGAAATCAGTCTTCCCGAATCAGTCCGGAAATCTCCAAGTCAAGGAATCCCGAAAATGGGTACCGGGATTCCATTTGAGACTTGCACTAAGCATCTGCTGTCGTGTTTCATCGACGGGTGACGAGGATCGTCTAAGCAGTGTTAGTGGGTTAGCCTGCTAGGACGCAGCTGACTGAGGTGACTCGTGGGAACCGTCTTACGGAGGACCTTGAGTATGGTCTGCAAGGTATGACGAGTATTCCCGGTTCCAACGGTACAGGTCAAGTCCTTTGACTTGAGGAATTACTGAGTTTACCTGTACATCAGAACTGTATCTTAGATATGGTGAGAGATTGCCAGAATTCTCTTTGGTAGTCATAAGCCATGTCTAGTGCAGTCCTGGTGTGCAAAGTGACAGTAGTTTCCAAGAAAGGATCTGTCTCCTGTCAACAGGTTTTTGACAGTTGAGTCTCATGTATGCTCTAGGTCTTGTCCCTAAAACTGTGGCCACAGTGACTGAACAGAAGGGAAGGTTTCCCTTGCGGCGTTTAGTGAGGACAGACCGACACTTAGGTCCAAGATGGGTGCCTGCGTTATCCGTGCCCTAGACACTAAGTGATGAGACCGAAGACAGAAGGACAAGCGTACTGTTAGAGCCTAAATGTTCATCCCTGAATATTTCACCTAGTCTCTAGTGCCATGGACCGTTGCTAGACGGCCACCCATGGTAACGGACGGATTCTAGGAATCCGACCAAGTCTAGCTGAATGGTGAACCTAAAGAGTCACACACTATCCACACACAATTAAATATTTAATTTGGAATTAAATATTGGAGTGAAGGAATGATTAAATTAGATTTAATCGGGACCTTTATTTTTTCTTGGAGAAATAATTCTTTCTATTTGATAGAAGGAATTAAATTGATAAATTGGATTTATCAAAAGGATTTATTTAATGGGCTTAAATAATATTTATATTTATTTTAGCCTCTTGGAAATATTTATATAGGTTTTAAATATTTCCATTAAATTAAATTAAATCAACGGTTGAGATTAATGGGAGAGATGGATGGCTAGGATCGTTTTGACTAGGTCAAAACACTAGTTTGACTAGGACTTTGACTAGGTCAAAATCCTAATCAAATTAGAGTTCTTAAAAGAGGAGTTTAAAGAGGATTAAACTTCTCTTCTATATAAACCCCTAGCATCCTACAATTTACATGATGATGAAACTCCAACACACACACACAACACACACACACGGTTTCTCTCTCTCTCCCATCTCTCTCGTCCGCCCCTCTCTCTCTCAAGAAAATAGTTTTCTTGATTCTTTTGTTCTTGGAACATTAGAATCTTGATGAATCAATACCATTAATTGATAATGTGTTATTGATTCATCCACTCCAAAATTATACACTTGTTCGTTGCTAGCACGACGTGCAAGATACGTGGGTGGATCGTGTGTCACGAATTAGAGGGTCTCAAAGACGGGATCTTGGTGCAAAACGGGGAACAACGCGTGTAGCCGTTGAAGACGAAAACGACAACGGGTAGGTCTCGTTTTAAATTTTCGTCCCTCTTTAATTTTCAACCCTATGGCCTCCATGATTTATTTTATGTTATACGTTCATGAGATACACCGAATGCCCGGGAAAATTTCAAAGGCACACCCTTTGAAACGTGTTTTTTTAATTTAAAAGCATGTTTAAATTCCGTTTTAATTTTTCATTATACCGCGCTTCCGCATTCGCGCTTTTCCCGGGACGATCCACATAATCTTTCAGTGGTATCAGAGCCCGGTTCGGTGTATAGGCCTAGGGTTTATGTGCGTTTTAAGCATGAAACGTGAAATAGCATGTTGTAATTAAATCTTGAATTTCTTGATTCTTGAAGCATGTTATTTTATTGCTTTTAATTCGTGTGAATTGCTGAATATTGGTATTTTCTGTTTTTCTTGGGAATCGGGATGGGAATTAATCTGAAAAACGAGAAAAACGTCACAGCCGGCCAGCCGGGAAGGCTGGCCGCGCGCAGCCGAGCGCTGCCGGCAGGGCAGACGCGCGCAGGCATGGGAAGCCTGCGCGCGCGCGCAAGGCTGGCGGGCGGAGGAGCCCGCGCGCGGACGGGCACCAGGCGCGCCGCCAGGCGCGCGCGCACGCAGACGGAGGTGTCTGCGCGCGCGCGCCCGGCAGGCACGCCCAGTGCGCGTCTGCGCGCGCGCTCTGCGCACGACGCAGGGACGCGGCCGGTGGCCAGCAGGCCAGCGCGCGCGCACAGGCAAAGGAGCCTGCGCGCGCGTCGGCCTGCCGATGCGCCAGGCCGCGCAGACTGATGCCGGCCAGGCGCGCGCGCACACAGGCAGGGGCCTGCGCGCGCGCGCCCGGCAAGGCGGTGCCTGCGCGCGCGCAGAGGCGGCAGGCAGGGCCTGCTGCCCTGCGCGCCCGGCAGCCGACTGCTGCAGGCGGCGGCGGCTGGTGGCTCCTTGGCTAGGGTTTTGAAACCCTAGTGTAATTTTATTTTTTAAATTTATTTTCAGTTTTAATTTTGAATTAATTCTGAAAAATTCGTTTTTTGGGTTCAATTTTTTTTCTAAATTCCTAAAGACATTATTTTAGGAGTAAAATAAATGGATTTGGAATCCCAGGGTTATTTTACTTAAAATAATGAGGAAAGGTTTTCCTAAAACGAAAAAATTTTACATTGCCAATATTTATATTTTATTTTCACACGTTACGCACATGTTCATTTATTTTCATCTTGGATTGATGTGATTGGAAATCATGTGTTGTTGGAATATTATGATTATGTGATTGGATCATGTAATTATGTGTGTTGGATGGAAATGGATGATCACGAGCCCTAGACCGAATGTATGGTTTAATTTTCTGTTGGGCCTGTGTGCCTCTTTAACTGCTTTCTCCTTCTCTCTTTCTAGTGCCTTGGAATAATAAGGCTTTCTACCTCCCTCCTTATGTACTCCCCCCGGGTTTTCGCTGGGGTTTCTATTTTTTTAATATGTAATGAGAGTAGACTAGGAGTGAGGTTTCCATTTTTTGTAATTGGTGGAGAAGAAGGAAGGACCACATGGAGAGCCCAGACCGGAGGTCCCTTGGCGTTTTCCATGAAGTGAAGAAAGAGAAAAAGAGACCAAGGCCCATCAGCATGATGATTGGGTTACTATTATTGTAATAGTATAGGACCAACCCTAGATTGACCATAGATCCACTGCGGGCTCAGTGGATCGCATAGGATTCGGGCTCGTGATCATCCAACAGGGGCGTGCTAGGCTTTAATTTTGCATGTGGTTATTGTGATGGATGAATGGGTTTTATTTATCATGTATAACTGCTATGGATGAATTTCATTTATGCATTTTTGGATGAATGTATGGATATAGTATGAGATCTCGGTCATTATTACTCTCACATTGGTTGGACCAATGTTAAAATATTAGACCCTAGATAAAGTGGACATGAACTCTAGGAGTTCGTCCATGCCTTCCAATCCGTGGCATAGTGAGGAAGCTGTTTTAGGTCAATAGCGTGGTCTCACGAGTCGTGGCACGTTATTGTACTTAAAAGAAGCTGCACTATGTCATGAACGAAAAATGGGCTGCTGCTACCTGTCTCACGAGTCGTGGGGGTACTAGTGGGTCCATGGCTCGGTCGATTTGGGTCGGGTCTAACGCCTAATTAGCATGATTCGCTTGGAGTCCTCGGGATCATGCAAAAGGGTGAGGCAATGATCTTGGGAATCTCGTGGAACGAGAATGGTATGGAATACCTCCCACAGGATCTTTTCCATGCGAATTGTAAAAGCGGGGTATGGGAAAAATCGCTGTGGATCCCAAGCCCACTAGGAAAAGGATTTCCCGAAAACTACGTTTGAGAGTACCGTGTTTTCGTATAAATAGTGGGAGGATTAAATGACTAAAGACCAAGCATTTAATTATTTTTATCAAACCACCGTCTTTACTTTCTGCTGATCGCGCGTTGTTTTTACATGTAGATTTTAAAATGTCTAAGAACCCACTTTCAACCATTCTTGAGACAAACAAATTTAATGGAACCAACTACAACGACTGGTTGCGCAATCTCAGGATAGTCCTGGATTATGAGAACCAAGGCTACGTCATGGACGAGCCTCTCCCTAGGACCTTACCGGAAGGATCCACGCCAGAGGAACGTGAGACGTTCGAGACTTGGCATAAGGATAACCGGAAGGTTCGTAGCATCATACTTGCTTCGATGACCAATGAGATTCAGAAGCAATATGAAAGGCTAGACGATGTCCCTTCCATAATGGCTCGCCTTAAGGATTGCTATGCAGTCCCGGACCGGCATACTAGGTATGTCGCGACCAAGGCGTTCTTTGGAACTAAAATGACAGAAGGATCCTCTGTACAAGAGCATGGGGTTAAAATGCTTACCCTAGTGGAAAAGCTCGAGGACCTAAAGGCAGGTCTCGATAACGAAACGTACATAGATGTGATCCTTCAGTCACTCCCACCCTCCTTTGATCAATTTATTGTCAACTACAACATGAATGCACTTGAGAAGGGTATTCATGAGTTGATCAATATGTTGGTGCAATACGAGGCAACGACTAAGAAGTCCACGCCTTCGGTATTGTTTGGAGGTGCTTCTACTTCCAAGACGAAAGGCAAGGGTGCCGGACGTTGGAAAAGGAAGAAAGGGAAGGGAAAGGCAGTCATAGCAGCTACGAACACTCAGAGTGTTCCCATTGCCAAAGAGGGGAAAGGCAAAGGAAAGGGAAAGGTTGTCTCCAAGCAACAGTCGAAGGCATATGACATATGTATCAACTGCCGTGAGAAAGGGCATTGGAAGAGAGAGTGCCCCAAACTCTTCTCAAACCAAGGTATATTTGTGATTGAGGTTAACATGGTCACTAATTCTGCCTCTTGGGTATTGGATACCGGCTGTGGAGCTCACATTTGCAATGATTTGCAGGTGTTGAAAAGAAGCAGAAAACTAAGTAGCGGGGACATGATCCTGAAGCTCGGAAATGGCAAGGCCATCTCGGCAGAAGCAGTAGGATCCGCCACTTTAGTTATTAGTGATACCATTAGCATAGAATTAGAGAAAGTTTATTTTGTACCCAGTATGATTAAAAACATCATTTCCATTCCATTGTTAGACAATAATGGTTATGAGTTTAAAATCAATAAAAATTGCTTTTATTTGATGAGGTGTGGAATTGCTCATCTACTTGGTACATTACATAATGGGCTCTATATCTTGCAACAAACAAATTTCGTTCTTAACGCTCAACACAAACGGAAATTAGATAATAACGGGAACGCACGTCTGTGGCACGCTAGGCTAGGTCACATATCCCAAGATAGGATGAAAAGGTTGGTAGACTCAAAGAACCTAGAGGTTGGGGACTTGAATGATCTACCAACTTGTGAATCTTGTCTAAGAGGGAAAATGACCAAGAAGCCCTTTGTAGGACAAAGCAGGCTTGCCACAGGTCTGTTGGACTTGGTCCATACAGACGTGTGTGGACCACTAAGGACGCAGGCCCGAGGTGGGTTCTCCTACTTCATAACCTTCACCGATGATCATTCACGGTATGCTTATGTTTACCTGATGAGGTACAAGTCTGAAGCTCTTGAGAGGTTTAAAGAATTCAGACTTGAAGTGGAGAATCAAACCAACTGCAAAATTAAAGTCCTACGGTCAGACCGAGGCGGTGAATACCTTAGTGCCGAATTCCTAGATTATCTAAAGGAACATGGTATAATATCAGAATGGACACCTCCCGGAACACCACAGTTAAATGGCGTCTCTGAAAGGAGGAACCGAACCCTGTTGGACATGGTTCGTTCCATGATGAGTTTTACCAAATTGCCCCTATCGTTTTGGGGTTATGCATTAGAAACGGCAGCCAAGTTATTGAATTTGGCGCCTACTAGTGTAGTGACCCAAACGCCATATGAGATATGGCACGGCAAGCCTGCATCCTACAACTACTTGAAAGTGTGGGGTAGCCCCGCATACGTCAAGAGGTTAGTGGGAGATAAGCTAGAATCCAGGTCTAGCCTATGCAGGTTCGTTGGATACCCTAAAGAAACTGCGGGTTATTACTTTTATGACCCTTTGGAACAAAAGGTATTTGTTTCAAGGAATGCAGTATTCTTGGAGCAAGGCTTCCCAGAGGATATCCAACCTGATGAGCTGATCCTTGAGGAATCAAGTGATGGAACTCAGTCATCAGAAACAGTCGCGGAAACCTCACCTAGAGGATTCAGGATAGACACTAGGAGGACTGACCTACCTAGAGAAGTCCAACATGCTAGGCATGAAGGACAACCTCAAGGCAGGCCAGCCCCGACCCCTGAACCGCCGGCTCCGATACAGTCAGCGCCCACAGTTACCACTAACGTTCCCGTTCTCCGAAGGTCCACTAGAGAATCCAGACCTCCAGTGAGATATGGATTTCTAGGTGCGACCGATCTTCTGGATAACGATCCTAAGACATACGGGGAAGCGATGTCAGACATCGACTCTGGGAAATGGCTTGAGGCCATGAAAACCGAAATGGACTCCATGAGCGAGAACCAAGTTTGGAGACTTGTAGATCCACCGAAAGGTGTTAAGCCAGTGGGCTGTAAGTGGGTCTACAAGCGCAAACTCGGCGTTGATGGAGAGGTCACTACCTTCAAGGCTAGGCTTGTAGCTAAGGGATACACTCAACGACCCGGGGTCGATTTTGAGGATACCTACTCGCCAGTAGCCATGGCTAAATCCATTCGGATCCTGCTTGCCATAGCAGCATGGTATGACTATGAAATATGGCAGATGGACGTGAAAACGGCCTTCCTCAACGGCTTCGTTGAAGAAGAGATCTATATGGATCAGCCGGAGGGTTTCACGGTCGCTGGAGAAGAACAGAAGGTCTGTCGTCTCCAGAAGTCCATCTATGGCCTCAAACAAGCTTCCCGAAGTTGGAACATTCGATTTGATGAGGTAATACGGGGTTATGACTTCATCAAAAAAAAAAAAAAAAAAAAAAAAAAAAACGAATCCGACCCTTGTGTATACAAGAAGGTCAGTGGGAGCTCCATAGTGTTCCTAGTGCTTTACGTGGATGACATTCTGCTCATTGGAAATGACGTCAGAATGTTAGGAAACACGAAAGCATGGCTGTCAACCAAGTTTTCCATGAAGGACTTGGGTGAAGCATCCTACATCCTAGGCATCCAGATTGTCAGGGACAGATCTAAAAGGATGTTAGGGCTCACCCAAAACTCGTATATGGAGAAAGTCCTAAAGAGATATCGAATGGACAACTCCAAACGAGGGTTCCTTCCTATGAGGCATGGGATCAAGTTGTCCAAGAAACAGTCCCCGCAGACTGATGAGGAACTTGAAAAGATGAAAGTCATCCCCTATGCTTCTGCCGTAAGTAGCATCCAATATGCGGTCCACTGCATCAGGCCTGACATTGCATACGCTTTGAGCGTGACTAGCAGATATCAGTCCTGTGCAGGAGAGGCACATTGGAATGCAGTTAAGGGCATCCTTAAGTACCTAAGGAGGACTAAGGAAATGTTCTTAGTCTATGGCAATGGAAAACTAATTCTGGAAGGCTTTAGCGACGCCAGCTTCCAGTCTGATGACGATGATGCCAAGTCTCAATCGGGGTATGTATTCAAGCTCAACGGAGGAGTAGTGGCTTGGAAAAGTTCCAAGCAAGCAACCACTGCTGACTCCACCACTGAGGCTGAATACATAGCAGCTTCAGAAGCTGCCAAGGAAGCGGTTTGGATGAGAAACTACATCCAAGAGTTGGGTGTGGTGCCTAGCATCGCCGAGCCCGTTGTCATCTTCTGTGATAACAACGGTGCAATAGCGCAAGCGAAGGAACCGAGATCTCACCACCGTTCCAAACACATTCTTAGACGCTACCATCTTCTTAGAGAAATGGTAGGAAGAGGTGACGTTCGGATGGACCGAGTCAACTCAGCAGACAACACAGCAGACCCGCTGACAAAGCCTATGTCGCAAAGTGCTCATACGCAACATCTTGAGAAGATGGGGATTAGGCATATGGGTGATTGGCTTTAAAGGTCAAGTGGGAGATTGTTAGAATAGGTGACCATGTAAGCCAATTTTGGCGGGTATATGTAACCTATGTCTAGACAATTATAGGTGTTTTTGATAAATCATTAATGAATAAAGAAGTGAATTTTCATTTGGCATTACTTTGTTTGTGTTCACTTGCACCTATTTATCCATATCTGTTCACAACGCAAACAGAGCCCACGGACTGAGATTCGGTTTCGGGGACTGGGACTACGCTTGGAGGTAGGTCCATGAAATCAGTCTTCCCGAATCAGTCCGGAAATCTCCAAGTCAAGGAATCCCGAAAATGGGTACCGGGATTCCATTTGAGACTTGCACTAAGCATCTGCTGTCGTGTTTCATCGACGGGTGACGAGGATCGTCTAAGCAGTGTTAGTGGGTTAGCCTGCTAGGACGCAGCTGACTGAGGTGACTCGTGGGAACCGTCTTACGGAGGACCTTGAGTATGGTCTGCAAGGTATGATGAGTATTCCCGGTTCCAATGGTACAGGTCAAGTCCTTTGACTTGAGGAATTACTGAGTTTACCTGTACATCAGAACTGTATCTTAGATATGGTGAGAGATTGCCAGAATTCTCTTTGGTAGTCATAAGCCATGTCTAGTGCAGTCCTGGTGTGCAAAGTGACAGTAGTTTCCAAGAAAGGATCTGTCTCCTGTCAACAGGTTTTTGACAGTTGAGTCTCATGTATGCTCTAGGTCTTGTCCCTAAAACTGTGGCCACAGTGACTGAACAGAAGGGAAGGTTTCCCTTGCGGCGTTTAGTGAGGACAGACCGACACTTAGGTCCAAGATGGGTGCCTGCGTTATCCGTGCCCTAGACACTAAGTGATGAGACCGAAGACAGAAGGACAAGCGTACTGTTAGAGCCTAAATGTTCATCCCTGAATATTTCACCTAGTCTCTAGTGCCATGGACCGTTGCTAGACGGCCACCCATGGTAACGGACGGATTCTAGGAATCCGACCAAGTCTAGCTGAATGGTGAACCTAAAGAGTCACACACTATCCACACACAATTAAATATTTAATTTGGAATTAAATATTGGAGTGAAGGAATGATTAAATTAGATTTAATCGGGACCTTTATTTTTTCTTGGAGAAATAATTCTTTCTATTTGATAGAAGGAATTAAATTGATAAATTGGATTTATCAAAAGGATTTATTTAATGGGCTTAAATAATATTTATATTTATTTTAGCCTCTTGGAAATATTTAAATAGGTTTTAAATATTTCCATTAAATTAAATTAAATCAACGGTTGAGATTAATGGGAGAGATGGATGGCTAGGATCGTTTTGACTAGGTCAAAACACTAGTTTGACTAGGACTTTGACTAGGTCAAAATCCTAATCAAATTAGAGTTCTTAAAAGAGGAGTTTAAAGAGGATTAAACTCCTCTTCTATATAAACCCCTAGCATCCTACAATTTACATGATGATGAAACTCCAACACACACACACAACACACACACACACGGTTTCTCTCTCTCTCCCATCTCTCTCGTCCGCCCCTCTCTCTCTCAAGAAAATAGTTTTCTTGATTCTTTTGTTCTTGGAACATTAGAATCTTGATGAATCAATACCATTAATTGATAATGTGTTATTGATTCATCCACTCCAAAATTATACACTTGTTCGTTGCTAGCACGACGTGCAAGATACGTGGGTGGATCGTGTGTCACGAATTAGAGGGTCTCAAAGACGGGATCTTGGTGCAAAACGGGGAACAACGCGTGTAGCCGTTGAAGACGAAAACGACAACGGGTAGGTCTCGTTTTAAATTTTCGTCCCTCTTTAATTTTCAACCCTATGGCCTCCATGATTTATTTTATGTTATATGTTCATGAGATACACCGAATGCCCGGGAAAATTTCAAAGGCACACCCTTTGAAACGTGTTTTTTTAATTTAAAAGCATGTTTAAATTCCGTTTTAATTTTTCATTATACCGCGCTTCCGCATTCGCGCTTTTCCCGGGACGATCCACATAATCTTTCACGCCCATGGTAACGGGCAGATTTTAGGAATCCAACCAAGTCTAGCTGAAGGTGAACCTAAAGAGTCACACACAATCCGCACACATAAAAGTATTTAATTTAGAATTAAATATTTAGAGAAATGAAGTGATTAAATTGGATTTAATCGGGTCCTTATTTTCTTGGAAAGAATTAATTCCTTTTATTAGATAAAAGGGATTTATCTAATAAATTAGATTTATTAGAAAATTAATTTAATGGGCTTGGAATAAATATTTATATTTAATATATTTATTTATTGCCCTTGGAATATTTAAATAGGATTTTAATATTCCATTAAATTAAACTAATGGTTGAGATCAAAAGGGAGAGATCAATGGCTAATATTGGTTTGACCAAAGAAGCTTGATTTGACTAGGATTTGACTAGGTCAAATCCTAGTTGTAGTGGAGTCTTCAATGTGTAAGGGAACTCGAAGAGGAAAAGGATTCCTCTTCTATAAATACTCTTTAGCACACATATTGAAGGGGGTGATGATTCTTGAAACACACACACACACACACACACACACACACACACTCGAGCACTCTCCCTCTCTCTCGGCCGTGTGCCTCTCTCCTCTTCCAAGAAAATATTTTTCTTGTTCTTTTGTTTCTAACAATTAAATAAAAGGAGGATTGATCTCGTTAAACTATTAACATTTGATCGATCCGTCCTCTCCAAAATATACTTGTTCTTTTGCTAGCACGAAGACCAAGATACGTGGACGGATTGCGTGTCACAAATTAGAGGGTCTCCCATACGAGATCTTGGAGCAAATCGGGAAGAACGCGAGTACCGGTTAGAAGGGGAAAATGACAAATCGGTATGTTTTCGAATTTTATTTTTCGAATCCTATGGCCTTCCATGAATTGTATGTATGTTTTGGTAATTCATGAGATACACCAAACGCCCGGGAGTTTCAAGGGTACACCCCTTGAACGTGTTTATTTTAACATACGTTTATGCATGTTCTAAATTCTTTAAATTTAAATTATACCGCACTTCCGCATTCGCGCTACTCCCGGGACGATCCACACGCCTACCCTAGGCTTCCAAGTTCTCCATTGCCATAGACTAAGAATATTTCCTTAGTCCTTCTCAGGTACTTAAGGATGCCCTTGACTGCATTCCAATGTTCCTCTCCTGCACAAGACTGATATCTGCTTGTTACACTCAAAGCGTAAGCAATGTCAGGTCTAGTCCAGTGGACCGCATATTGGATGCTTCCTACGGCAGAAGCATAGGGAATGATTTTCATCTTTTCAAGTTCCTCATTAGTCTGCGGGGACTGTTTCTTGGATAACTTGATCCCATGCCTTATGGGAAGGAATCCTCGTTTGGAGTTGTCCATCCGAAACCTTTTCAGGACCTTTTCCATATACGAGTTTTGGGTGAGTCATAACATTCTCTTAGATCTGTCCCTGACAATCTGGATGCCTAGAATGTAGGAGGCTTCACCCAAATCCTTCATAGAAAACTGAGTTGATAACCATGCTTTTGTGTCACCCAACATTCTAACATCATTTCCTATGAGTAGAATATCATCCACATAAAGAACTAGGAACACTATAGAGCTCGCACTGACCTTCTTGTATACACAAGGGTCGGATTCATTTTTGATGAAATCATTAGCCCGTATGACTTCGTCAAAGCGAATGTTCCAACTCCGGGATGCTTGTTTGAGGCCATAGATGGACTTCTGGAGACGATAGACCTTCTGTTCTTCTCCGGTGATCGTGAAACCCTCCGGCTGATCCATGTAGATCTCTTCCTCAATGAAACCGTTGAAGAAAGCCATTTTCACATCCATCTGCCATATCTCATAGTCATACCATGCTGCTATGGCAAGCAGGATCAGAATGGACTTAGCCATGGCTACGGGCGAGTAGGTGTCCTCAAATTCGACCCCGGGTCGTTAAGTGTACCCTTGAGCTACTAGCCTAGCCTTAAAGGTTGTGACTTCTCCATCAATGTCAAGTTTGCGCTTATAGACCCACTTACAGCCAACTGGCTTAACCCCTTTCGGTGGGTCTACAAGTGTCCAGACTTGGTTCTTACTCATGGAGTCCATTTCGACTTTCATGGCCTCAAGCCATCTCGCGGAGTCGATGTCAGACATTGCTTCCCCGTATGTCTTAAGGTCCTTATCCAACAGACTGGTCGTACTTAGAAAGCCATATCTCAGCGGAGGTCGAGACTCTTTAGCTGACCTACGGAGAACAGGAACGTAAGTGGTGACTGTGGGCGCTGACTGTATAGGAGCTGGCGGTTTAGGTACCGAGGCTGGCCCTTCCTAAGGCCGTCCTTCATGCCTAGCATGCTGGACTTCTCGAGGTTGGTCAGCCCTTCGGGTATCTATCCTGAATCCTCTAAGTGAGGAATCCGCGACATCCACTGATGACTGGTTTCCATCACTTGATTCTTCAAGGATCAGTTCATCAGGTTGGATATCCTCTAGAAAGCCTTGTTCTAAGAACACTGCGTTCCTTGAAACATATACCTTTTGTTCCAAGGGGTCATAGAAATAATAACCTGCAGTTTCTTTAGGGTATCCAACGAACCTGCATAAGCTGGACTTGGATTCTAGCTGGTCTCCCACTAGCCTCTTGACGTATGCGGGGCTACCCCACACTTTCAAATAGTTGTATGACGCAGGCTTGCCGTGCCATATTTCATATGGCGTTTGGGTCAATACACTGGTTGGCGCCAAATTTAACAACTTGGCCGCAGTCTCCAATACGTAGCCCCAAAAGCACAAGGGTAGTTTGGTAAAACTCATCATGGATCGAACCATGTCTAACAGGGTTCGATTCCTCCTTTGAGAGACCCCATTTAACTGTGGTGTCCCGGGAGGTGTCCATTTAGATATTATACCATTTTCTTTAAGATAATCAAGGAACTCAGTACTAAGGTACTCTCCGCCTCGATCTGACCATAGGACTTTAATTTTGCAGCCGGTTTGGTTCTCAACTTCAAGTCTGAATTCTTTAAACCTCTCAAGAGCTTCAGACTTGTACCTCATCAGGTATACGTAACCATACTGTGACTGATCATCGGTGAAGGTTATGAAGTAGGAGAACCCACCTCGGGCCTGCGTCCTTAGTGGTCCACATACGTCTGTATGGACCAAGTCCAACAGACCTATGGCAAGCCTGCTTTGTCCTACAAAGGGCCTTTTGGTCATTTTCCCTCTTAGACAGGATTCACAAGTTGGTAGCTCACTCAAGTCCCCTACCTCTATGTTCTTTGAGTCTACCAATTTCTTCATCCTGTCTTGGGATATGTGACCTAGCCAAGCGTGCCACAGTCATGCGTTCCTGTTATTATCTATTTTACATTTGTGTTGAGCGTTTAGAACGAAGTTCGTTTGTTGTAAGATATAGAGGCCGTTATTAAGCGTACCAAGCAGATGAGCAATTCCACACCTCATCAAATAAAAGCAATTTTTATTGATCATAAACTCATATCCACTATTGTCTAACAACGGAATGGAAAAGATGTTTTTAATCATACTAGGTACATAATAAACTTCCTCTAACTCTATACTAATACGATCACTAACTACTAGAGTGGCGGATCCTACTGCTTCTGCCGAGATGGCCTTGCCATTCCGAAGCTTTAGGATCATATCCCCGCTACCCAGTTTTCTGCTTCTTTTCAGCACCTGCAAGTCATTGCAAATGTGAGCTCCACAGCCAGTATCTAATACCCAAGAGGCAGAGTTAGTAACCATATTAACCTCAATCACAAAGATAACTTGTTTGGAGAGGAGTTTGGGGCACTCCCTCTTCCAATGCTCTTTCTCACGGCAATTGATACATATGTCATATGCCCTCGACTGTTGCTTGGAGTCAACCTTCCCTTTTCCTTTGCCTTTCCCCTCTTTGGCAATGGGAACACTCTTAGTGTTTGTAGCTGCTTTGACGGCTTTTCCCTTTCCCTTCTTCCTTTTCCAACGTCCGACACCCTTGCCTTTCGTCTTGGAAGTCGAAGCATCTCCAAACAATACCGATGGCGTGGACTTTTTGATCATTGCCTCGTATTGCACCAATATATTGATTAACTCATGAATACCCTTCTCAAGTGTGTTCATGTTATAGTTAACAATGAATTGGTCGAAGGAGGGTGGGAGAGACTGAAGGATCACATCTGTGTACGTTTCGTTATCGAGCCCTGCCTTGAGGTCATCGAGCTTTTCCACCAGGGTAAGCATTTTAACCCCGTGCTCTTGTACAGAGGATCCTTCGATCATTTTAGTTCCAAAGAACGCCTTCGTCGCGACATACCTAGTATGCCGGTCCGGGACTGGATAACAATCCTTCAGGCGAGCCATAATGGAAGGGACATCGTCTAGCCTTTCATACTGCTTCTGCATCTCATTCGTCATAGAGGCAAGTATGATGCTACGGACTTTCCGGTTATCCTTATGCCATGTCTCGAACGTCTCACGTTCTTCTGGCGTGGATCCTTCCGGCAAGGTCTTAGGGAACGGCTCGTCCATGATGTAGCCTTGGTTCTCGTAATCTAGGACTATCCTCAGATTGCGCAATCTATCGTTGTAATTTATTCCGTTAAACTTGTTGGTCTCAAGTATGGTTGATAATGGGTTCTTAGACATTTTTTAAATCTACATTTAAAACAGAACTACGATCAGCAGAATTTGAAAAAGACGGAAGTTTTGATAAATAATTAAACGCTTGGACTTTAGTCATTTAATGCTCCCACTATTTATACGAAAACACGATACTCTCAAATGTCATTTTCGGGAAACCCTTTCCTAGTGGGCTTGGGATCCACAGCGATTTTTCCCATACCCCGATTTTACGATTCGCATGGGAAGAATCCTGTGGGAGGTATACCATACCATTCTCGTTCCACGAGATTCCCAAGATAATTGCCTCACCCTTTCACGTGATCCCGAGGACTCCAAGTGAATCACGATAATTGGGCGTTAGACCCGACCCAATCAACCGAATCATAGACCCACTGCTACCTCCATGACTCTTGAGACAGGTAACAGTGGTCTACTCTTCGTTCATGACATAGTGCAGCTTCTTTTAAGTACGATAGTCGTGCCACGACTCGTGAGACCACGCTATCGACCTAAATTAGCTTCCTCACCATCCCATGGATTGGAAGGCATGGACGAACTCCTAGAGTCCATGTCCACTTTGTCTAGGGTCTAATATTTGAACATTGGTCCAACTAAGTGAGAGTTGTAAATGACCGAGATCCCATACATAAACACATTCATCCATAATGAGTAATTAAAATTGCATCCCATAGCAGTTATACGATAAATAAAACCATTCATTCACCATAATAGCCACATGCAAAATTAAAGCCTAGCACACCCCTGTTGGATGATCACGAGCCTGAATCCTATGCGACCCACTGAGCCCGCAGTGGATCTATGGTCAATCTAGGGTTGGTCCTATACTATTACATTAATAGCAACCTGATCATCATGCTGATGGGCCGTGGTCTCTTTTCTCTTTCAAATCTCCATGGAAACGCCTTGGATCCTCCATTCTGGGCTCTCCATGTGGACCTTCCTTCTTCTCCACAAATGCATAAAAATAAAATCCTCACTCCTATTCTACTCTCATTACATATGTAAAAAAGAAACCCCAGCGAAAACCCAGGGGGAGTACATTAGGAGGGAGAAACAATGCCGTATTATTCCAAGGCAACAAGAAGAGGAGAAGGAGAAAGCAAAAGAGGCACACAGGCCCAACATAAATTAAACCATAATTCTGGTCTAGGGCTCGCGATCATCCATTTCCATTAAACGCACATAATTACATGATCCAATTACATAAACACATGCTTATAATCTATGATTACCAATCATATCATTCTATTCGAAATAAACGAATAACTTATGAAAAACATGGTACAACCGATGGTAATTCCCTTTCTCGTTTAGGAAGACCCTTACTCATTATTTGAAGGTGAGTAACACCCCGGGATTCCAAATCTAATACAACAACCTCCCAAATAATGTTCTTTGAGAAAACATGCAAAAATTAAATAAAACTAATTTTTCAGTATAATCCAAAAAATAAAAATAAGAGAAAAATGCAAATCATGACCGACAGCCGCCACCAGCGGCGGTCTGCCGGCGCACACAGGCCAGCAGGCCCTGCCTGCTGTCCGCGTGCGCAGGCCCTATCCTGCTCGTGCGCGCGCCTGGTCGGCAGTGCTGCGCATGCTGGCGCGCGTCGGCAGGCTACCGCGCAGGCACCTCTGCCCGCACGCGCCACCCTGCCACGCCGCCTGCGTGCGCCTCTTGTACGCGGGCCGTGCGCGCGCGCGCGCGGCTTCCCTGGCCGCGCTTCGGGCGCGCAGGCGCTCCGACGTGTTCGCCTGGCGCGCGCGCGCGGGCTTCCCTGCCTGCGTGCGCGCCCGACCAACTGTCCGCGCCTGGCGTTCGGCCGCGTGCGCTGTGCGCGCCTTGTGAAGGCAGCCGCGCGCAGGCTCCCCTGCCTGCGCACGCGCACCTCGCCTGAGCGCACAACGTGCGCTTTCAGCCACCGACTGGCCGCATGTGCCATTTTCTTTCGTTTTATTCGTTTTGCCCCCTCGTTTCCCGAGACAAACAAGAAACCAACAGTGCCACAATTCATACATAGTTAAAAGCAAGAAAACTACATGGTTTGAAATTAAAACATCTAGATTTAATTAAATCATGCCATACACTTTTTCATGCTCAAAACGCACACAAAAAAACCCTAGGTGTTGGTGTTGGTGTTGATGCTCCTATTCCTCCCGGTGGTGCTCCAGCGGTGGGTTACCACCAAAATTTGCACAGATTCTTCAAATGGCCCTCCAGGCCCAAGCACAATTTCTTGCACAGGAGCATGCACCCGCTCCAGCGCCAGCACTAGCATTGCTACAATTGATCGTAATTATGAAAGAAGCGGAAAGATAGGAGCTGCTGAATTTGAGGGTACCTTAGATCCTAAGATTGCTGAGAGGTGGTGGGAAAAGGTCAAAGACGTGCTGAACTTAGTGAACTGTACTCCGGAGAATCGACTTAAGTATGTTGTTTCTTTGGGCGTGGGGAATGCCTTGATTTGGTGGATGCCCGTAAAGAGGGTATATGAGCCAAGAGAGATAACTTGGGCTGAGTTTCAGAGTGAGTTCGATGATAAATACAGACCCAAGTTGTACCGAGATAAGAAGATGATGGAATTTCTAAACTTAGTGCAAACGGGATGATCAGACAGTGGCAGAATATGAACTCTGTTTTGCTGCATTAGCCAAGTATGCACCAGAAGCAATAGCGACACAGGAGGATCCTTGTTACCGGTTTGAGCAGGGGCTACGACTAGAGATAAAAAAGGGTCTGGCAATGAGAATTACGAATTTCAAAACTCTCGTTGAGTCAGCAGTTCGAATGGAAGAGGCTGTAACCGAAGAGAAGATGAACATGGAAGAAAAGAGAAAATCAACATATGTAGTGGGGAGTCGAGTAGGTTGACTAAGAGGGGAACGGGTCGTTCATTTTCTACAGGAGGAGGGAACTTTTCGCGTAGTGAACCTACTTTCCGAGGAAGTAGTAGACCGAGGTTTAGTGGACCAATGGGTTTCAATAAAGGTTCGATTAAGCACAATTCGTTTACTATGCCTTCTATTGGATCAGGTAGGGGAGCTGGATATAGTTACAACATGGGGTCAGCTTTCATTTTGAGTTGTTCTACTTGTGGGAGGCGACATTCAGGACAATGTTGGGGACCAGATGCTATACCGAGAATTTGTTATAACTGCGAAGGTAGAGGATACATATCTAGGGATTGTCCCAGTCAGACCATGAGTTTAGGTGGAAGTGCGTTCAGAGGGACCCAAAGTCAAAGCAGTATTGGGAGCAGTGGCCGAGGAGTTGAGAGAGGCAGAGGCAGAGGTAGGGGTAGAGGCACTGGTAACAAAGATGGTGACCATACTGTTGATAGGGGTGCGAGGGGTTCCGGAGCACAAGTCACTCAGAGACTGACCTAAGCAAGAATATACAACATGACCAGAGAGGAAGCTCCAACTTTGAATAACGTGATATCAGGTACAATCTTTTTATTTCACGTTGAGGCTTATGTTTTGATTGATCCTGGCTCTACGCATTCATATATATCATCAGAATTTGCATAAAAAATACCAGGTGAGAATAGTCCTTTGGGATATAATTTGATGGTTTATTTACGGTGGGAGGGGGTATAGTAGTGAATAGTGTTAGGAAGGGGAGTTTGGTGAGGATTGGAGATGTAAATTTGCTTGTGGATCTCGTAGTGATGAATTTGAAGGATTTTGATGTAATTTTGGGGATGGATTTGCTAGCATAACATAAAGCAGTGGTTGATTGTTAAAAAAAAGGAAGTGACGATTGAATCTTCTGGCCAACCAAAAGTAGTATTCGTGGGGGAGCGACACGTAGTGCCAGTTTGTGTAATATCAGCCATGGAGGCAAGACGATTAATGCTAGAAGTATGTGAGGCATATCTAGTTCTTGTGATAGATGCAGAGAAGGTTAATCTCACGTTGGAGGAAATTCCTGTAGTGAGAGATTTTCCTGAAGTGTTCCCTAATGACTTACCAGGTTTGCCACCACATAGGGAAGTGGACTTTACGATAGAAACTCTTCCAGGAGTTGCCCCGATTTCTATTGCACCGTATAGAATGGCCCCAGTGGAATTACAAGAACTTAAGAAACAAATAGAAGAATTGTTGGGGAAAGGATTTATCAGACCGAGTACTTCATCGTGGGGGGCAATAGTGCTATTTGTGAAGAAGAAAGATGGTAGTATGAGATTGTGTGTCGACTACTGCTAGTTGAATAGGGTGACAGTGAAGAATAAATATCCTTTGCCGATGATTGATGACTTATTCGACCAATTGAAGGGGCTACAACATTTTCAAAGATCGACTTGAGGTCTGGGTATTGGCAGTTCAGGATAGCAGAAAATGACATACCAAAAATGGCTTTTCGCACACGTTATGGTCACTATGAGTTCTTGGTAATGCCATTTGGGTTAACAAATGCACCAGCCGCGGTTATGGCATTGATGAATCATACATTCCACGAGTACCTGGATCACTTTGTTTTTGTTTTTATAGATGATATTTTGGTGTACTCGAGGAGCCGGGAGGAGCATGAACAACATCTGAGGATAGTGTTACAGATCTTGAAGGAGAAAGAGTTGTATGCTAAATTAAGCAAATGTGATTCTGGATAAATCAGGTGGTTTTCCTCGGGCATGTGATATCGGGTGATGGGGTTATGCCCGACCCTTCAAAAGTGAAAGCTATTATGGAATGGCGAGTACCGAAGAATGCGACTGAAGTTTGAAGTTTCTTGGGGTTAGCAGGGTATTATAGGAGATTCGTCGAGGGCTTCCTATTAATTGCCTGCCCGTTGACAAAGTTACTGAGGAAAGGAGTAGTATTTCAGTGGACTGAACAGTGCCAACGAAGCTTTGATGAGTTGAAGAAAAGACTGTCCTCAACACCGATTTTGATTTTGCCGTCTGGTAGTGGTGGATATGTAGTGTACACGGATGCTTCAAAGCAGGGTTTGGGTTGTGTATTAATACAGAACGGAAAGGTAATTGGCTATGTATCTCGTCAGCTGAGGACTCATGAGTTGAATTATCCCACACATGATTTGGAGTTGGCCGCGATTGTGCATGCATTAAAGATATGGAGGCATTATTTGTATGGGAACAATTTCAGATTTTCACTAATCACAAGAGTTTGAAGTATATTTTGACTTAAAAGGAATTGAATTTGAGACAAAGGAGATGGATAGAACTACTGAAGGATTATGACTGCACTATTGATTATCATCTAGGGAAGGCAAACGTGGTAGCAGATGCTTTGAGTAGAAAAAAGCTCAAGTACATTAGCCAGTTTGGGGAGTCACGATCTGACATTGTTGCTAGAAATGAGATATATGAATGCGAAATTAGAAATTGATCAGATGGCGGGATTGTTGGCAGCCTTGCAACTTAAGCCAGACTTTGTGGATCAAATCAAAGGAGCACAAACTCGGGATCTTTTCTTATTACGGTTGCTGGAGAAAATGAAAAACGGTAAGAAGTCAAATTTTTCGATAAGAGCTGATGGAGTGATAGTGAACGAGGAGCGCATTTGTGTACCTGGCGTAGATGGCTTACAAAGGGAGATCTTGCGCGAAGCTCACAATGCACCATATTCCATGCATCCTGGTACTACAAAGATGTATCGGAATTTAAGACCGTACTACTGGTGGTAGACAATGAAGAAGGATGGGGCAGAATTTGTGGCTAAATGTATGACATGTCAACAGGTAAAAGTAGAACATCAGGCACCACCAGGTAAACTTCGACCTTTATCCATACCATAATGGAAGTAGAAAAAGATTACTATGGATTTTGTCGTAAGGTTGCCACGTACACTCAAGAAGCATGATACTATTTGGGTAATTGTAGATAGACTGACGAAATCAACACATTTCTTGCCGATACAACTAGGTGATTCTCTGGATAAGTTAGCTGAGTTGTATGTTTCCGAAATCGTGAGATTACATGGTGTGCCTGTATCTATTGTGTCTGACAGAGATCCTCGATTCACCTCACATTTTTGGAGAAGTTTACAAAGGGCAATGGGCACGAATTTACATTTTAGTACTGCATTTCATTCTTAGACAGATGGACAGTCAGAAAGAATAATTCAAACCTTGGAAGATATTATGAGGGCTTGTACAATAGAGTTTAAGGGCAATTGGGATGATCATCTACCTTTGATGGAGTTTGCGTATAACAATAGTTTTAATTCTAGTATCGGTATAGCCCTGTACGAAGCATTATATGGAAGAAGATGTCGCTGTCCAGTATGTTGGCATATGGAGGGATCACGACAGCCGGAAGGTCCGGAATTTGTGCAAGAAACGGTGGAAAAGATATAGATAGTGAAAAAGTATCTGAAAGCAGCTCAAGATTGACAGAAATGTTATGCTGATAAACACCGAAGGGAGATGGAATATGAAATAGGTGATAAGGTTTTTCTGAAGGTAGCTCCGTGGAAGGGGATCTTAAGATTTGGCAAGCAAGGGAAGTTGAGTCCGAGATACATTGGGCCGTATCAAATTATTTAAAGAATTGGGCCATTAGCTATCGACTAGCATTGCCACCAGAGTTGTCATGGATACATGATGTTTTCCATGTTTCGATGCTACGACGATATCGATCTGATCCTAGCCACGTCATATGTGAACCAGAGATATAGATTTTCAAGGAGTTGACATACGTGGAAGAGCCAACGGAGATTCTAGACAGAAAGTGTAAGAAAATTGAGAAATAAGGAGATACCAATGGTGAAAGTGAAGTGGAGTCATCATTCTCCGAGAGAGGTGACTTGGGAAATAGAGGAGCATATGAGAGACGAATATCCCTATTTATTCAATTGAATGGGTAAGTTAGTTAAATTTCGACGACGAAATTTTTATTAGGAGGGGAGAATTGTGACGTTCGTAGAATTTTATAAATAATTGAGAGATTAATTAGTAATTATTAAGAAAATTTGATTTAATTATAAATAAACTATAGGTTGATATTGGAATATGATAAAACTTGAATCGAGTAAATTGGAACCCATTATAATATTTGGAAACGAATTATATTAATTATAAATATAAAATAATAATAATAATAATAATAATAATAATAATAAAAAATATAATATATATATATATATATATAGAGAGAGAGAGAGAGAGAGAATGTGGGGTGGGAGTCACCCCACCACCACCTCATCATTTTTATAATAAATTTATGTGTGTGTCAAACACACAAAAGGAAAACATTTTGCAAACACAAAATTTGAACAACATTTCTCAATTTCAGTTTCTCTCCGGGAAGAAGAAAAACAGGTATGAAAATTTTAAGATTTTAAATTTTATTAATTTATTTAATTATATTATGTAATTAGTCTATTTACTAAATGTAGTTTATATTGACTGATTACTATTTAATCGAAAATTTTTATGAGTTTGACTAGTTAAACTAATGTTGTATTAAATATCACATTTGATTTAAGATTGCTATAATTAGGTAACTAAATTACTAGATTTGCTAGATTTAGTCACTATTGTATTTAATGTATTCAATTTCATCGGGGGGTATTTACTAAATACTTAATTATATATATATATATATTGGAGTTAATCATATTTTATGATAGTGAGGAATTGATAGAAATTAATAGAAATATTATTGAAAAGTTATTTAAGAAAATATAAGATTTTTATAATAATTTAAATTAGAAATATTATTAACACCGGTAGTTATAATGATATGAGGGTTTTATAAAATAAAATTATATGAGTTTGTTGATAAATTAAAAATATACCTAAGAAGCGTAGAAAGATAAGTTATTTAAAATAAAATGGAACGGAGGGTTGAATTTCATTATAAATAGAACTATGTGAATATTATATAATATCTTAATTAGAATTTACAATATTTATGAGTTATTGATTGTATAAATTATAATTTACTATAGGACATGACGATAGAGTGGAAGGTTGAGCAGCCCTTCGTGTTGACAGACCAATTTTGAGATTTGAGTTAAGTATAGCTAATTGGTATATATATATATATATTTATATTTATATGAATATAAATATTAATTGTTGGATTTATATATATAAATACTTATATGCTTATATGAGTCTTATATGTTGAATTTTGGATAGGTATAGATAAATTTATATGGATATAAAAAATATGATTGTTTATATACTTGATCATGGATGTCGATTGTGAATAAGATTATCTTTATAACTGTGGAATTGCTACTATGGGCTAAGGTGTGATTGTGCTACACGGATGTTGGCTGAATGATTGTGTGGTTGTATAATTGATTGTGGTATAAAATCAAATAGGAAAGGTGTTAACGAAACAATCATTATTAAATGAATTTGAATAAGGAAGTTAATGATGCCGATGTTGGAGATTAAAATGAAACGATGACTTAACTAACTGGGTAGCATACTCAATGACTTAGAATGATACGATCAATGATGAGTTGTGTGCTGTCATTGATCAATGGAGATGATGGGATACACACGAGCTGTGTGCTGTGTGATATCAGTGAGGATGGGATACACACGAGTTGTGTGCTGTGTGATATCAGTGAAGAAAAGAGAGTGGAAGAAGGAGTATTGTGATTGAGATGATGATGATAGTCATGGCCGGCTAAGCTCATTGAGTGATGCACTCCAGGTTGGATAAGCAGGGCCTTAAGAAAATAACTAAAATGCCTCTATTATGTCTTGAGTTAATATCTTATTGTAGCTATATATAGACCGAAAGGCTATACTTATTAAGTAGGCAGCTCATTCCTTGCCACACACGTTTCAGGAGATAGGTCGCACGGATTAATACCATTTGATCTTGAGCCGTGCCGTGACACTGAATAGGTGGGTCAACCGTGACATCAGAGGTGGAAGTTTTTGGGTTATGTAATTAAAATATCATAGTATTGTAGAGTTTGTTTTAAGATTTTGGACAGTTGGACGTTGGTTATCTTTTTCTTAAGTTATGTACATTAGTGGGAAGTATATATGTAAGGTTTTGGCGATGTTGATTATCTCAGGTCGTATATATATATATATATATGTTATAATGGTAAGATATAATCTATATTGCATTATGGAATGAGTTGGAATTAGGAAAAAAGATTATTAATTAGTGGTAACGAGGTGTAGTAAAGTAGGGCGTCTTACATTAGGTGGTATCAGAGCAGGTCTAAATTTCTAAGGTGATCAGTTGGCTATGAGATGTGTCTAATGACTGAATTGTCTAATATAGGATGGCTTCTTAAGCTGCACGTGCTGACTCAGTTGCTGGTAGGGAAGCGTCAGGGGAGTCCGAAGAGGGCTCTATTGCACCTGCGAGTGCAGGTGGGGTGGAGATAGGTCGTGAGGGTGTTGGTGTTGATGCTCCTATTCCTCCCGGTGGTGCTCCATCGGTGAGGCTACCACCAAAATTTGCACAGATTCTTAAGATGGCCCTCCAGGCCATAGCATACCTAAGATACAGGCGCGATGTACAGGCGAAAGCGCTACTGTTAGGGCTGTGACAAGAGACAGATCCTCTTTTGGAATCTACTGCCACGCTGCACATCTTGACTACACTAGATAGGACTTATGACTACTTAGTAACTACAACTTGGTAATCTCTCACCATACCTAAGATACAGGCACGGTGTGCAGGTGAAAACAATAATCCCTCAAGTCTAAGGATCAACTTGTACCGTTGGAACCGAGAACTCAAGTCATACCTAACTGACCCTACTCAAGGTCCTCCGTAAGACGGTTCCCGCGAGTCACCTCAGTCAGCTGCCACCTAGGTAGCTGACCAACTAACACTGCATTGACGAGCCTCCTCACCTGTCGATGGAACACGACAGCAGATGCTTAGTGCAAGTCTCAAGTGGATTCTCGATACCTTTTCTCGAGATTCCTTGACTTGGAGATTTTTCGACTAATCCGGCGAAACTGATTTCATGAACCTATCATCCAATGCGTAGTTCCAATTTTCCGAAATGTGATTTCAGTCTGTAGGCTGTGTTTGTGCAGTGAACAGTTATAAAGCAGTAAAGTGAACACAGATAAAGTATGCGCCAAATGAATTTTCACTTTCTTATTCATCACAGTTTATTAAAACTCTGAAATTGTTTAGACATAGGTTAAATTTGGCTAATCAAATTGGCTTCATAGTTACCTATTCTAACAATCTCCCACTTGACCTTAAATCCAATTGCTCAGATGTCTAATCCCCATCTTCTCAAGATGTTGCGTATGAGCAGTTTGCGACATAGGCTTTGTCAGCGGATCTGTTGTGTTGTCTGCTGAGCTGACTCGGTCCATCCGGACATCACCTCTTCTTACCATTTCCTTCAGATGGTGGTAGCGTCTAAGAATGTGCTTGGATCGGTGATAGGATCTCGGTTCCTTTGCTTGCTCTATGGCTCCGTTATTATCGCAGAAGATAACTATGGGTTCTGCAATGCTAGGCACCACTCCCAACTCTTGGATGTAGTTTCTCATCCAAACCGCTTCGTTGGCAGCTTCTGAAGCTGCTATGTAATCGGCCTTAGTGGTGGACCCAGCCGTGGTTACTTGCGTGGAACTTTTCCATGCTACCACGCCTCCATTGAGCATGAACACATAACCTGACTGAGACTTGGCATCGTCGTCATCTACCTGGAACCTAGCATCGCTAAAGCCTTCCAGGATCAGCTCTCCATTGCCATAGACCAAGAACATTTCTTTATTCCTCCTCAGGTACTTAAGGATGCTCTTGACTGTATTCCAATATGCCTCCCCTGCACAAGACTGATATCTGCTCGTTACACTTAAGGCGCAAACAATGTCAGGCCTCGTGCAGTGGACGGCATATGGGATGCTTCCTACGGCAAAAACATAGGGGATGCCTTTCATCCATTCAAGGTCTTCATTAGTCTTAGGAGACTGTTTCTTGGACAAATTGATCCCATGCCTCATGGGAAGGAAACCTCGTTTGGAGTTCTCCATGTGAAATCTTTTCAGGATTTTCTCCATATACGAGTTTTGGGTTAGCCCAACATTCTTCTAAATCTGTCCATGACGATCTAGATGCCAAGAATGTAGGAGGTTTCACCCAAATCCTTCATGGAAAATTGAGTGGATAACCATACTTTTGTGTTACTCAAAATTCTAACATCATTTGGACAGATTTAGAAGAATGTTGGGACTAACCCAAATCCTTCATGGAAAATTGAGTGGATAACCATGCTTTTGTGTTACTCAAAATTCTAACATCATTACCTATGAGTAGAATGTCGTCCACATAAAGCACTAGGAACACTACGGAGCTCCCACTGACCTTCTTGTATATGCAAAGGGTTGGATTTGTTCTTGATGAAGTCGTAACCTCGTATGACTTCATCGAAGCAAATGTTCCAGCTCCGGGATGCTTGTTTGAGGCCATAGATGGACTTCTGGAGACGACAGGCTTTCTGCTCTTCTCCGGCGACCGTGAATCCTTCTGGCTGATCCATGTAGATGTCCTCCTCAACGAAACCATTGAGAAAAGCCGTTTTCACGTCCATCTGCCATGTCTCATAGTCATACCATGCTGCTATGGCCAGCAGGATTCGAATGCACTTAGCCATGGCTACCGGCGAATAGGTATCCTCAAAGTCGACCCCGGGTCATTGAGTGTACCCTTTTGGCACTAGCCTAGCTTTGAAGGTTGTAACTTCTCCATCAGTGCTAAGTTTGCGCTTATAGACTAATTTACACCCAATTGGTTTAATGCCTTTGGGTAGGTCAACAAGTGTCCAGACTTAGTTCTCACTCATGGAGTCCATTTCGATTTTCATGGCCTCAAGCCATTTTCCCGAGTTGATGTCAAGCATCGCATCCCCATAAGTTTCTGGATCCTTATCCAATTGGACAGATTTAGAAGAATGTTGGGACTAACCCAAATCCTTCATGGAAAATTGAGTGGATAACCATGCTTTTGTGTTACTCAAAATTCTAACATCATTACCTATGAGTAGAATGTCGTCCACATAAAGCACTAGGAACACTACGGAGCTCCCACTGACCTTCTTGTATATGCAAAGGGTTGGATTTGTTCTTGATGAAGTCGTAACCTCGTATGACTTCATCGAAGCAAATGTTCCAGCTCCGGGATGCTTGTTTGAGGCCATAGATGGACTTCTGGAGACGACAGGCTTTCTGCTCTTCTCCGGCGACCGTGAATCCTTCTGGCTGATCCATGTAGATGTCCTCCTCAACGAAACCATTGAGAAAAGCCGTTTTCACGTCCATCTGCCATGTCTCATAGTCAAACCATGCTGCTATGGCCAGCAGGATTCGAATGCACTTAGCCATGGCTACCGGCGAATAGGTATCCTCAAAGTCGACCCGGGTCATTGAGTGTACCCTTTTGGCACTAGCCTAGCTTTGAAGGTTGTAACTTCTCCATCAGTGCTAAGTTTGCGCTTATAGACTAATTTACACCCAATTGGTTTAATGCCTTTGGGTGGGTCAACAAGTGTCCAGACTTAGTTCTCACTCATGGAGTCCATTTCGATTTTCATGGCCTCAAGCCATTTTCCCGAGTTGATGTCAAGCATCGCATCCCCATAAGTTTCTGGATCCTTATCCAATTGGACAGATTTAGAAGAATGTTGGGACTAACCCAAATCCTTCATGGAAAATTGAGTGGATAACCATGCTTTTGTGTTACTCAAAATTCTAACATCATTACCTATGAGTAGAATGTCGTCCACATAAAGCACTAGGAACACTACGGAGCTCCCACTGACCTTCTTGTATATGCAAAGGGTTGGATTTGTTCTTGATGAAGTCGTAACCTCGTATGACTTCATCGAAGCAAATGTTCCAGCTCCGGGATGCTTGTTTGAGGCCATAGATGGACTTCTGGAGACGACAGGCTTTCTGCTCTTCTCCGCCGACCGTGAATCCTTCTGGCTGATCCATGTAGATGTCCTCCTCAACGAAACCATTGAGAAAAGCCGTTTTCACGTCCATCTGCCATGTCTCATAGTCATACCATGCTGCTATGGCCAGCAGGATTCGAATGCACTTAGCCATGGCTACTGGCGAATAGGTATCCTCAAAGTCGACCCCGGGTCATTGAGTGTACCCTTTTGGCACTAGCCTAGCTTTGAAGGTTGTAACTTCTCCATCAGTGCTAAGTTTGCGCTTATAGACTAATTTACACCCAATTGGTTTAATGCCTTTGGGTGGGTCAACAAGTGTCCAGACTTAGTTCTCACTCATGGAGTCCATTTCGATTTTCATGGCCTCAAGCCATTTTCCCGAGTTGATGTCAAGCATCGCATCCCCATAAGTTTCTGGATCCTTATCCAATTGGACAGATTTAGAAGAATGTTGGGACTAACCCAAATCCTTCATGGAAAATTGAGTGGATAACCATGCTTTTGTGTTACTCAAAATTCTAACATCATTACCTATGAGTAGAATGTCGTCCACATAAAGCACTAGGAACACTACGGAGCTCCCACTGACCTTCTTGTATATGCAAAGGGTTGGATTTGTTCTTGATGAAGTCGTAACCTCGTATGACTTCATCGAAGCAAATGTTCCAGCTCCGGGATGCTTGTTTGAGGCCATAGATGGACTTCTGGAGACGACAGGCTTTCTGCTCTTCTCCGGCGACCGTGAATCCTTCTGGCTGATCCATGTAGATGTCCTCCTCAATGAAACCATTGAGAAAAGCCGTTTTCACGTCCATCTGCCATGTCTCATAGTCATACCATGCTGCTATGGCCAGCAGGATTCGAATGCACTTAGCCATGGCTACCGGCGAATAGGTATCCTCAAAGTCGACCCCGGGTCATTGAGTGTACCCTTTTGGCACTAGCCTAGCTTTGAAGGTTGTAACTTCTCCATCAGTGCTAAGTTTGCGCTTATAGACTAATTTACACCCAATTGGTTTAATGCCTTTGGGTGGGTCAACAAGTGTCCAGACTTAGTTCTCACTCATGGAGTCCATTTCGATTTTCATGGCCTCAAGCCATTTTCCCGAGTTGATGTCAAGCATCGCATCCCCATAAGTTTCTGGATCCTTATCCAATTGACTGGTCACGCTTAGAAAGCTATACCTCACGGGAGGGCGAGGCACTCTAGCTTACCTACGGAGGATGGGAACATCAGTGGCGACTGTGGGCGCAGACAATACAGGAGCTAGCAGTTCAGGTACCGGGGTTGGTTCTTCCTGAGGTTGTTCGGCATGCCTGGCATGCTGAACTTCTCGAGGTTGCTCAACCTGTTGGGTATATTCGCCTGAAACCTCTGGGTGAGGTATCCGCAGCTATTGGGATGGATGATTGATTTGTCTCACTGGACTACTCAAGGATCAGTTCATCATTTTGGACACCTTCTGAAAATCCTTGTTCCAAGAATACTGCATTCCTTGAAACGAACACTTTTATTCCAAGGGGTCATAGAAATAATAACCTGCAGTTTCTTTACGGTATCCAACAAACCAACACAAACTAGACTTTGATTCTAGCTTGTCTCCCACGAGCGTCTTGATGTATGCAGGGCTACCCACACTTTCAAGTAGTTGTAGGATGTAGGCTTGCCGTGTCATATCTCATATGGTGTTTGGGTCACTGCACTGGTCGGCGCTAAGTTCAACAACTTGGCCGCGGTTTCCAATGCATAGCCCCAAAAAGACAAGGGCAACTTGCTAAAACTTATCATGGATTGGACCATGTCTAACAAGGTTCGATTCCTCCTTTTAGAGACCCCATTTAATTGTGGTGTCCCGGGAGGTGTCCATTTAGAGATTATAGCATTTTCTTTGAGATAATTAAGGAACTCAGTACTAAGGTATTCTCCGCCTCGGTCTGACCGTAGGGCTTTAATTTTGCAGCCAGTTTCATTCTCGACTTCAAGTCTGAATTCTTTAAACCCCTCAAGAGCTTCAGACTTGTACCTCATTAGGTAAACATAACCATACCGTGAATGATCATCGGTGAAGGTTATGAAGTAGGAGAATCCACCTCGGGCCTGCATCCTTAGTGGTCCACATACGTCTGTATGGACCAAGTCCAATAGACCTGTGGCAAGCCTGCTTTGTCCTACAAAGGGCTTCTTGGTCATTTTTCCTCTAAGACAGGATTCACAAGTTGGTAAATTACTCAAGTCCCCAACCTCTAGGTTCTTTGAGTCTACGAATTTCTTCATCCTATCTTGGGAGATATGACCTAGCCTTGCATGCCACAGCTATGCGTTCCCATCATTATCTATTTTACGTTTGTGCTGAGTGTTTAGAACGAAATTGTTTGTGGTAAGACATAGAGACCGTTATTAAGCGTACCAAGCAGATGAGTAATTCCACCCTTCATCAAACAAAAGAAATTTTTATTGATTGAAAACTCATAACCTCTATTGTCTAACAATGGAATGGAAATGATGTTTCTAATCATGCTAGGTACGTAATAAACTTGCTCTAATTCTATATTAATATGATCACTAAATACTAAGGTGGCGGATCCTATTACTTCTGCCGAGATGGCCTTGCCATTTCCAAGCTTTAGGACTATTTCACCGCTACTCAATTTTCTGCTTCTTTTCAACACTTGCAAATCGTTGCAAATGTGAGCTCCACGGTCGGTATCTAATACCCAAAAGGCAGCATTAGTAACCATATTAGCCTCAATCAAAAAAATACCTTTCTTGGAGAGGAGTTTGGGGCAATCCCTCTTCTAATGCCCTTTCTCACGGCAATGAATACATATGTCATTCGCCCTCGACTTTTGCTTTGAGTCAACCTTCCTTTTCCCTTTGCCTTTCCCCACCTTGGCAATGGGAACACTCTTAGTGTTGGTAGCAGCTTTGCCGGCTTTTCCCTTTCCCTTCTTCCTTTTCCAACGTCCGGCACCCTTGCCTTTCATCTTGAAAGTCGAAGCCTCTCCAAACAATACCGATGGCACAGACTTTCTGGTCGTTGCCTCGTATTGCACCAACATATTAATTAACTCATGGATACCCTTCTCAAGAGTGTTTATGTTGTAGTTAACAATGAATTGGTCGAAGGAGGGTGGGAGTGACTGAAGGATCACATCAATGTATGTCTCGTTATCGAGCCCTACTTTGAGGTCTTCGAGATTTTCCACCAAGGTAAGCATCTTGACGCCATGCTCATGTATAGAGGACCCTTCAGTCATTTTAGTTCTAAAATGTCATGGAGAATTTTCGTGAGTTACGGTTTGTGTTTTAGTGATTCCTAATGCCTTGAATTCATCCATGAATCACGACATTACACACTTAAACACATGGAACACCATTTCTACTCCCACTGATCACCTACGTCGTTTAAGACTGAGTCATGCTCCATATGAGCTCGTCAAAACGAATATTCGAAAATGGGTACCGAGATTCCCCTTGAGACTTGCACTAAGCATCTGCTGTCGTATTTCATCGACGAGTGACGAAGGTCGTCTAATCAGTGTTAGTGGGTTAGCCTGCTGGGGAGCGGCTGACTGAGGTGACTAACCGTCTTACGGAGGACCTTGAGTAGGGTTGGCTAGGTATGACGTGTGTCCCCGGTTCCAACAGTACCGGCCAAGTCCTTTGACTTGAGGAACTGCTGAGTTTACCTGTTTATCAAGGCTGTATCTTAGATATGGTGAGAGATTGCCAAGAAGCACTTGAATAGTCAGAAGCCATGTCTAGTGCAGCTCCGGTGCACAGAGTGACAGTAGTTTCTAAGAAAGGATCTATCATCTGTCAAAAGGTATTGATAGTTGAGTCTCACATATGCTCTATGTCTTGTCCCTAAAAATCTGTGGCCACAGTAACTGAACAGAAAGGAAGGTTTCCCTTGCGGCGTTTAGTAAAGGACAGACCGACACTTATGTCCAAAATGGGTACCTGCATTTTCTGTGCCCTAGACCCTAAGTGGTGATACCGTAGACAGAAGGACAAATGTACGGTTAGAGCCTAAATGTTTTCATTTTACGTATAAAGCATGTTTAAATTCTGTAATTTAAATTTATACCGCGCTTCCGCATTCGCGCTATTTCCCGGGACGATCCATACGCCTATTACAGGCTTTCAGTGGTATCAGAGCCCGATTCGGTGTATAGGCCTAGGGTTTTGTGTACGTTATGAGCATGAAAAACGTGTTTAGCATGTTTTAATTAATTCTTGATATTATTATTACTATTAAAGCATGTCGTTTTTTCTTGCTTTCAATTCGTATGATTTTTGGTATGTTGGAATTTTTCTGTTTTTCTTGGGAAACGGGGGCAAAAGTCGAACGAAACGGAGAAACGCAGCATGCGGCCTGCCGGAGGCTGGCGGCGCGCGGCCGTGCGCACAGGCGAGGCAGACGCGCGCAGGGAGAGGAGCCTGCGCGCGGCCACCTGCGCATGGCTGCCCGCAGTCAGGCCAGCCGGGGTAGCGCGCGCCAGGCCAACAGGCTAGGGTTCCTATGCGCCCGGACGCGCGGCCAGAGAGGCCGCGCGCGAGCGCGCGCACGCACGCAGACGGAGGCGTGCTGGAAGTGCCACGCGTGCGCTCGCAGACGATGGTGTCTGTGCGCGCGCGCCAGCAAAGCACATGCGTAGGGTTGGCGGCCGCCAGACTGGCGCGCGCAGGCTAAAGAACATTATTTTCGGAGGTTAAATTTATTGGATTTGGAATCCCGGGGATAACTTACCTACAAATAATGAGGAAGGGTCTTCCTAAAATGGGAAAAAATATTATTGTCAACGGTTGTACCATATTTTTCATACGTGACGCATTTATTTTATCTTGGATTAATGTGATTGGTAATCATGGAATATTAGCATGTATTTAATGTGATTGGATCATGTGATTATGTGCGTTGGATGGAAATGGATGATCACGAGCCCTAGACCGAATGTATGGTTTAATTTTTTTACGTTTGGCCTGTGTGCCTCTTTTTCTGCTTTCTCCTTCTCCCCTTCTAGTTGCCTTGGAATAATAAGGCATTTTTTCTCCCTCCTTATGTACTCCCCCCGGGTTTTCGCTGGGGTTTCTATTTTTACATATGTAATGAGAGTAGAATAGGAGTGAGGTTTTAATTTTATGTATGGTGGAGAAGAAGGAAGTTCTGAAAGAAATCGGTAGATCGTCCCGGGAAATTGCGCGAATGCGGAAGTGCGATATAAAATAACGTACAAAAATTAAAACATGCTTTAAATAATTAAAGAACACGCTCAAGGGGTGTACCCTTGAGATTCCCGGGCGTTCGGTGTATCTCATGATCATATAACATGTAAAGAAATCATGGAGGCCATAGAGTTGAAAATAAAGAGAGACGAAAAAATAAAACGAGACCTACCCGTTGTAGTTTTCGTCTTCAACGGCTACACGCGTTGTTCCCCGTTTTGCACCGAGATCTCGTTCTTGAGACCCTCCAAATCGTGACACACGATCCACCCACGTATCTTGTACGCCGTGCTAGCAACAAACAAGTATTTATTTTGGAGTGGATGAATCCACGACACGTTATCAATTAACGGTATTGATTCATCAATGTTCTAGTGTTCCAAGAACAAAAGAACAAGAAAATAATTTCTTGTAGAGAGAGAGGGGGCGGACGAGAGGTAAGGAGGGGAGAGACGAGTGTGTGTTGTGTGTGTGTTGGAATTTTCATCATCCTTCAATTGTTGGAGGCTAGAGGTTTATATAGAGGAGGAGTTTAATCCTCTTTAAACTCCAACTCTAAGAACTCTAATTTGACTAGGATTTGACCTAGTCAAAGTCCTAGTCAAACTAGGGTTTGACCTAGTAAAACCAATCCTAGCCTTCCATCTCCCCTTTCCATCCCGGGAATACACGTCATACCTTGTTGACCATACTCAAGGTCCTCCGTAAGACGGTTCCCGCGAGTCACCTCATTCAGCTGCTTCCTAGCATGCTGACCCACTAACACTGCTTAGACGACCTTCGTCACCCGTCGATGAAATACGACAACAGATGCTTAGTGCAAGTCTCAAAGGGAATCCCGGTACCCATTTTCGGGATTCCTTGACTTGGAGATTTCCGGACTGATTCGGTAAGACTGATTTCATGGACCTACCTCCCAGCGTAGTCCCAGTCCCCGAAATCGATTCTCAGTCCGTGGGCTTTGTTTGCGTAGTGAACAGAAATGTGAATGCAGATATAAGTGAACGTAAACAAAGTATTGCCATATGAATTTTCACGTCTTTATTCATAAATGTTTTTATCAAATACCAAAAATTGACTAGACATAGGTTACATATTCCTGCCAAAATTGGCTTACATGGTCACCTATTCTAACAATCTCCCCCTTGACCTTTAAAGCCAATTGCCCATATGCCTAATCCCCATCTTCTCAAGATGTTGCGTATGAGCGATCTGCGACATAGGCTTTGTCAGCGGGTCTGCTGTGTTGTCTGCTGAGTTGACTCGGTCCATCCGGACGTCACCTCTTCCTACCATTTCTCTAAGAAGATGGTAGCGTCTAAGAATGTGTTTGGAACGGAGATGAGATCTCGGTTCCTTTGCTTGCGCTATTGCTCCGTTGTTATCACAGAAGATGACAACGGGCTTGGCGATACTAGGCACCACACCCAACTCTTGGATGTAGTTTCTCATCCAAACCGCTTCCTTAGCAGCTTCTGAAGCTGCTACGTATTCAGCCTCTGTGGTGGAGTCAGCAATGGTTGCTTGCTTGGAACTTTTCCAAGCTACTACTCCTCCATTGAGTTTGAATACATACCCCGATTGAGACTTGGCATCATCGTCATCAGACTGGAAGCTAGCGTCGCTAAAGCCTTCCAGAATTAGTTCTCCATTGCCTTAGTCCTCCTTAGGTACTTAAGGATGCCCTTAACAGCATTCCAATGTGCCTCTCCTGCGCAGGACTGATATCTGCTTGTTACGCTCAAAGCGTATGCAATGTCAGGCCTAGTGCAATGGACCGCATATTGGATGCTACCTACGGCAGAAGCATAGGGGATGACTTTCATCCTTTCAAGTTCCTCATCAGTCTGTGGGGACTGTTTCTTGGACAACTTGATCCCATGCCTCATGGGAAGGAATCCTCATTTGGAGTTGTCCATTCGATATCTCTATAAGACTTTCTCCATATACGAGTTTTGGGTGAGTCCTAACATCCTTTTAGATCTGTCCCTGACAATCTGGATGCCTAGGATGTAGGAGGCTTCACCCAAGTCCTTCATGAAAAACTGGGTTGACAACCATGCTTTTTGTGTTTCCTAACATTCTAACGTCATTGCCAATGAGCAGAATGCCATCCACATAAAGCACTAGGAACACAATTGAGCTCGCACTGACCTTCTTGTATACACAAGGGTCGGATTCATTTTTGATGAAGTCATAACCCCGTATTACTTCATCAAAGCGAATGTTCCAACTTCGGGAGGCTTGTTTGAGGCCATAGATGGACTTCTAAAGACGACAGACTTTCTGTTCTTCTCCAGTGACCGTGAAACCCTGCAGCTGATCCATATAGATCTCTTCTTCAACGAAACCGTTGAGGAAGGCCGTTTTCCTGTCCATCTGCCATATCTCATAGTCATACCATGCTGCTATGGCGAGCAGAATCCGAATGGATTTAGCCATGGCTACTGGCGAGTAGGTATCCTCAAAATCGACCCCGGGTCGTTGAGTGTATCCCTTAGCTACAAGCCTAACCTTAAAGGTTGTGACTTCTCCATCAACGCCAAGTTTGCGCTTGTAGACCCACTTACAGCCGACTGGCTTAACACCTTTCGGTGGATCTACAAGACTCCATACTTGGTTCTCGCTCATGGAGTCCATTTCGGCTTTCATGGCCTCAAGCCATTTCCCGGAGTCGATGTCAGACATCGCTTCTCCATACGTCTTAGGATCGTTATCCAAAAGATCGGTCGCACCTAGAAAGCCATATCTCACTGGAGGTTTGGACTCTCTAGTGGACCTACGGAGAACGGGAACGTCAGTGGTGACTGTGGGCGCTGACTGTATCGGAGCTGGCGGTTCAAGAACCGGGACTGGCTGTTCCTGAGGCTGTCCTTCATGCCTAGCATGTTGGACTTCTCGAGGTTGGTCAGCCCTTCGGCTGTTAATCCTGAATCCTCTAAGTGAGGGTTCCGCGGCCTCCTCTGATGGCTGGATTCCATCACTTGATTCCTTAAGGATCAACTCATCAGGTTGGATATCCTTCGGGAAACCTTGCTCCAAGAATACTGCATTTCTTGAAACAAACACCTTTTGTTCCAAGGGGTCATAAAAGTAATAACCCGCAGTTTCTTTAGGGTATCCAACGAACCTGCATAAGCTAGACCTAGATTCTAACTTATCTCCCACTAACCTCTTGACGTATGCGGGGCTAACCCACACTTTCAAGTAGTTGTAGGATGCAGGCTTGCCGTGCCATATCTCATATGGCGTTTGGGTCAACGTATTAGTAGGCGCTAAATTCAACAATTTGGCCGCCGTTTCTAGTGCATAGCCCCAGAACGATAAGGGCAATTTGGTAAAACTCATCATGGACCGAACCATGTCCAACAGGGTTCGATTCCTCCTTTCAGAGACACCATTTAACTGTGGTGTTCCTGGAGGTGTCCATTCTGATATTATACCATGTTCTTTTAGATAATCTAGGAACTCCGTACTAAGGTACTCACCGCCTCGGTCCGACCAAAGGACTTTAATTTTGCAGTTGGTTTGGTTCTCCACTTCAAGTCTGAATTCTTTAAACCTCTCAAGAGCTTCAGACTTGTACCTCATCAGGTAAACATAATCATACCGTAATGATCATCGGTAAAGGTTATGAAGTAGGAAAACCCACCTCGGGCCTGCGTCCTTAGTGGCCCACATACGTCTGTATGGACCAAGTCCAACAGACCTGTGGCAAGCCTGCTTTGTCTTACAAAGGGCTTCTTGGTCATTTTCCCTCTTAGACAGGACTCACAAGTTGGTAGATCGCTCAAGTCCCCAACCTCTATGTTCTTTGAGTCTACCAACCTTTTCATCCTATCTTGGGATATGTGACCTAACCTAGCGTGCCACAGATGTGCGTTCCCGTTATTATCTAATTTTCGTTTGTGTTGTGCATTGAGGACGAAATTCGTTTGTTGCAAGATATAGAGTCCGTTATGCAATGTACCAAGTAGATGAGCAATTCCACACCTCATCAAATAAAAACAATTTTTATTGATTCTAAACTCATAACCATTATTGTCCAACAATGGAATGAAAATGATGTTTTTAATCGTACTGGGTACAAAATAAACTTTCTCTAAATCTATGCTAATACTATCACTAATCACTAGAGTGGCGGATCCTACTGCTTCTGCCGAGATGGCCTTGCCATTCCCAAGCTTCAGGATCATGTCCCCGCTACCCAGTTTTCTGCTTCTTTTCAACACCTGCAAGTCATTGCAAATGTGAGTTCCACAGCCGGTATCTAATACCCAAGAGGCAGAACTAGTGACCATATTAACCTCAATCACATATATACCTTGGTTCGAGAAGAGTTTGGGGCACTCTCTCTTCCAATGCCCTTTCTCACGGCAGTTGATACATATGTCATATGCCTTGAGATTGCGCGAATGCGGAAGCGCGATATAAAATAACGTACAAAAATTAAAACATGCTTTAAATAATTAAAGAACACACTCAAGGGGGTACCCTTGAGATTCCCGGGCGTTTGGTGTATCTCATGATCATAAAACATCTAAAGAAATCATGGAGGCCATAGAGTTAAAAATAAAAGGAAGCGAAAACATAAACCGAGACCTACCCGTTGTCGTTTTCGTCTTCAACGGCTACACGCGTTGTTCCCCGTTTTGCACTGAGATCTCGTTCTTGAGACCCTCCAAATCGTGACACATGATCCACCCATGTATCTTGTACGCCGTGCTAGCAACGAATAAGTATTTATATTGGAGTGGATGAATCAACGACATGTTATCAATTAACGGTATTGATTCATCAATGTTCTAGTGTTCCAAGAACAAAAGAACAAGAAAAATAATTTCTTGTAGAGAGAGAGGGGCGGACGAGAGGTAAGGAGGGGAGAGACGAGTGTGTGTTGTGTATGTGTTGGAATTTTCATCATCCTTCAATTGTTGGAGGCTAGAGGTTTATATAGAGGAGGAGTTTAATCCTCTTTAAACTCCAACTCTAAGAACTCTAATTTGACTAGGATTTGACCTAGTCAAAGTCCTAGTCAAACCAGTGTTTGACCTAGTCAAATCAATCCTAGCCTTCCATCTCCCCTTTCCATCTCAACTGTTGATTTTAATTTAATGGAATATTTAAATTCCATTAAATATTCCAAAAGGCCAAATAAATATAATAAATAAATATTAATATTTATTCTAGGCCCATTAAATCAATCCCTTTAATAAATCCAATTTATTAATTTAATTCCCTTTATCAAATAGAAGGAATTAATTTCTCCAAGAAAATATAGGACCCGATTAAATCAAATTTAATCATTCCTTTACTCCAATATTTAATTCCAAATTAAATACTTAAGTGTGTGTGGATAGTGTGTGACTCTTTAGGTTCACCATTCAGCTAGACTTGGTCGGATTCCTAGAATCCGCCTGTTACCATGGGTGGCCATCTAGCAACGGTCCATGGCACTAGAGACTAGGTGAAATAATCGGGGATGAACATTTAGGCTCTAACAATACACTTGTCCTTCTGTCTTCGGTCTCATCACTTAGAGTCTAGGGCACGGAAAAAGCAGGTACCCATTTTGGCCCTAAGTGTCGGTCTGTCCTTACTAAACGCCGCAAGGGAAACCTTCCCTTCTGTTCAGTTACTGTGGCCACAGATTTCAGGGACAAGACACAGAGCATTCATGAGACTCAACTGTCAATACCTTTTGACAGGAGACAGATCCTTTCTTGGAAACTACTGTCACTCTGTACACCTGAGCTGCACTAGACATGGCTTGTGACTACTCAAGAGTATTTTGGCAATCTCTCACCATATCTAAGATACAGACCTGATGCACAGGTAAACTCAGCAGTTCCTCAAGTCAAAGGACTTGGCCTGTACCGTTGGAACCGGGAATACACGTCATACCTTGCTGACCATACTCAAGGTCCTCCGTAAGACGGTTCCCGCGAGTCTCTCACCATATCTAAGATACAGACCTGATGCACAGGTAAACTCAGCAGTTCCTCAAGTCAAAGGACTTGGCCTGTACCGTTGGAACCGGGAATACACGTCATACCTTGCTGACCATACTCAAGGTCCTCCATAAGACGGTTGCCGCGAGTCACCTCAGTCAGCTGCTTCCTAGCATGCAGACCCACTAACACTGCTTAGACGACCTTCGTCACCCATCGATGAAATACGACAGCAGATGCTTAGTACAAGTCTCAAAGGGAATCCCAGTACCCATTTTCGGGATTCCTTGACTTGGAGATTTCCGGACTGATTCGGTAAGACTGATTTCATGGACCTACCTCCAAGCGTAGTCCCAGTCCCCGAAATCGATTCTCAGTCCGTGGGCTTTGTTTGCTTTGTGAACAGAAATGTGAATGCAGATATAAGTGAACGTAAACATAGTATTGCCATATGAATTTTCACTTCTTTATTCATAAATATTTTTATCAAATACCAAAAATTGTCTATACATAGGTTACATATTCCTGCCAAAATTGGCTTACATGGTCACCTATTCTAACAAGTTCCCCATGGAGAGCCCAGAAAGGAGGATCCAAGGCGTTTCCATGAAGATGAAAGAGAAAAAGAGATCAAGGCCCATCAGAATGATGATTGGGTTACTATTAATGTAATGGTGTAGGACCAACCCTAAATTGACCATAGATCCATTGCAGGCTCAGTGGGTCGCATAGGATTTGGGCTCGTGATCATCCAACAAGGGCGTGCTAGGCTTTAATTTTGCATGTGGCTGTTATTGTGGATGAATGGTTTTTTATTTATCATATAACTGCCATGGGATGCAATTTATTTATTTACGCATTATGGATGAATGTGTTAATATTTATTTATGAGATCTCGGTCATTTACTACTCTCACATTGGTTGGACCAATGTCCAAATATTAGACCCTAAACAAAATGGACATGGACTTTAGGAGTTTGTCCATGCCTTCCAGTCCATGGCATAGTGAAGAAGCTGATTTAGGTCGATAGCGTGGTCTCACGAGTCGTGGCACGTCTATCGTACTTAAAATAAGCTGCACTATGTCATGAACGAAAAGTAGACCACTGTTACCTGTCTCACGAGTCGTGGAGGTAGCAGTGGGTCTATGGCTCGGTTGATTGGGTCGGGTCTAACGCCCGATTAGCATGATTCGTTTGGAGTCCTCGGGATGTGTGAAAGGGTGAGGCACTAATCTTGGGAATCTCGTGGAACGAGAATGGTATGGCATACCTCCCACAGAATTTTTCCCATGCGAATCATAAAAGCGGGGTATGGGAAAATTCACTGTGGATCCCAAGCCTACTAGGAAAGGGTATCCCGAAAACAATGTTTGAGAGTACCGTGTTTTCGTATAAATAGTGGGAGCATTAAATGACTAAAGACCAAGCATTTAATTATTTATCAAACCTCCGTCTTTTAAATTTTGCTGATCGCGAACTCTGTTTTTTAAATGTAGATTTAAAAATGTCTAAGAACCCTTTATCAACCATTCTTGAGACCAACAAATTCAATGGAACCAATTACAACGACTGACTGCGCAATCTCAGGATCCACGTCAGAAGAACGTGAGACGTTCGAGACTTGGCATAAGTATAACCGGAAAGTCCGAAGCGTCATACTTGCTTCGATGACGAATGAGATCCAGAAGCAATATGAAAGGCTAGACGATGTCCGTTCCATTATGGCTCGCCTTAAGGATTGCTATGCGATCCCGGACCGGCATACTAGGTATGTCGCGACTAAGGCGTTCTTTAGAACCAAAATGACAGAAGAATCCTCTGTACAAGAGCAGGGGGTTAAAATGCTTATCCTGGTGGAAAAGCTCGAGGACCTAAAGGCAGGCCTCGATAATGAAACGTACATAGATGTGATCCTTCAGTCTCTCCCACCCTCCTTCGACCAATTTATTGTTAACTATAAACGCACTTGAGAAGGGCATTCATGAGTTGATCAATATGTTGGTGCAATACGAGGCAACGACCAAAAAGTCCACGCCTTCAGTATTGTTTGGAGATGCTTCAACTTCTAAAACGAAAGGCAAGGGTGCCGGACGTTGGAAAAAGGAAGAAGGGGAAGGGAAAAGCCGTCAAAGCAGCTACGAACACTAAGAGTGTTCCCATTGCCAAAGAGGGAAAAGGCAAAGGAAAGGGAAAGGTTGTCTCCAAGCAACAGTCGAGGGCATATGACATATGTATCAATTGCCGTGAGAAAAAGGGCATTGGAAAAGGGAGTGCCCCAAACTCCTCTCGAACCAAGGTATATTTGTGATTGAGGTTAATATGGTTACTAATTCTGCCTCTTGGGTATTAGATACCGGCTGTGGAGCTCACATTTGCAATGATTTGCAGGTGCTGAAAAGAAGCAGAAAACTAGGTAGCAGGGATATGATCCTGAAGCTTGGGAATGGCAAGGCCATCTCGGCAGAAGCAGTAGGATCCGCCACTCTAGTAGTTAGTGATAATATTAGTATAGAATTAGAGCAAGTTTATTATGTACCTAGTATGATTAAAAACATCATTTCCGTTCCATTGTTAGACAATAGTGGTTATGAGTTTATGATCAATAAAAATTGCTTTTATTTGATGAGATGTGGAATTGCTCATCTACTTGGTACACTTAATAATGGGCTCTATATCTTGCAACAAATGAATTTCGTTCTTAACGCTTAACACAAACGTAAAATAGATAATAACGGGAACGCACGACTGTGGCACGCTAGGCTAGGTCACATATCCCAAGACAGGATGAAAAGATTGGTAGACTCAAAGAACCTAGAGGTAGGGGACGTGAGTGAGCTACTAACTTGTGAATCCTGTCTAAGAGGGAAAATAACCAACAAGCCCTTTGTAGGACAAAGTAGGCTTGCCATAGGACTGTTGGACTTGGTCCATACAGATGTATGTGGACCACTAAGGACGCAGGCCCGAGGTGGGTTCTCCTACTTCATGACCTTCACCGATTATCATTCACGGTATGGTTATGTTTACCTAATGAGGTACAAGTCTGAAGCTCTTGGGAGGTTTAAAGAATTCAGACTTGAAGTGGAGAACCAAACCAACTGCAAAATTAAAGTCGTACGGTCAGACCGAGGTGGAGAACACATTAGTACCGAGTTCCTTAATTATCTAAAAGAAAATGGTATAATATCTGAATGGACACCTCCCGGGACACCACAATTGAATGGTGTCTCTGAAAGGAGGAATCGAACCCTGTTGGACATGGTTCGATCCATGATGAGTTTTACCAAATTGCCCTTGTCCTTTTGGGGCTACGCATTAGAAATGGCAGCCAAGTTGTTCAATTTGGCGCCAACCAGTGTATTGACCCAAACGCCATATGAAATATGGCACGGCAAGCCTGCGTCCTACAACTACTTGAAAGTGTGGGGTAGCCCCGCATACGTCAAGAGGTTAGTGGGAGATAAGCTAGAATCTAGGTCTAGCTTATGCAGGTTCGTTGGAAACCCTAAAGAAACTACAGGTTATTACTTTTATGATCCCTTGGAACAAAAGGTATTTGTTTCAAAGAACGCAGTGTTCTTGGAACAAGGCTTTCCAGAGGATATCCAACCTGATGAACTGATCCTTGAAGAATCAAGTGATGGAAACCAATCATCAGAGGTAGCCGCGGATTCCTCACTTAGAGGATTCAAGATAGATACCCAAAGGGCTGATCGACCTCGAGAAGTCCAGCATGCTAGGCATGAGGGACAACCTTGGGAAGAGCCAGCCCCGGTACCTGAACCGCCAGCTCCAGTACAGTCAGCGCCCACAGTCACCACTGACATTCCTGTTCTCCGTAGGTCAACTAGAGAGTCCAGACCTCCAGTGAGATATGGCTTTCTAAATACGACCGGTCTACTGGATAACGATCCTAAGACATACGGAGAAACGATGTCTGACATCAACTCCGGGAAATGGCTTGAGGCCATGAAAACCGAAATGGACGCCATGAGCGAGAACCAAGTCTGGAGACTTGTAGACCCACCGACAGGTGTTAAGCCAGTTGGCTGTAAGTGGGTCTACAAGCGCAAACTTGGCGTTGATGGAGAAGTCACAACTTTTAAGGCTAGGCTAGTAGCTAAAGGGTACACTCAACGACCCGGGGTCGATTTTAAGGACACTTACTCGTCGGTAGCCATGGCTAAATCCATTCGGATCCTGCTCGCCATAGCAGCATGGTATGACTATGAGATATGGCAGATGGACGTGAAAACGGCCTTCCTTAATGATTTCGTTGAGGAAGAGATCTACATGGATCAGCCGGAGGGTTTCACGGTCACTGGAGAAGAACAGAAGGTCTGTCGTCTCCAGAAGTCCATCTATGGCCTCAAACAAGCATCCCGAAGCTGGAACATTCGCTTTGATGAAGTAATACAGGGTTATGACTTCATAAAAAATGAATCCGACCCTTGTGTATACAAGAAAGTCAGTGGGAGCTCTATAGTGTTCCTAGTGCTTTAGGTGGATGACATTCTACTCATAGGCAATGATGTTAGAATGTTAGGTGACACAAAAGCATGGTTATCAACCCAGTTTTCCATGAAGGATTTGGGTGAAGCCTCCTACATCCTAGGCATCCAGATTGTCAGGGACAAACCTAAAGGGATGTTAGGGCTTACCCAAAACTCGTATGTGGAGAAAGTCCTAAAGAGATATCGGATGGACAACTCCAAACGAGGATTCCTTCCCATGAGGCATGGGATCAAGTTATCCAAGAAACAGTCCCCGCAGATTGATGAGGAACTTGAAAGGATGAAAGTCATCCCCTATGCTTCTGCCGTAGGTAGCATCCAATATGCGGTCCACTGCACCAGGCCTGACATTGCTTACGCTTTGAGCGTAACAAGCAGATTTCAGTCTTGTGACAGAGAGGCACATTGGAATGCTATTAAGGGCATCCTTAAGTACTTGAGGAGGACTAAGGAAATGTTCTTAGTCTATGGCAATGGAGAACTGATCTTGGAAGGCTTTAGCGACGCTAGCTTCCAGTCTGATAGTGATGATGCCAAGTCTCAATCGGGTTATGTATTCAGGCTCAATGGAGGAGTAGTGGCTTGAAAAAGTTCCAAGCAAGCAACCACTGCTGATTCCACCACTGAGGCCGAATACATAGCAGCTTCAGAAGCTGCCAAGGAAGCGGTCTGGATGAGAAACTACATCCAAGAGTTGGGTGTGGTTCGTAGCATTGCTGAGCCCGTTGTCATCTTTTGTGATAACAATGGTGCAATAGCGCAAGCAAAGGAACCGAGATCTCATCACCATTCCAAATACATTCTTAGACGCTACCATCTTCTAAGAGAAATGGTAGGAAGAGGTGACGTTCGGATGGACTGAGTCAACTCAGCAGACAACACCGCAGATTCGCTGACAAAGCCTATGTCGCAGAGCGCTCATACGCAACATCTTGAGAAGATGGGGATTAGACATATGGGCGATTGGCTTTAAAGGTCAAGTGGGAGATTGTTAGAATAGGTGAACATGTAGCTAATCTTGGTAGGCAAAATGTAACCTATGTCTAGACAATTTCAGGGATTTGATAAATCATTAATGAATAAGAAGTGATATTCATTTGGCATTACTTTGTTTGTGTTCACTTTATCTACTTTATACTTATCTGTTCACTACGCAAACAAAGCCCACGGACTGAAAACGTATTTAGGGGACTGGGACTACGCTTGGAGGTAGGTCCATGAAATCAGTCTTGCCGAATCAGTCCGGAAATCTCCAAGTCAAGGAATCTCGAAAATGGGTACTGAGATTCCCTTTGAGACTTGCACTAAGCATCTGCTGTCGTATTTCATCGATGGGTGACGAAGGTTGTCTAAGCAATGTTAGTGGGTTAGCCTGCTGGGGAGCGGTTGACTGAGGTGACTCGCGGGAACTGTCTTACGAAGGACCTTGAGTAGGGTTGGCTAGGTATAACGTGTGTTCCCGGTTCCAACAGTACAGGCCAAGTCCTTTGACTTGAGGAACTGCTGAGTTTACCTGTGTATCTGAAAGATTGTGGATCGTCCTGGGAAATAGCGCGAATGCGGAAGTGCGGTATAAATTTAAATAAATGGAATTTAAACATGCTTTTACGAAAAAATAAAGAACACGTTCAAGGGGTGTGCCCTTGAAGTTCCCGGGTGTTTGGTGTATCTCATGAATTAAAAGCATACAAGAATCATGGAGGCCATAGGGTTTAAAATAAAGAGAGGGACGAAAAATAAATCGGAACCTACCGATTGTCGTTTTCGTCTTCTAACCGGTACACGCGTTGTTCCCCGATTTGCACCAAATCTCGTATGTGAGATTCTCCAAATTATGACACGCAATCCACCCACGTATCTTGTACGTCGTGCTAGCGAACGAACAAATATTTTGGAGAGGATGGATCAATCACATGTTATTAGGTTAACGGGATTAAACCTCCTATGTTCAATTGTTCCAAGAACAAAAGAACAAGAAACGAAACTTGGAGAGTGAGAGAGAGAGAGGCGGACGAGATTAGAGGGAGAGAGAGAGAGCACACGAGTTGTAGTGTGTGTGTGTGTGTGTTGGAGATTCATCATCTTTTTTATGGTGAGAGGCTAGGACTATTTATAGAGGAGGAGTTTAATCCTTTTCAAACTCCAACTCTAGAACACTAATTTGACTAGGATTTTGACCTAGTCAAAGTCCTAGTCAAAGTAGTAATTTGACCTAGTCAAATTAATCCTAGCCATCCATCTCTCCTTTTAATCTCAATCATTAATTTAATTTAATGGAATATTTAAAACCTATTTAAATATTCCAAAGGGAAATAAATAAATATAAATATTTATTCTAGTCCCATTAAATTAATTCTCTAATAAATCTAATTTATTAGATTAATTCATTTTATCTAATAAAAGGAATTAATTCTCTCCAAGAAAATTAAGGACCCGATTAAATCAAATTTAATCATTCCATTTCTCCAATTTTTAATTCTAAATTAAATACTTAATGTGTGTGTGGATTGTGTGTGACTCTTTAGGTTCACCTTTTAGCTAAAACTTGGTCGGATTCCTAGAATCCGCCCGTTACCATGGGTGGTCATCTAGCAACGGTCCATGGCACTAGAGACTAGGTGAATATTTGAGGATGAACATTTAGGCTCTAACAGTATACTTGTCCTTCCGTCTTCGGTCTCACCACTTAGGGTCTAGGGCACGGAAAATGCAGGTACCCATTTTGGACCTAAGTGTCGGTCTGTCCTTACCAAACGCCGCAAGGGAAACCTTCCCTTCTGTTCAGTTACGTGGCCACAGATTTTAGGGACAGGATACAGAGCATATGTGAGACTCAACTGTCAATGCCTTTTGACAGGAGACAGATCCTTTCTTGGAAACTACTGTCACTCTGTACACCGGAGTTGCACTAGACATGGCTTATGACTACTCAAGTGTTTCTTGGCAATCTCTCACCATATCTAAGATACAGCCCTGATATACAGGTAAACTCAGCAGTTCCTCAAGTCAAAGGACTCAATCTGTATTGTTGGAACCGGGAACACACGTCATACCTAGCCGACCCTACTCAAGCTCCTCCGTCAGCTGCTACCTAGCAGGCTAACCCACTAACACTGCTTAGACGACCTTCGTCACCCGTCGATGAAATACGACAGCAGATGCTTAGTGCAAGTCTCAAGGGGAATCTCGGTACCCATTTTTGAGATTCCTTGACTTGCAGATTTCCGGACTGATTCGGCGGGACTGATTTCATGGACCTACCTCCAAGCGTAGTCCTAGTCCCCAAAATACGTTTTTAGTTCGTGGGCTTTGTTTGCGTAGTGAACAGATATGTAATGCAGATAAAGTGAACACAAACAAAGTAATGCCAAATGAATTTCACTTCTTTATTCATTAATAATTTATCGAAACCCTGAAATTGTCTAGACATAGGTTACATTTTGTCTGCCAAGATTGGCTGCATGATCACCTATTCTAACAGTATCAGGGATGTACCTTAGATATGGTGAGAGATTGCCAAGATGCACTTGAGTAGTCATAAGCCATGTCTAGTGCAGCTCCGGTGCACAGAGTGACAGTAGTTTCTAAGAAAGGATCTATCTCCTGTCAAAAGGTATTGACAGTTGAGTCTCACATATGCTCTGTGTCTTGTCCCTAAAAATCTGTGGCCATAGTAACTGAACAAAAGGGAAGGTTTCCCTTGCGGCGTTTAGTAAACGACAGACCGACACTTAGGTCCAAAATGGATACCTGCATTTTCCGTGCCCTAGACCCTAAGTGGTGAGACCGTAGACAGAAGGACAAGTGTACTGGTAGAGCCTAAATGCTCATCCCCTTAAATTCACCTAGTCTCTAGTGCCATGGACCGTTGCTAGATGGCCACCCATGGTGACGTGCGGATTCTAGGAATCCGACCAAGTCTAGTTGAAAGGTGAACCTAAAGAGTCACACACAATCTGCACGCATTAAATATTTAATTTAGAATTAAATATTTGGAGACATGGAATGATTAAATTGGATGTAATCGGGTCCTTTATTTTCTTGGAAGGAATTAATTCCTTTTCTTGGATAAAAGGGATTTATTTAATAAATTAGATTTATTATAAAATTAATTTAATGGGCCTAGAATAAATATTTATATTTATTATATTTATTTATTGTCCTTGGAATATTTAAATAAGTTTTAAATATTCCATTAAATTAAATTAATGGTTGAGATTGAAAGAGAGATGGATGGCTAGGATTAATTTGACTAGGTCAAATTACTACTTTGACTAGGACTTTGACTAGGTCAAATTACTACTTTGACTAGGACTTTGACTAGGTCAAAATCCTAGTCAAATTAGTCTTCTTAAGAGTCGGAGTTTGAAGAGGATTAAACTCCTCCTCTATATATAGTCCTAGCCCTCACCATAAGAGAGATGATGAAACTCCAACACACACACACACACACACACAATCCGTGTGCTCTTTCTCCCTCTCTCGTCCGCCTCTCTCCTCTCTCTCTCCAAGATTATTCCTTGTTCTTTTGTGTTAACAATTGAACAAAAGGAGGATTAATCCCGTTAAGTAATAACATGTGATTGATCCTTCCTCTCCAAATAAAATACACCTGTTCGTTCGCTAGCACGACGTACAAGATACGTGGCGGATTGCATGTCACGATTTAGAGGATCTCACATACGAGATTTTGGTGGAAATCGAGAAACAACACGAGTACCGGTTAGAAGACGAAAACGACAAATTGGTAGGTCTCTTTTTACGTTTTTTGTCTCCTTTTCTTTTGAAATCCTATGGCCTCCATGATTGCTTGTATAATTTTTATTCATGAGATACACCGAACACCCGGGAACTTCAAGGGCACACCCCTTGAACGTGTTTTATTTTACGTATAAAGCATGTTAAATTCTGTAATTTAAATTTATACCCCGCTTCCGCATTCGCGCTATTTCCCAGGACGATCCACACGCCTATCACAGGCTTTCAAAATCTGTAAGTTAGTCTTGATTATTCCATTTAGATAATTTGAATTTTGAGTGTCCATAAACCTTTTATGGGATGGTATTCTAGGAATTTATGTGTAACTACTAGCAAACATGAAACAATATTCATTAATTTTATTTGATCAAATATGTATGAAATAAAACCTTTGTCTAATAAAGAGACATACTTTTGATCATGCTAGATTACGTAATTCCGATAAACAATCCTAACATGATCACGATTATGGGCCTAACAAGCCTCTAGTCCTTTTCAGCAATAGACATTGCCATTGTTGAATCCTAGAACTGTTCTTGGCTTTTAAGTCCTTATTCACTTTCTGCAAACCACCCGCAGATTAGTGATAGGAACGGTATCAAATACTAAATAGAGTAAAATGATCATGTCAATACTCAATATCAAATTTTACCTACATTGGAGAGAGGTTTAGGATACTCCCTTTTCCAATGGCCCTCTTTACGGCAGTGAATGCTTACGTTCTTAGAAATCTATGAACTTGACTACTTGAACCTTTTGCTCTTTCCTTTACCTCCACCTTGTGTTGTAAAGGAACAACACTTGAAGTGCTTAATAGTTGATGTCACCTTACCCTTCTTCCTCTTTTGGCGTCTGGCACCCTTGTCTTTCGCTACGGAGGTTGAATACTCTCCTACGAGTACCGACGGCGCAGATTTTGCAATCGTTGCCTCGTACTAGACCAACATAATTACCAACCTATGAAGATCTTTTTCTAAGCTCATTCATGTTTGATAATTAATGGTTCGTAGGAGAAAGGAAGAGACTTAAGGATCATGTTAATGTACGTCTCTATTTCAAGACTGACGTGCAGATCTTATGAGCTTCTCCACTAGGGATTGCATCATCACTCCATGTTCTTTGTATAGACATCCCTTCCGTCATCTTAGCTTCAAAAAATGCCTCGTTGCATTTTACCCTACATGCTGGTCCGGGACCATATAGACATGATGCAAACGAAGCATAGTTGAGCCAACATCATTATATCCTACTTGCCGGTGGTCGTCCTTCAACTTTTGAACGCCAAGCATTGCCTTAGTTGTCGACCCCTCCGGCAAGGGCTGAGGAACGTCCTCATCCGGTATGTGAGTTAAGGTTCTGGAGATCTAAGACCATCTTAAGATTTCACAGTCAATTTGTGTAATTGGTTCCCTTTTAATAAGCCTCTTAGTAATGTGTTTGGTGGATACTTAGACATTCACAATATATAAAGCAGAAAATAATAAACAGAATAAAGTAATATTTAGGTTAAGTCTCGGTCTTTAGTCCTTAACCCCTCCCACTATTTCTATGAAAACACGGCACTCTCAAACTTTATTTTCGGGAAATCCCTTTCCTAGTGGGCTTGGGATCCACAACGATGTCTCCCATACCCCGCTTTTACGATTCGCATGGGAAATAACCTGTGGGAGGTATTCCATACCATTCTCGTTCCACGAGATTCTCAAGATAATTGCCTCACCCTTTTACGTGATCACGAGGACTCCAAGCGAATCACGTTATTCGGGCGTTAGACCCGACCCATCAACCGATTCATAGACTCACTGCTACCTCCACGACTCGTGAGACAGGTAACAGCAATCTACTCCTCGTTCATGACAAAGTGCAGCTTCTTTTAAGCACGATAGTCGTGCCATGACTCGTGAGACCATGCTATTGACCTAAATCAGCCTCCTCACTTTGCCATGGATGGAAGGCTTGGACAGACTCCCAAAGTCCTAGTCCATTTATTAAGGGTCTATATTTAACTTGGTTCAACCAAGTGAGAGTTTTGATAGAACGAGACCTCATCACATATTAAGTGTTTTGCATGCGTTATAGCAGAAATATTCTAAGCGTGAATGTAAACATACATAACTATATAGAATACTCATAAGCATATAAAACGCATCACATGCAAAATAAAGCCTAACATGCTCCTGTAGGATGATCACAAGCCCAAACCTATGCGACCCACTAAGCCCGCAGTGGATCTATGGTCAATCTAAGGGTAGGCCCTATATGCTATTACAAGATTTAATAACCCATTACATACAATGGTGCCTTGTAAGTCCTCTTTATCTTCTTAGGCTCTCCATCGCGGGCCTACACTAGGCTTCTTCTCCATGGATCCTCCGTGGGCCATCTGATGGCTTCCTCTATGGGCCTCCAACACCCTGGGCTTGTCTTCTCTTGCAGCTTTTATTTACAAAAATTAAAACCTCACCACTAATTCTACCCTCATTACATCGTAAAATAAGAAACCCCAATTAAACATTTTGGGGGGAGTACATTAGGAGGGAGAGAGAAAGCCTTATTATTCCAAGTCAACTAGAAGAGGGAGAGGGAAGAAAATAAAGAGGCACACAGGCCACAACCCAACAAATGAATGTAAATAAACCATACATGCGGTCTAGGGACTTCGTGATCATCCTTCGTCAATCTAATTAACACAAATAGCACAAATACATATCTCACGTAAACATGCTATTCAAATATCCATGATATCCCATACCATAAAATAAATGCAGAAATTACATGCAAAATATTCACACCAAACATTGGACAATGGTGCAACCTATTCACAATAATTTTTGTTGGAAAATCCTTTTTTATAATTAACAAGGCAATATTAACTCTAGCAAATATGAAAACTCAACCAAAATTAAAATGCCCCAGGTTAATTAACTTAGAAAAATTCCCAGAATTATACAGAAAAATCAAATTTTCTGAAAACACACAAAAATAACGAAAACCGAAAAATGGTCCAGCACGGCCGGCTAGGAGCGCAGCCTGCACAGGACACGCGCCTCCGCACGCACAGGCCCTCGCCCGCGCACGTGCAGGCGCACGCCTGCTGCCTGCTGTGCAGCCTCCCTGCCGAATGTCACCGTTTTTCATGTTTAAATGTTTTCTTGCAATTAAATTTCTGAAACACAAAAACCAACAATTCAAGAATATTCCCATATATTCAAGAATTTCAAAATCCAACATTTGTGCAATATTAAAACATGTCAAGATCTACTCATGCTCAAGACATAAAATAACCATGATGTCCAACATCATAAAACGCAGAAATTATAGCAAAATTTTACATTTACATCTTGATCATTGGTGCAACAATTGCAAGAGTTAAATCTTGTTAGGAAACCTTTTCCTCATCTACAAAGCAACATCTATTTTAGGAAATTCCAAATCTCAAAAAATAAATATTTCAAGTCAATGGGTTCAGAAAAAGCGCAGATAATATCATAAAAATAATTCAGTAAAAACAATTTTGAAAAATGAGCTAAAAAATGGGAGAGAAATGGAAAACGGCACAGCCGGCCGGCCAGGCGCGCGCGCATGCGCAGGCTCCTCTGCCTGCGCACAGCGCGCACGCCCAACGCAGACGGTTGTGTATGCCGAGCGCGCATGGCCGGCGTAGCACGCGCGCTGTCCGCGCACGCTGGTCGCGCTGGCCGGGCGTGCGCAGGCCCCTGCCTGCACGCACACCCGGCCGCGCTCCTGTGCGCGCGGCCAACGTGCCTATTGCTGCCGGTTCACCATTTTTCACTCTTTTTTCGACTTTCCATGCTTGTTTCTGAACTACAAGATGAATTCAACCCAAGAACATGTAAATACATATTCAAGAAAACCAAGATCCAAAATCCCATGCAAAATTAAACACCAATCAAGATCTACGCAAAACATGCCTCAAACGTAAATTAAAACATGTTGATCATGCTTAAACGCAATGTGGCCTATACACTGAACCGGGCTCTGATACCACTGAAACGTTATGGTGGAGTCTTCAAAGTGTAGGAAACTAGAAGAGGAATAGGATTCCTCTTCTATAAATACTCCTTAGCACACACTTTGAAGCAGATGATGAATCTTGAAACACACACACAACACAAACTCGTCTCCTCCATCTCCCTCTCGGCCGAGCCCCTCGCTCCTCCTTCCAAGAAACTCTTTTCTTGTTCTTTTGTTTTGACAATTGAACATTAAGGAGGATTGATCTCGTTAATCAATAACGTTTGATAGATCCGTCCTCTCCAAAATATACTTGCTCTTTCGCTAGCACGAAGATCAAGATAAGTGGGCGGATTGCGTGTACGAATTAGAGGGTCTCCTATACGAGATCTTGGAGCAAATCGGGGAACAACGCGAGTACCGATTAGAAGGCGAAAACGACAATCAGTAGGTTCCCGGTTTATGTTTTTCGTCCTCTTTTATTTTTTAAATCCTATGGCCTCCATGATTTATATGTATGTTTTATTATTCATGAGATACACCAAACGCCCGGGAGTTTCAAGGGTACACCCCTTGAACGCTTTTATTTTAATGTATATTAATGCATGTTTAAATTCTTGATATTTAAATTATACCGCGCTTCCACATTCGCGCTACTCCCGGGACGATCCACACGCCTACCCTAGGCTTTCACTGGTATCAGAGCCCGGGTTTTGTATGCATTTTGAGCATGAAAATGTATATGGCATGTTTTAATTGATTCTTGATGTTTTTATCGTAAAACATGTCGTTTTACGGGAGAAAACGGCACACGGGGGCAAAAACGAATAAAACGGGATAAAGCGGCACACGCGGCCAGCCAGTGGCTGACCGCGCACGCTGTGCGCTCAGGCGAGGCGCGCGCGCAGGCAGCGAAGCCTGCGTGCGGCTGCCTTCGGCAGGCGCGCACGGCGCGCGCAGATCAGACCACCGGGCACGCGGCCGGACCACAGGCGCGGACGGTTGGCTGGGCACACCGCGCATGCAGGCAGGGAAGCCTGCACGCGCGCGCCAGGCCAACACGTCGAGGCGCCTGTGCGCCCAGGGCGCGGCCAGGGAAGCAGCGCGCGAGCGCACGCACGAGGCGGTGCCACCAGGCGCGCGCGCACACAGACAACGGAGCCAGCGCTCGCGCGCCCCTGTAGGCGCGCCCTATGCGCGTGCCCGTGCGCGACTCGCGTGCAAAGAAGCCGCGCGCGCACGCAGATGATGGAGTCTGCGCGTGCGCGTCCGACAGGCCTGCACATTAGGTGGCGCACACAGGCGGTGCGGCAGGTTGGCGCGCGCGGCAACTTGCCAGCGCGCGCAAGCGTGCCCAGTGCTGCCGACCAGGCGCGCGCACGGGCAGGCAAGGGCCTGCGCGCGCGCCCGGTCAGGCATACCCTGCACGCGCGCAAGGACAACTAGCTGGGCCTGCGACATGTGTGCGCTGGCAGAACGCTGCCAGTGGCGGTGGCCGGCTAACGTCATCGTTTTCTCGTTATTTTAATTTTTTGGATAATTCTGAAAAATTCGTTTTATTTAATTTTGCATGTTTTCTTAAAGAACATTATTTGGGAGGTTGATTGTATTGGATTTGGAATCTCGGGAATTACTTACCTTCGAATAATGAGGAAGGGTCTTCCTAAACGAGAAAGGTTATTGCCAACGGTTGTACCATATTTTTCGTACGTGGCTCATTTATTTATCATGGATTGATATGATTGGTAATCATGGATTATAAGCATGTGTTTATGTGATTGGATCATGTGATTAGGTGCGTTTAATGGAAATGGATGATTGCGAGCCCTAGACCGGATGTATGGTTTAAATTTAATGTTGGGGCCCGTGTGCCTCTTTTGCTTTCTCCTTCTCCTCTTCTAGTTGCCTTGGAATAATAAGGCATTCTTTCTCCCTCCTATTGTACTCCCCCGGGGTTTTCGCTGGGGTTTCTTTTTACATATGTAATGAGAGTAGAATAGGAGTGAGGATTTTATTTTATGCATTTGGTGGAGAAGAAGGAAGGCCCACGTGGAGAGCCCAGAATGGAGGTTCCAAGGCGTTTTCATGGAGATCTGAAAGAGAAAAGCGACCAAGGCCCATCAGAATGATGATCGGGTTGCTATTAATGTAATAGTGTAGGACCAACCCTAGATTGACCATAGATCTACTGCGGGCTCAGTGGGTCGCATAGGATTCGGGCTTGTGATCATCCAACAGGGGTGTGCTAGGCTTTAATTTTGCATGTGGCTGTTATGGTGAATGAATGGATTTATTTATCGTATAACTGCTATGGGATGCAATTTTATTTATTTATGCATTATGGATGAATGTGTTTATATTTGAGATCTCGGTCATTTACAACTCTCACTTGGTTGGACCAATGTTCAAATATTAGACCCTAGACAAAGTGGACATGGACTCTAGGAGTTTGTCGATGCCTTCCAATCCATGGCATAGTGAGGAAGCTAATTTAGGTCAATAGCGTGGTCTCACGAGTCGTGGCACAACTATCGTACTTAAAAGAAGCTGCACTGTGCCATGAACGAAAAGTAGACCACTGTTACCTGTCTCACGAGTCGTGGAGGTAGCAGCGGGTCTATGATTCGGTCGATTGGGTCGGGTCTAACACCGAATTAGCATGATTCGCTTGAAGTCCTTGGGATCATACGAAAGGGTGCGGTAGTTATCTGGAATCTCGTGGAACGAGAATGATATAGCATACCTCTCACAGGATTCTTCCCATGCGAATCGTAAAACGGGGTATGGAAAAATTCGTTGTGGATCCCAAGCCCACTAGGAAAAGGTTTCCGGAAAACAACGTTTGAGAGTATCGTATTTTCGTATAAATAGTGGGAGGATTAAATGACTAAAGACCAAGCGTTTAATTATTTATCAAAACTTCCGCCTTTTAAATTCTGCTGATCATAGTTCTGTTTTAAATATAGATTTAAAAATGTCTAAGAACCCATTATCAACCATACTTAAGACCAACAAGTTTAATGGAACAAATTACAACGACTGGTTGCGCAATTTGAGGATAGTCCTAGATTACGAGAACGAAGGCTACGTCATGGACGAGCTGCTCCCTAGGACCTTGCCGGAAGGACCCACGCCAGAAGAACATGAGATGTTCGAGACTTGGCATAAGGATAACCGAAAATTCCGTAGCACCATACTTACCTCTATGACGAATGAGATTCAGAAGCAGTATGAAAGGCTAAACGATGTCCCTTCCATTATGGCTCGCCTGAAGGATTGCTATGCAGTCACGGACCGGCATACTAGGTATGTCGCGACGAAGGCGTTCTTTGGAACTAAAATGACCGAAGGATCCTCTATACAAGAGCACGGGGTTAAAATGCTTACCCTGGTGGAAAAGCTCGAGGACCTCAAGGCAGGCCTCGATAACGAGACGTACATAGATGTGATCCTTCAGTCTCTCCCACCCTCCTTCGACCAATTTATTGTTAACTATAACATGAACACACTTGAGAAGGGTATTCATGAGTTAATCAATATGTTAGTGCAATAGGAGGCAACGACCAAAAAGTCCACGCCGTCGATATTGTTTGGAGATGCTTCGACTTCCAGAACGAAAGGCAAGGGTGTCGGACGTTGGAAAAGGAAGAAGGGAAAGGGAAAAGCCGTCAAAGCAGCTACAAACACTAAGAGTGTCCCCATTGCCAAAGAGGGGAATGGCAAAGGAAAACGGAAGGTTGTCTCCAAGCAATAGTCGAGGGCATATGACATATGTATCAACTGCCGTGAGAAAGGGCATTGGAAGAGGGAGTGTCCCAAACTCCTCTCCAAAACAAGGTATCTTTGTGATTGAGGTTAATATGGTTACTAACTCTGCCTCTTGGGTATTAGATACCGGCTGTGGAGCTCACATTTGCAATGATTTGCAGGTGCTGAAAAGAAGCAGAAAACTGGATAGTGGGATATGATCCTGAAGCTTGGGAATGGCAAGGCCATCTCGGCAGAAGCAGTAGAATCCGCCACTCTAGTAGTTAGTGATCGTATTAGTATAGAGTTAGAGCAAGTTTATTATGTACCTAGTATGATTAAAAACATCATTTCCATTTAGTTGTTAGACAATAGTGGATATGAGTATATGATCAATAAAATTGCTTTTATTTGATGAGTTGTGGAATTGCTCATCTGCTTGGTACATTTAATAATGGGCTCTATATCTTACAACAAACGAACTTCGTTCTAAACGCTCAACACAAACGTAAAATAGATAACAACGGGAATGTACGACTGTGGCACGCTAGGCTAGGTCACATATCCCAAGACAGGATGAAAAGATTGGTAACTCAAAGAACCTAGAGGTAGGGGACTTGAGTGAGCTACAACTTGTGAATCATGTCTAAGAGGGAAAATGACCAAGAGGCCCTTTGTAGGACAAAGCAGGCTTGCCACAGGTCTGTTGGACCTGGGTCCATACAGATGTATGTGGATACTAAGGACCCAAGCCCGAGGTGGGTTCTCCTACTTCATAACCTTCACCGATGATTATTCACGGTATGCTTATGTATACCTGATGAGGTACAAGTCTGAAGCTCTTTGAGAGGTTTAAAGAATTCAGACTTTGAAGTTGAGAACCAAAAACCAGCTGCAAAATTAAAGTCCTACGGTCAGACCGAGGCGGAGAGTACCTTAGTATTGAGTTCCTTGATTATCTTAAAGAAAATGTATAATATATGAATGGACACCTCCCGGGACACCACAGTTGAATGGCGTCTCTGAAAGGAGGAATCGAACCCTGTTAGACATGGTTCGATCCATGATGAGTTTTACCAAATTGCCCTTGTCCTTTTTGGGGGCTACGCATTGGAAACTGTGGCCAAGTTATTAAATTTGGCGCCAACCAGTGTATTGACCCAAACGCCATATGAAATATGGCACGACAAGCCTGCGTCCTACAACTACTTGAAAGTGTGGGGTAGCCCCGCATACGTCAAGAGGTTAGTGGGAGACAAGCTAGAATCTAGGTCTAGCTTGTGCAGATTCGTTGGATACCCTAAAGAAACTGCAGGTTATTACTTCTATGAACCCTTGGAACAAAAGGTATTTGTTTCAAGGAACGCAGTGTTCTTAGGACAAGGCTTTCCAGAGGATATCCAACCTGATGAACTGATCCTTGAAGAATCAAGTGATGGAAACCAGTCATCAGAGGAAGCCGCGGATTCCTCACTTAGAGGATTCAGGATAGATACCCGAAGGGCCGACCAACTCGATAAGTCAGCATGCTAGCATGAAGGACGGCCTTAGGAGGGGCCAGCCTCGGTACCTGAACCGCCAGCTCCTACACAGTCAGCGCCCACAGTTACTACTGACGTTCCCATTCTCCGTAGGTCAACTGGAGAGTCTCGACCTCCGGTGAGATATGGCTTTCTAAATACAACCAATCTGCTGGATAAGGATCCTAAGACATACGGGGAAGCGATGTCTGACATCGACTTCTGAGAAATGGCTGAGGCCATGAAAACCGAAATAGACTCCATGAGCGAGAACCAAGTCTGGACACTTGTAGACCCACCGAAAGGGGTCAAGCCAGTTGGCTGTAAGTGGGTCTATAAGCGCAAACTTGGCGTTGATGGAGAAGTCACAACCTTTAAGGCTAGGCTAGTAGCTAAAGGGTACACTCAACGACCCGGGGTCGATTTTGAGGACACCTACTCGCCAGTAGCCATGGCTAAGTCCATTCGGATCCTGCTTGCCATAGCAGCATGGTATGACTATGAGATATGGCAGATGGACGTGAAAACGGCTTTCCTCAATGGTTTCGTTGGGGAAGAGATCTACATGGATCAGCCGGAGGGTTTCACGGTCACTGGAGAAGAACAAAAGGTCTGTTGTCTCCAAAAGTCCATCTATGGCCTCAAACAAGCATCCCGAAGTTGGAACATTCGCTTTGATGAAGTAATACGGGGTTATGATTTCATCAAAAACGAATCCGACCCTTGTGTATACAAGAAGGTCAGTGGGAGCTCTTGAAAAAATGTGTGGATCGGCCCGGGAGATTAGTGCGAATAGCGGAAGCGCGAAATAGTGCGTAATAAAAATTACAAAGCATAATTAAATGGAATTTAAATCATGCATAATATACATAAACGAATCAAGGGGTGTGCCCTTGATTCTCCCAGGCGTTCGGTGCATCTCATGTTCAATAAAACACAACATGGAGGCCATAGAATTGAAACCGAAAAAACGAAATTAAAGAACCTACCCGGTTGTAGTTTTGTCTTCGTTCGACTACATGCATTGTTCCCCGTTTTGCACCAAGATCTCAAAGAAGAGACCCTCTAAATCATCTCACTCGCCCACCGGAAAGCAAACAACACTCGTGCTAGCAAGAAATTATTTGGGGAGAAGAGACATCGATACACGCTATGAATTAACGCAATCAATGTCTCTTATGTTCTTAACTTGAATAAAATCAAGAAGAACAAAGTATAATTCTTGGAGAGAAAAGAAGGGGATGGACGAAATCTTGAGAGAGATGAGAGTTGTAGAGAATACTAGGTGTGAGTGTGTGTTTTTTTGAGTATTTATAGAAGATGGAATTCCTATTCCTTCTCAAACTCTTCCAAAGAGACACACTTTGACTAGGATTTTGACCTAGTCAAATCCTAGTCAAATTAGGCTTTGATTAAATCAAATTAATCATAGCCCTTCATCTCATCATTCTCTAGATCAAATCTTGTCATCCATTTTGATGGGCTTATGGAATGGGCCTATTTAATTCTAAATTAAATATTCCCATGGACTTTATATTGAATAACATTTATATACTAAGCCCATTAATTAATTAATGGAAAGGACTTATTTAATTCTAAATTAAATAGTCCCATGGACTTTATATTAAATCCTATTTAATATACCAAGCCCATTAATTAATTCCATAGAATGGCGATTATTTAGTTCTAAATTAAATAGTCCCATGGACTTTATATTAAATCCTATTTAATATACCAAGCCCATTAATTAATTAATTCACCCTTTTAATCTAATTAAAAGGAAAGCCCATGCTTTAATAAAATTCATAAATCTAATTTATGAACTCAAGCCCGATTATTCCAAATAATTCATCGAGGCTTTGAATCTCCAAGAAGTATAATTTAATTCCATTAAATTAAACCTTCTCCCGGAATTAACTCCAAATTAATTCCCTTTCATTTGGTGTAGTGGGTGTAACTCTTTAGGTTCACCTTTCAGCTAGACTCGGACCTACTTTTTGTTATTTCATAACCAAAGTAGTCCGTTACCATGGGTGGCCATCTAGCAACGGTCCATGGCACTAGAGACTAGGTGATTTTATGGTGGCGAACATTTAGGCTCCGAGTTATACGCAGGTGCGGTCCTACCGACGCTCGATACGTACGGGGTACGGTCCTATTGTCGCCTGTCTCCCGGCCTTTAGTCTAGGGGTCGGTTCCCATTCTTGACTAGGCAACTATGCATAATGCTCGAGATTAGGTTTAACTCGACGTAGGAAATCCTTTCCCACTACATCAAGTGCTATGGCCATAGACTTTGTGAGTCTAAACCATCTCTGAGCGCATAGGAGATCTTGCTGTCATATCCTTTGACAGGGGACAGATCCTATCTTGGAATTCACCATTCTTACATACTCCGACTGCACTGGACGAGGCTTATGATGACCATGTGATATAATCGATCAAATTTCTCCAGATCCAAGATACAGCCTTAGTATGTAGGGGACTGCCGTGATCCTCAAGTCCGAGGACTAATCCCGTACTATCGGAACCGGGTAATACGAGTCATACCGACCAAGCCCGAGTAGCTTCCATATGACGATTTCCGCGAGTCACCTTAGTCGGCCGCTCCCCAGCAGGCCGACCCACTAACACTGCTTAGACGATCCTCGTTACCCGTCGATGAAACACGACAGCAGGTGCTTAGTGCAAGTCTCAAATGGATTCTCGATGCCCTGTCTCGAGATTCCTTTGACTTGGAGTATTTCAGACTGATTCGGCGAAACTGATTTTCATGAACCTACCTCCAAGCGTAGTTCCAATTTCCCGAAATGTTATTTCAGTCTGTAGGCATTTGTTGTGACATCGTAACGATGCAAGCAGTAAGTACAACAAACTCATGCCTATGAATCCTTACTACATTCATTGACATAATATTACTTGTTAACAGATTGACAAATGGTTCTCAGAACAGCCAATACCATGGACTTTCTGGTCCCCTATTTTAACAATCTCCCACTTGACCAATAAGTCAATTACCCACTTTGTTCAGAATCCTCTGAGTATGAGTAATCTACGATACCGACTAAGGTATTGTGAGTCCGCTTATATTTCCTTGCGAAGCAATACGGTCTAACCGTATTACCTCTATCCACCATTGCCTCTTAGAGATGGTGGTTGTCTAAGAATATTTTCGTGGATCTTGTGATGAGATCTCGTGCCAATACTCCCATAGTCAAGTTGCCTGCCATATAGGCGAACGTGGCTTGGTCGTGCTAGGCGCCACGTCCATCCTATGGAAGCGGTCTTCATCAGTAACCACTATCCGATGCATTCGTCATTGGGCCTGACTGTGCATACCTTTGAGACTAACTGGTTTTTCACTTATGCTCTGGAAGCTAGTATCGCTTTAGCCTTCCAAAGCAAACTATCAACAGACGGTGCATCATGAACACATCTTTAGTCCTTATTCAGGTACTAAGGATCGTTCTTGATTGTTGTCTTCAACCCCTCAGTGCATTATCGATTTATGTTGAGCCATGCTAGAAGCACTCTCAACATCGGTTCCTATGCACCGAGTAAACATGTCATATATTTGCCTAAGATTAAGACGTAGGGATACTCAACATCCAAGCCTTCTCATTAGTCCACCGTGACTAAGTCTTGAATGGCTTGATGCTTTATGCATAGTATCCAAGTTTTCTCATCAGTCTTACTATGACTGAGTCTCGAACAACTTGTCCCTCTACATATATGAGTTTTTCTCATCAGTCCACCATGACTGAGTCTTTGAAAAGCTCAATATGATATGTATGTGGGAACCCTAAAATGTCATGGAGAATTTTTCGTGAGTAACGGTTTGTGTTTTAGTGATTCCTAATGCCTTGAATTCATCCATGAATCAAGATATTACACACTTAAAACACTTGGAACGCCATTTCTACTCCCACTGATCACCTACGTCGTTTAAGACCGAGTCATGCTCCGTATGAGCTCGTCAAAACGAATATTCCAGTTATGCGGTGTTTCAAACCTTGTTTGAATTTCTAGTGGATTCTATGGCTCCTCTCCATAAATCCCACTACGATGTCCAACATCATGTTCCGCAGGTCATTTGGATTACTATCCAAATTTGACCGAACATATCCCGATCACTCGTACCTCTTACGACATTCGGGTTCGTTCTTAAGGGGACTTGGAATATGATCAATTTAAGAAATGCGATTCTAAGCAACGTTAGTATTATTCTGTCGTAAACTTGTACAAATTAGACACCGAGTCTAATTTGTCTCCCACTAGTCCCTTGACGTATGTAGGATCCTCTACATGCTCAAGGACTTTGTCGGGACACAGGCTTGCCAAACCATGGCTCCTTGTGCGTGACTCCTAGCAAAATGTGCCATGTTCCTTACGTTGGCAATTTTGAGTCTACGTCTACACGGGCTAAGGTAATTGGGCGAAACTTCGATCGATCTTCGTCCAACGAGATTCGATCGTTCCCTTTATCAAAGACCGTCATACTTGGCCTTTACAGGAAACGTTTTCATTGAGAATTCCATTCTCAACTTGGATGCTCAAGAGCTCCTACTAAATACACGACCTTTTCGATCCTATCGAAACAGGTTTAATTTTGCAACCATTTATGGTTCACCACCTCAAGTCTAATTCGGCCCCATCACGGCCATCGGACTTTTAGACTTTTGAACCCTCTTATGGTCTTGTGTATTAGTAACCTACAGTTGTCGTATTGGCTCCCTTCCAATAGACTATTTGGCAAGCCTACTTTGTCCAACAAAGAGCTTTCGGACTTTCTTCTTCACAAAAGACTTGTAAATTTAGTCGATTCGAATCATCTATTTCTAGATTCATCGAACTTTCCAATTTACTTATCTTTTAATAAGAAGAAACGTCCTAGCTGTTGTAGATGCCAAATCTATAAGTTGGTCTTGATTAATCCATTTAGATAATTTGAATTTTGAGTATCCATAAACCTTTTATGGGATGGTGTTCTAGGAATTTACGTGTAACTACTAGCAAATATGAATCAATATTCAATAATTTTGTTTGATCAAATATGTATGTAATAAAACCTTTGTCCAACAAAGAGACATACTTTTGATCATGCTAGGTTACGTAATTCCTATATTATCCTAACATGATCACGATTATGGGCCTAACAAGTCTCTACTCCTTTTCATCAATGGACCTTGCCATTGTTGAATCGTAAAATTGTTCTTGGCTTTTAAGTCCTTATTCACTTTCTGCAAACCACCCGCAGATTAGTGATAGGAACGGTATCAAATACCAAAAAGTGATCATGTCAATACTCAATATCAAATTTTACCTACATTGGAGAGAGGTTTAGGATGCTCCCCTTTCCAATGGCCCTCTTTTACGATAGTGAATGCTTACGTTCTTAGAAATCTATGAACTTGACTGCTGAACCTTTTGCTCTTTCCTTTACCTCCACCTTGTGCTGTAAAGGAACAGCACTTGCAGTGTTTTAATAATTGATGTTACCTTACCCTTCTTCCTCTTTTGGCGTCTGGCACCCTTGCCTTTCGCTATGGAGGTTGAAGCCTCTCCTGCTAGTACCGACGGCGCAGATTTTGCAATCGTTGCTTCGTACTAGACCAACATAATTACCAACCTATGAAGATCTTTTCTAAGCTCATTCATGTTGATAATTAATGGTTCGTAGGAGGGAGGAAGAGACTGAAGGATCATGTCAATGTACGTCTCCTTTTCAAGACTAACATGGAGGTCTTTTGAGCTTCTCCCCTAGGGATTGCATCATCACTCCATGTTCTTTGTACAGACATCCCTTCCGTCATCTTAGCTCCAAACATGCCTTCGTTGCATTTTACCCCACATGCTGGTCCAGGACCAAATAGACATGATGCAAACGAAGCATAGTTTGAGCCAACATCATTATATCCTACTTGCCGGTGGTCATCCTTCAACCTTTGAACGCCAAGCGTTGCCTTAGTTGTCGACCCCTCCGGCAAGGGCTGAGGAATGTCCTCATCCGGTTATGTGAGTTAAGGTTCTGGAAATCTAAGACCATCTTAAGTTCGCAGTCAATTCGTGTAATTGGTTCCTTTTTAATGAGCCTCTTAGTGATGTGTTTGGTGGATTCTTAGACATTTACAACATATATATAAAAGCAGAAAATAATAAGCAGAGTGAAGTAATATTTTGGTTAAGTCTCGGTCGATAGTCCTTAACCTCTCCCACTATTTCTACGAAAAACACGGCACTCTCAAACGTTGTTTTCGGGAAATCCTTTCCTAGTGGGCTCAGGATCCACAGCGATCTCCCCCATACCCCGCTTTTATGATTCGCATGGGAAAAGAACCTGTGGGAGGTATTCCATACCATTCTCGTTCCACGAGATTCCTAAGATAATTGCCTCACCCTTTCACGTGATCCCGAGGACTCCAAGCGAATCACGTTATTCGGGCGTTAGACCCGACCCAATCAGCCGATTCATAGACTCACTGCTACCTCCACGACTCGTGAGACAGGTAACAGTAGTCTACTCATCGTTCATGACAAAGTGCAGCTTCTTTTAAGCACGATAGTCGTGCCACGACTCGTGAGACCACGCTATCGACCTAAAAGATCTTCCTCACTTTTGCCATGGATGGAAGGCTTGGACAGACTCCCAGAGTCCTAGTCCATTTATTAAGGGTCTATATTTAACTTGGTTCAACCAAGTGAGAGTTTTGATAGAACGAGACCTCATCACATATATTAAGTATTGCATTGCATGCGTTATGGCAAAAATATTCTAAGCGTGAATGTAACCATACATAAAGCATATAGAATAATCATAATCATATAATACGCATCGCATGCAAAATAAAGCCTAGCACGCCCCTGTAGGATGATCACAAGCCCAAACCTATGCGAGCCACTGAGCCCGCAGTGGATCTATGGTCAATCTAAGGGTAGGCCCTATGCTATTACAAGTTTTAATAACCCATTACATGCAATGGGCCTTGTAAGTCCTCTTTATCTTCTAGGGCTCTCTATCGTGGGCCTACACCGGGCTTCTTCTCCATGGATCTTCCGTGGGCCATTTGATGGCAACCTCCATGGGCCTCCAACACCTTGGGCTTGTCTTCTCTTGCAGCTTTTATTTACAAAACGAAATAAAACCTCACCACTAATTCTACTCTCATTACATCATACAATAAGAAACCCCAATTAAACATTTAGGGGGAGTACATTAGGAGGGAGAGAGAAAGCCTTATTATTCCAAGGCAACTAGAAGAGAGACAGAGAGGAAAATAAAGAGGCACACAGGCCACAACCCAACAAATAAATGTAAATAAACCATACATGCGGTCTAGGGGCTTTGTGATCATCCTTTGTCAAATCAATTAACACAAATAGCACAAATACATATCTCACGTAAAATATGCCATACCAACATCCATGATAATCCATACCATAAAATAAATGCAGAAACTACATGTAAAATATTCACACCAAACATTGGATAATAGTGCAACCTATGCACAACGATTTTTGTTGGAAAAACCTTATCCATAATTAACAAGGCAATATTAATTCTATGAAATATAAAATCTCAAAAAAAATTAAAATGCCCCAAGTTAATTAATTCAGAAAAATTCCCAGAATTATACAGAAAAATCAAATTTTCTGAAACACAGAAATCAACAATTCAAGAATATGCCCATTTATTCAAGAATTCCAAAATCCAACAATTTGTGCAATATCAATACATGTCAAGATCTACTCATACTCAAGCCATAAAATAACCATGATGTCCAACATCATAAAATGCAGAAATTATTGCAAAATTTCACATATGAATTTTGATCATTGGTGCAACCATTGCAAAAGTTAAATCTTGTTAGGAAACCCTTTCCTCATCAACCAAGCAATATTTATTTTTAGGAAATTCCAAATCTCAAAAAATAAATATTCTAAGTCAACGGGTTCAGAATAATGCAGAAAATATCATAAAAATAATTAAGTAAAAACAGTTTTGAAAAACGAGCCAAAAACGGGAGAGAAACGAAAAACGGCACAGCCGGCCGGCCAGACGCGCGCGCGCGCCCAGCGCAGGCGGCCGCGCCTGGGCGCGCGCGCGGCTGCGCACGTGGCCGGCACAGCGCGCGCGCTGTCCGCGCACACTGGGCGCGCTGGCCGCGCGCGCGCGCGCAGGCCCCTGCCTACACGCGCGCCCGGCTGCGCCCCTGTGCGCGCGGCCAGCATGCTGCTGCTGCCGGTTCGCCGTTTTTTACTCCTTTTTGACTTTTCATGCAATTTTTTCTGAACCACAAGATAAATACAAACCCTAGAACATCTATTAACACATTCAAGAAAACCAAGATCCAAAATCCCATGCAAAATTAAACGCCAATAAATATCTACGATAAACATGCTATAAAACGTAAATTAAAACACGTTTATCATGGTTAAAACGCACATAACACATAGAATTCTAGGCCTATACACTGAACCGGGCTCTGATACCACTGAAAGAATGTGTGGATCGGCCCGGGAGATTAGCGGGAATAGCGGAAGCGCGAAATAAAAATTACAAAGCATAATTAAATGGAATTTAAATCATGCATAATATACATAAACGAATCAAGGGGTGTGCCCTTGATTCTCCCGGGCGTTCGGTGTATCTCATGTTCAATAAAACACAACATGGAGGCCATAGAATTGAAACCGAAAAAACAAAATTAAAGAACCTACCCGGTTGTAGTTTTGTCTTCGTTTCGGCTACATGCATTGTTCCCCGTTTTGCACCAAGATCTCAAAGAAGAGACCCTCTAAATCATCTCACTCGCTCCACCGGAAAGCAAACAACGCTCGTGCTAGCAAGAAATTATTTGGGGAGAAGAGACATCGATACACGCTATGAATTAACGCAATCAATGTCTCTTATGTTCTTAACTTGAATAAAATCAAGAAGAACAAAGTATAATTCTTAGAGAGAAAAGAAGGGGATGGACGAAATCTTGAGAGAGATGAGAGATGAGAGTTGTAGAGAATACTAGGTGTGAGTGTGTGTTTTTTTGAGTATTTATAGAAGATGGAATTCCTATTCCTTCTCAAACTCTTCCAAAGAGACACACTTTGACTAGGATTTTGACCTAGTCAAATCCTAGTCAAATTAGGCTTTGATTAAGTCAAATTAATCATAGCCCTTCATCTCATCATTCTCTAGATCTAATCTTGTCCATCCATTTTGATGGGCTTTATGGAATGGGCCTATTTAATTCTAAATTAAATATTCCCATGGACTTTATATTAAATAATATTTAATATACTAAGCCCATTAATTAATTAATGGAAAGGACTTATTTAATTCTAAATTAAATAGTCCCATGGACTTTATATTAAATCCTATTTAATATACCAAGCCCATTAATTAATTCCATAGAATGGGATTATTTAATTCTAAATTAAATAGTTTCATGGACTTTATATTAAATACTATTTAATATACCAAGCCCATTAATTAATTAATTCACACTTTTAATCTAATTAAAAGGAAAGCCCATGCTTTATAAAATTCATAAATCTAATTTATGAACTCAAGTCCGATTATTCCAAATAATTGATCGAGGCTTGAATTTCCAAGAAGTATAATTTAATTCCATTAAATTAAACCTTCTCCCGAAATTAATTCCAAATTAATTCCCTTTCATTTGGTGTAGCGGGTGTGACTCTTTAGGTTTACCTTTCAGCTACACTTGGACCTACTTTTTGTTATTTCATAACCAAAGTAGTCCATTACCATGGGTGGCCATCTAGCAACGGTCCATGGCACTAGAGACTAGGTGAATTTATGGTGCGAACATTTAGGCTCCGAGTTATACGTAGGTGCGGTCCTACCGACGCTCGATACGTACGGGTATGGTCCTACTGTCGCCTGTCTCCCGGCCTTTTTGTCTAGGGGTCGGTTCCCATTCTTGACTAGGCAACTATGCATAATGCTCGAGATAGGTTTAACCCGACGTAGGAAATCCTTTCCCACTACATCAAGTGCTATGGCCATAGACTTTGTGAGTCTAAACCATCTCCGAGCGCATAGGACATCTTGCTGTCATATCCTTTGACAGAGGACAAATCCTATCTTGGAATTCACCGTTCTTACATACTCCGACTGCACTGGATGAGGCTTATGATGACCATGTTATATAATCGGTCAAATTTCACCAGATCCAAGATACAGCCTTAGTATGTAGGGGACTGTCGTGATCCTCATGTCCGAGGACTAATCCCGTACTATCGGAACCGGGAATACGAGTCATACCGACCAAGCCCGAGTAGCTTCCATATGACGATTCCCGCGAGTCACCTCAGTCGGCCGCTCCCCAGCAGGCCGACCCCCTAACACTGCTTAGACGATCCTCGTCACCCGTCGATGAAACACGACAGCAGGTGCTTAGTGCAAGTCTCAAATGGATTCTCGATGCCCTGTCTCGAGATTCCTTTGACTTGGAGTATTTCAGACTGATTCGGCGAAACTGATTTCATGAACCTACCTCCAAGCGTAGTTCCAATTTCCCGAAATGTTATTTCAGTCTGTGGGCGTTTGTTGTGACATTGTAACGATGCAAGCAATAAGTACAACAAACTCATGCCTTTGAATCCTTACTACATTCATTAACATAATATTACTTGTTCACAGATTGACGAATGGTTCTCAGAACAGCCAATACCATTGACTTTCTGGTCACCTATTCTAACAGCTCTATAGTGTTCCTAGTGCTTTATGTGGATGACATTTTACTCATAGGCAATGACGTTAGAATGTTGGGTGACACAAAAGCATGGTTATCAACTCAGTTTTCTATGAAGGATTTGGGTGAAGCCTCCTACATTCTAGGCATCCAGATTGTCAAGGACAGATCTAAGAGAATGTTAGGACTCACCCAAAACTCGTATATGGAGAAATTCCTAAAAAGGTTTCGGATGGACAACTCCAGACGAGGATTCCTTCCCATAAGGCATGGGATCAAGTTATCCAAGAAACAGTCCCCGCAGATTGATGAGGAACTTGAAAGAATGAAAATCATCACCTATGCTTCTGCCGTAGGAAGCATCCAATATGCGGTCCACTGCACCAGACCTGACATTGCTTAAACTTTGAGTGTAACGAGTAGATATCAGTCTTGTGCAGGAGAGGCACATTAGAATGCAGTTAAGGGCATCCTTGAGTACCTAAGGAGGACTAAGAAAATGTTTTTGGTCTATGGCGATGGAGAACTGATCCTGGAAGGCTTTAGTGATGCTAGCTTCCAGGCTGATGACGATGATGCCAAGTCTCAATCGGGTTATGTATTCAGGCTCAATGGAGGAGTAGTGGCTTGGAAAAGTTCCAAGCAAGCAACCACTGCTGATTCCTCCACTGAGGCCGAATACATAGCAGCTTCAGAAGCTGCCAAAGAAGTGGTTTAAATGAGAAACTACATCCAAGAGTTGGGTGTGGTGCCTAACATCGCCGAGCCCGTTGTCATCTTTTGTGATAACAACGGAGCAATAGCGCAAGCAAAGGAACCAAGATCTCATCACCGTTCCAAACACATTCTTAGACGCTACCACTTTCCAAGAGAAATGGCGGGAAGAGGTGACGTTCGGATAGACCGAGTCAACTCAGCAAACAACACAGCAGATCCGCTGACAAATCCTATGTCGCAGAGCGCTCATACGCAACATCTTGAGAAGATGGGGATTAGGCATATGGGCGATTGGCTTTAAGGTCAAGTGGGAGATTATTAGAATAGGTGACCATGTAGCCAATCTTGGTAGGCAAATCGTAACCTATGTCTGAATAATTTCGAGGTTTTAATAAATCCTTAATGAATAAGAAGTGAAATTCATTTGGCATTTACTTTGTTTGTGTTCACTTTATCTACTTTATAACTGTTCACTATGCAAATAAAGCCCACAGACTGAAAATGCATTTCGGGGACAGGGACTACGCTTGGAGGTAGGTCCATGAAATCAGTCCCGCCGAATTAGTCTGGAAATCTCCAAGTCAAGGAATCTCGAAAGTGGGTACCGAGATTCCCCTTGAGACTTTCACTAAGCATCTGCTGTCGTATTTCATCGACGGGTGACGAGGGTCGTCTAAGCAGTGTTAGTGGGTTGGCCTGCTAGGGAGCAGCTGACTGACGTGACTCGTGGGAACCGTTTTACGGAGGACCTTGAGTAGGGTCGGTTAGGTATAACGTGTGTTCCCGGTTCCAACGGTACAGGTCAAGTCCTTTGACTTGAGGAATTGCTGAGTTTACCTGTACATCAGGGCTGTATCTTAGATATGGTGAGAGATTGCCAAGATGCACTTGAGTAGTCATAAGCCATATCTAGTGCAGCTCCGGTGTGCAGAGTGACAGTTGTCTCCAAGAAAGGATCTATCTCCTGTCAAAAGGTGTTGACAGTTGTGTCTCATAAATGCTCTGTGTCTTGTCCCTGAAATCTGTGGCCACAGTAAAAATAGAAGGGAAGGCTTCCCTTGCGGCGTTTAGTAGAGGACAGACCGGCATTTAGGTCCAAAATGGGTACCTGCATTTTCCATGCCCTAAAACCTAAGTGGTGAAGACCGTAGACGGAAGAATAGATGTACTGTAGAGCCTAAATGTTCATCCCCGTATATTCACCTAGTCTCTAGTGCCATGGACCGTTGCTAGACGGCCACCCATGGTAACGGGCGGATTCTAGGAATCCAACCAAGTCTAGCTGAAGGTGAACCTAAAGAGTCACACACAATCCGCACACATAAACGTATTTAATTTAGAATTAAATATTTGGAGAAGTGGAGCGATTAAATTGGATGTAATAGGGTCCTTATTTTCTTGGGAAGAATTAATTCCTTTTATTAGAGAAAAGGGATTTATCTAATAAATTAGATTTATTAGAAAATTAATTTAATGGGCTTGGAATAAATATTTATATTTAATATATTTATTTATTGCCCTTAGAATATTTAAATAGGATTTAAATATTCCATTAAATTAAATCAATAGTTGAGATTAAAAAGGAGGAATCAATGGCTAATATTGGTTTGACCAAAGAAGCTAGTCAAATCCTAGTTATGGTGGAGTCTTCAAAATGTAGGAAACTAGAAGAGGAATAGGATTCCTCTTCTATAAATACTCCTTAGCACACACTTTGAAGTAGATGATGAATCTTGAAACACACACACACACACTCGTCTCCTCCCTCTCCCTCTTGGCCAAGCCCCTCTCTCCTCCTTCCAAGAAACTCTTTTCTTATTCTTTTGTTTTGACAATTGAACATTAAGGAGGATTGATCTCGTTAATCAATAACGTTTGATCGATCCGTCCTCTCCAAAATATACTTGCTCTTTCGCTAGCACGAAGATCAAGATACGTGGGCGGATTGCGTGTACGAATTAGAGGGTCTCCTATACGAGATCTTGGAGCAAATCGGGGAACAACGCGAGTACCGGTTAGGAGGCGAAAACGACAATCGGTCGGTTCCCGGTTTATGTTTTTTGTCCTCTTTTATTTTTTGAATCCTATGGCCTCCATGATTTATATGTATGTTTTATTATTCATAAGATACACCGAACGCCCGGGAGTTTCAAGGGTACACCCCTTGAACGCTTTTATTTTAATGTATATTAATGCATGTTTAAATTCTTGAAATTTAAATTATACCGGGCTTCCGCATTCGCACTACTCCCGGGATGATCCACACGCCTACCCTAGGCTTTCATGGATGATTTAGAGGGTCTCTAGTTTGAGATCTTGGAGCAAAACGGGGAACTATGCGTGTAGCCAAATAAAGATGACTACGAGACGTAACGTCCTCTTTTGCGTTTCTTGTTCTAAATTCTATGGCCTCCATGTTGTGTTTTATTGAACATGAGATATACCGAACGCCCGGGAGAATCGAGGGCACACCCCTTGATCCGTTTATGTATGTACAATGCATGCTTTAAATTCTATTTAATTTATGCTTTGCAATTTTATTATGGAACTCATCGCGCTTTCGCATTCGCGCTCCCTCTCCCGGGACGATCCGCTCGCTTTAGTGGACCAAGTCCAATAGATTTGTGGCAAGCCTACTTTGTCCTACAAAGGACCTTTTAGTCATTTTCCCTTTAAGGCAGGACTCACAAGTTGGTAGGTCATTCAAGTCCCCTACCTCTAGGTTCTTTGAATCTATCAACTTCTTCATCCTTTCTTGAGAGATGTGACCTAGCCTTGTATGCCACAATTATGCGTTCTCGTGCTTATCATAATAAAATTAGACTTTTGCAGAATGTAGAGACTGTTATTAAGTGTACCAAGCAGATGAGTAATACCACCTTTCATCAAATAAAAGAAATTTTTATTGATCGAAAATTCATAACCATTATTGTCTAACAACGGAATGGAAATTATATTTTTGATCATACTAGGTACATAATAACAATTCTCTAATTCTATCCTAACATGATCACTAACTACTTAGCTGGCATCCCCTATTGCTTCTGCAGCAACGGCCTTGCCATCACCAAGCTTCAGGAATATTTAGCCTTTACCTAGCTTTCTACTTCTTTTCAGCACTTGCAAGTCATTGCAAATGTGACCATATTAACCTCAACCACAAATGTACCTACTCGAAAAGGAATTCGGGGCAATCCCTTTTCCAATGCCCTTTCTCACGGCAATGAACACAAATGTCATTTGCCCTTGACTATTGCTTTGAGTCAACCTTCCTCTTCCCTTTGCCTTTCCCCACTTTGGTAATGGGAACGCTCTTAGCGTTTGTAGTGTTTGTGACGGCCTTTCCTTTTCCCTTCTTCCTTTTCTATTGTCTCGCACCCTTGCCTTTTGTTTTGGAAGTGGAAGCCTCTCCAATCAATATCGATGGCGCAGACTTCTTAGTCGTGACCTCGTATTGAACCAACATATTAATTAACTCATGTATGCTCTTCTCAAGTGCATTCATGTTGTAGTTAACAATAAATTGGTCGAAAGAGGATGAGAGTAACTGAAGGATCACATCTATGTATATCTCGTTATCGAGCCCTGCTTTGAGGTCTTCGAGCTTTTCCACCAAGGTAAGCATCTTGACCCCATGCTCATGTGCAGTGGATCCTTCGGTCATCTTAGTTCCAAAGAATGCCTTCGTAACGACATACCTAGTATGCCGGTGTGGGACTGCATAACAATCCTTAAGGCGCGCCATTATAGAAGGAACGTCGTCTAGCCTTTCATACTGTTTCTGCATCTTATTAGTCATGGATGCTAGTATGACGCTACGAACGTTCTGGCTATCCTAGTGCCAAAGTTCGAACATCTCACGTTCTTCTGGCGGGGATTCTTCCGACAAAGTGCGTGGGAACGACTTGTCCATGACATAGTCTTGGTTCTCATAATTGAGGACTATCCTCAGATTGCGCAACCAGTCGTTGTAATTCGTTCCATTGGATTTTTTTTTTCTCAAGTATGGAGGATAATGGATTCTTAGACATGGTTTAAATCTAAATTTTAAAAATTAAAGCATACAATCAGCAGAATGAAAGTGTTGTCTAAATAATAATTAAAGACTTGGACTTCAGTCATTTAATGCTCCCACTATTTATACAAAAACACGCCACTCTCAAACGTTATTTTTGGGAAACCTTTTCCTAGTGGGCTTGGCATCCACAATGAAATTTTTCATACCCCACTCTTACGATTCGCATGGAAAAGAACTTTGTGGGAGGTATTCCATACCATTCTTGTCCAACGAGATTCCCAAGATATTTTGCCTCACCTTTTACGTGATTCCGAGGACTCCAAGCAAATCACGTTATTCCGGCGTTAGACCCGACCCAATCAACTGAATCATAACACTGACTGCTACCTCCACGACTCGTGAGACAGGTAACAGGATTGTATTCACTTTGTTCACAACAAACGCGCATCTTGATTTTAGAATAAGAGACATGCCACGACTCGTGAGACCACGCAATTGACTGAAACTAGCTTCCTCACTTTGTCATGGATGGAAGGCTTGGACGAACATAAGGTTCTCTATTTATCAATGGTCTAATATTTTTAGCTTGGTCCAACCAAGTGAGAGTTTAAAGACCGAGACTTCATAATATCACATACATATTATTATGCATAATATATATATACTAGCATGATGTAGCAATAAAACAATATATAAACCATCCATTCATCATATATGCCACATGCAAAAATAAAGCTTAGCATGCCCCTGTCGGATGATCACAAGCCCAAATCCTATGCGACCCACTGACCCCGCAGTTGATCTATGGTCAATCTAGGGTCGGTCCTACACTATTACATCAAATAATAGTAACCCATCAACATACTGATGGGCCTTGCCTCTCTTGTTTACCGGGCCTCCATAGATCTTCTTCGAATCCTCTTTCTCGGCCATCCTTCATCTCCTTCATTTAAGTAAAATTAAAACCTCACAACTATACTACTCTTATTATAAGTTAACATAGAAATCCCGACGAACACCCCGGGGGAGTACATTTGGAGGGAGATAGAAAGCCTTATTATTCCAAGGCAAACAAAAATGAGGAGGAAAACAATAAACGAGGCAAACAGGCCCAACATAAAATAAACCATACACACGGTCTAGGGCTTTGTGATCATCCGTATCTCATCAACGCAAATAGCATTTCACGTAAGAAAGTAAACATGCTATTCACATAAATGCATGATAACCAATATCATAAAATATATAAAACAAGCGCATAATTACTACACCAAAAAATTTGATCGTTGGTGCAACCATTGTAATTTTCTTGCCAGGAATCATTTTCTCATTATTTAAATAATATTAAATTTTAGGTGGTTCCAAACCAACCCAAAATAAAATATTCTAAATAATGTCTTTCAAGAAAAAGGAGTTGTAAAAATAATCCAAAACAAGTCTAGAAATTCAAAAAAATTCTGAAAAAAACGATGATGAACACAGAAAAAGGGCAACGGCCCCGCTGCAGTCGACAGCAGCCTGCCATAGGTGCGCGCAGGCCCCTGCCTGCGTGCACCCGGGCAGGCTCCTTGCCTGCGCGCTCTGCCTTGTTGCGCGTCTGCGCGCGCGCCCAGCAGACCACGCTCGCGCCCATTGCCCTTTGTCTGTGTGCATGCGCGTCTGGCCCCGCTACTTGTGCGTGCGGCCGGTAGAACGCGCATCCATCCGCCGTGCGCACTTGGTGCGGCTTATGATGGCCATGTTTTAAGACACAATCACCTCTCGCCATACCAACCAAACCCGTGTGGCTTCCATATGACGATTCCCGTGAGCCACCTCAGTCAACCGACACCCTTGTTATCTAACCCACTAATATTGCATAGACGTCCAACGTTTGTCACTGATGAAACACGGTACTCATCCAATGAATGCAATCCTTAGTGCAAGTCTCTATAGGACCCTCAATACCCAATCTTGCGGTCCTCAACTTGTAGTATTTCAGATCGATCTACAGAAGTTGGTTCCATGACCGCAAACATATGCACAGTCCAACTTATTGGATTCATATGTCCGGTCTGTGGGCGTTTGTTGTGAGATCGAAACCACATTCATTGCTAGTAGTAAGCACAACAAACTAATCATTGCCAATGATGAATCCTTACTACATTCTGTTAGAATAGGTGACCAGAAAGTCAATGGTATTGGCTGTTCTGAGCACCATTCGTCAATCTGTGAACAAGTAATATTATGTTAATGAATGTAGTAAGGATTCATAGGCATGAGTTTGTTGTACTTACTGCTTGTCACGAAAAACGCCCACAGACTGAAATAACATTTCGGGAAATTAGAACTACGCTTGGAGGTAGGTTCATGAAATCAGTTTCGCCGAATCGGTCTGAAATACTCCAAGTCAAAGGAATCTTAAGACAGGGCATCGAGAATCCCCTTGAGACTTGCACTAAACATCTGCTGTCGTGTTTCATCGACGGGTGACGAGAATCGTCTAAGCAGTGTTAGTGGGTTGGCCTGCGGGGGAGAAATCGACTGAGGTGACTCGCGGAATCATCATATGGAAGCCACTCGGGCTTGGTCGGTATGACTCGTATTCCCGGTTTCGATAGTACGGGACTAGTCCTCGGACTTGAGGATCATGGCAGTCCCCTACATACTAAGGCTGTATCTTAGATCTGGTGAAATTTGACCGGTTATATTAGATGGTCATTATAAGCCTCGTCCAATGCAGTCGGAGTATGTAAGAACGGTGTATTCCAAGATAGGATCTGTCCCCTGTCAAAGGATATGACAGCGAGATCTCCTATGCACTCGGAGATGGTTTAGACTCACAAAGTCTATGGCCGTAGCACTTGATGTAGTGGGAAAGGATTTCCTACGTCGAGTTAAACCTATCTCGAGCATTATGCATAGTTACCTAGTCAAGGATGGGAACCGGCACCCAATTCTATGCCCTAGACTAAAGGTCCGGAGACAGGCGACAGTAGGATCGTACCCGTACTTATCGAGCGTCGGTAGGACCGCACCTGCGTATAACTCGGAGCCTAAATGTTCACACCATAAATTCACCTAGTCTCTAGTGCCATGGACCGTTGCTAGATGGCCACCCATGGTAACGGACTACTTTGGTTATGAAATAACAAGAAGTAGGTCCAAGTCTAGCTGAAAGGTGAACCTAAAGAGTCACACCCGCTACACCAAATGAAAGGGAATTAATTTGGAATTAATTCCGGGAGAAGGTTTAATTTAATGGAATTAAATTATACTACTTGGAGATTCAAGCCTCGACGGATTATTTGGAATAATTGGGCTTGAGTTCATAAATTAGATTTATGGATTTTATAAAGCATGGGCTTCCCTATTAATTAGATTAAAAGGGTGAATTAATTAAATGGACTTGGTATATTAAATAGGATTTAATATAAAGTTCATGGGACTATTTAATTGGGAATTAAATGAAGTCCATTCCAGTAATTAATTAATGGACTTAGTATATTAAATAGGATTTAATATAAAGTCCATGGGATTAAATTTAGAATTAAATAAAGCCCATTCCATAAAGCCCGTCAAAATGGATGGACAAGATTTGATCAAGGGATTGATGAGATGAAGGGCCATGATTAATTTGACTTAATCAAAGCCTAGGTTGACTAGGATTTGACTAGGTCAAAATCCTAGTCAAAGTGTGTCTCTTTAGAAGAGTTTGAGAAGGAATAGGAAATTCCATCTTCTATGAATACTCAAATACACACACACACACACACACACCTACTAATCTCTACAACTCTCATCTCATAATTCTCTCAAGAATTTCCTCCACCCCCTCTCTTCTTCTCTCCAAGATTTCTACTTTGTTCTTCTTGATTTATTCAAGTTAGAACATAAGAGACGTCGATTGCGTTAATTGATAGCGTGCCTCGATGTCTCTTCTCCCCCAAATAATTTATTGCTAGCACAAGGATTCTTTGCTTTCCGGTGTACCGAGTGTCATGATTTAGAGGGTCTCTTCTTTGAGATCTTGGTGCAAAACGGGGAACAATGCATGTAGCCGAATGAAGACAAAGCTACAACGGGGTAGGTTCTTTAATTATGTTTTTCGGTTCCAATTCTATGGCCTCCATGTTGTGTTTTATTGAACATGAGATACACCGAACGCCCGGGAGAATCAAGGGTACACCCCTTGATTCGTTTATGTATGTTATGCATGATTTAAATTCCGTTTAATTATGCTTTGCAATTTTATTATGCAATCTTTCGCGCTTCCGCTATACGCGCTCATCTCTCGGGCCGATCCACACAACCTTTCACATTCATCAACATAATATTATTTTCGTTCAAAGATTGGCGAACGGTTCTTAGAACAACCAACCACATTGACTTTCTGGTTACCTATTCTAACAGTTGGGCCATGCATTGGATGGTGGTTATGAAACTAACTGATAAAGAGTTGGGTCTGAAACGTTTCAAGTCAAGGACCTTGAGACATGACATTGAGCATTCTATTGAGACTTGTGCTTCATAATCGTACTCATTGGATGAGTGTCGTATTTCATCGGCAACAAACTTGGGACGCCTATACGATCTTAATAGGTTAGTCAACTGGGGTCGAGCTGACTGAACTTACTCATGGGGATCATCATATGGAAGCCTTGGAGGCTTGGTCCGTATGACTGGAGTTCCCCGGTTCTGATAGTATGGGAGTAGTCCTAGGACTTGAGGAACCATGGAAATCACGTGCACATAATGGTTGTATCTTAGATCTGGCGAGAGGTGATCGTGTCACGGACATGCTCATTATAAGCCCTATCCAGTACAATTATAATGTGTAGCAAGGACGGTGGGTTTCAAGAAGAGGACCCATCCTCTATCAGTATGTAACAGAAGTATCTTCTATGCACTCAAAGACACATTCATGTTGCTTGAAACTGTGGCCAAAGTGGTTGATCGAGCAGGGAAATGTTTCCTGCGTTGATGCGATGAAGCATGCATACTCTCAAGTATTAAGCATAGCTGCCTAGTCCAAGATGGGAACCAACACCAATTTCCATATCCTAGACTAAGGCCAGGAGACGGTAGACGGAATGACCGTACCCGTGCAAAATCGGGAGCCTAAATGTTCACGCCAACATTCAGCTAGTCTCTAGTGCCATGGACAATTGCTAAACGGCTACCCATGGTGATGGGCTTCTGTTGGACACAAGCCTAAGTCTAGCTGAGGGTGAACCTAAAGAGTCATACACAAATCACCAAAGAGGTGAAGGAATTGACTTGGCGTCAATTTCGAAAGATGATAAATAATTGGATTATTTTATGGGATGATCCATTAGATGGACGGGTCGATATTGTACCGGACGTACTATTAATTGATAAATAGGATTTATTAATTAAAGAGAGTTGTGGGCTTAGGTCTCTTAATTGGATTAAAAGACTATTGAGCATTATTTAGTTGGACCTTGAATTAAATTAGTTTACTTCTTGGGCTTATTATAAAACTATTAGAATTAAGCCTGGTCCGTTAAATTGTTGTCCAATTTTGGAGAAGGGAAGAGTTGGACACTTCCCATAAGTGGATAGGGCCGATTTTAGCTCTTCCGTAAGAGCATAAACTCGGCCCTACGCCTTTGTTGGATGAAGAAGACTTGTTCTTTCCAGAAAGGAACAAGTCAACTCCAATCAAGCTTTCTTTACTTGGTATTATTTTATCATATCTTGTAAAGTGGTAAGCTTTATTAAATATTGATGGATGATTGATTTGGATGTATCTAGACACATTCCAATATTCTCATTAATTTTGTAGGGTAATATGCAAACACCCCCCCCCCCCAAATGTATGGGGTCATTTGCACTTTCTCCCCCAACCATTTTTTTTCACACTTCCCCACCCAACTTTTTTATTTTGTTGTATTTTTTCACTTTTCGGGGAATGATATCAAAATATTCTGTCAGCGTGAGTACACGTGGCTGAGGGCGATTTCAAGTGGGGAAATGTAAGTAAACTGCAAGCACTCCCCCCCAACGTGTGAAGTCATTGTGCACTTTCCCCCTAACCTTTTAAAATAAAAAAAATTAATTAAAAAATATTTAAAAAGTTCAATGTATGATTTGCAGATCTTCACATTACTCCAACATACCACAAAAATCGTTAGAACATAAGAAAGAAAAAAAAAACATATGATAAAATAAGAAAAACTCACCGACCCAAATGAAGAAATTGAACTCCAATAACTCAGATGAAAAAGTCAAGAAATAGTGTAGCTTTATAATAGTACCAAATACACTCCTTTTAAAAAGAGAAAAAATCAAACCCAAAAAAGAAAATAGAAATTATGGTATTTCTTCAGCGCCACCATCAATATAAATGTTTGCATTTCTATCGGCGGTAACATTATATTTTATCTTGTAATGTAAATTTGTATATCTGTAGATGAGGCATTGAATTTTCTGGAACTTTTCCTCCTTTTTCTGGGATTTTCCTTCAATTTTTTCCCTTTTTATAATATATTTTAATTGTTTTTAAAAAAAAGGCTGGGGGGGGGGGGGGTGCAAAGTGCAACTGACCCCAGACGTCGAGAAGGTGTTTGCATCTAACACTTATGATTTTACCCAACCCATAATAACCCTCAGGCGCGTAAACACACACAAACGAAATATTCCGTTATTATTCGAAAAGTCCAAAGTGTAACAAAATCAAAAGGTTGGGTGGAAAAGTAAAAAAAAAAAAATTAGGAGGCAAAGTGCAAATGACCCCATACATTGGGGGTGTCTGCATTTTACTCAATTTTGTATATATGTGACTATATACATATTCACCAACACTATCATCCTTCTCAAGGAAAAAGAACTAACTTGCTCTATCTTACCAGCCAACTCGGCTGCCCTCTCTCTCTCTCTCTCTATACCATTTTATCCTTTGTTGCTTCATTGATATAAGATCAATTAAAGAACTAACTAAGATAATAATAATAAAAAAAAAGGATACACTAATAGATAGTGTGACCCCCTTTTGATCCTTTTCTTCCAAAGGTCCATTTATGGTGTGGATGTTGTTAGAGGACCTCATATGTTAGGAGTCTAAGTGGACATGCCCACTTGAAAGGGAACAACGGTCATAGCGGTTATGAAGAAAAACTGCAAAGGTAATAGTCACTTTGTTGTACGTAGTTTTACATGGTTCTTTTCTATGTGCCCTATATGTGCATGCTTAGCTGTAATCGTATCCTACATCGAACGCCCGTGATAGCACCCAAGGGTACACACCTTGGTATACTTGTTGTTCAAATGTTTTAGATATAGCTTTTAAATCGCTTTCTTGCGCTTCAGTTGTGCTCCCAGGCAGATCCTCCCTTCATGGGCCTCCCTTTTGTGTCTCACATCTAACAATCTCTGATTGCAAGCCACTACTATAGAAAATAGACCACAGGGTAGTAGGTGGGACCCACACTGCTCTTTCTTTTGCTGCAAGAGTCCAGTTAATTATATCTGTACTGAGTGCATTGCATGTCTACTAGGCTACATCTTTCATACTACCTAAAGGTTTAATTAGGAGCATTGAGACTAAGTTATGGAAATTTCTCTAGCGGGCACAGCAGGAGCAGGTTGTCTAAGGTTCCTTGGCTTCAGGTATGTCTCCCTAGGAATCAAGGGGGCTGGGTATCCGAAATATTGAAGCAATGAATAAAGCCCTTATGAGCAAGCATTTTTAGGTTGTTGTCACTAACAGTAGTCAATTTGTTTGGGTCTAATAGATTCTTCAATACAGGCTTAAAACACACTACTATGGACTGTTTTAGAATAGGTGACTAGAAAGTCAACTAGATTGGCTGTTTTTGGGAACTAGTCGTCGATCTTTATCAAAGTAATATTATACAGATGAATAAAGTAAGTATTCATCATTGGCTAAATGTGTTTGTTGTGATTACTATTAGCATTGAACATCAATGTCACAACCAATGCCCACAGACTGAATGGTTAAGCCCGTTGAGTTGAGTTGCGCATAGGTTGGTGGCTATGAAACAAACTCCTAAGCATCGCTGAAACATTTCAAGTCGAGGACCTCGGGACTGGGCATCGAGTTTCCTACAGAGACTTGCACTAAGTATTGCATTCACTGGGTAAGTGTCGAGTTTCATCAGTGCTAGACGTAGGTCATTTATGCAATTTTAGTGGGTTGGTTGGCAAGGTAGTCGATTGACTGAACCAACTTGCGGGAATCGTCATATGAAAGCCTTGGAGGTTTGGTCAGTATGACTGGTATTCCCGGTCTGGATAGTACGGGATTAGTCCTCGGACTTGAGGAACCATGGTAGTCGCATGCATATTACGGTTGTATCTTGGATTTGACGAGAGGTGACTGTTGTAAGAAATCGGTGGATCGTCCCGGGAATTGCGCGAATGCGGAAGTGCGGTAAAAATAAACATACAAAAATAAAAAGGCATGCTTTTAATTTAAAAGAACACGCTCAAGGGGTGTACCCTTGAGGTTCCCGGGCGTTCGGTGTATCTCATGATTATAAAACTAATAAAGAAATCATGGAGGCCATAGATTTGAAAAAATTAAAGAGGGACGAAAATCTTAAACGAGACCTACCCGTTGTCGTTTTCGTCTTCAACTGCTACTCGCATTGTTCCCCGTTTTGCACCAAGATCTCGTTCTTGAGATCCTCCAAATCGTGACACACGATCCACCCACGTATCTTGCACGTCGTGCTAGCAACGAACAAGTGTATAAATTTTGGAGTGGACGAATCAATAACACGTTATCAATTAACGGTATTGGTTCGTCTAAGTTCTTAATGTTCCAAGAACAAAAAGAACTAAGAAATATTTTCTTGGAGGAGAGAGAGGGGGCGGACGAGAGATAGGAGAAGGGGAGAGTGTGTGTTGTGTGTGTTTTCAAGAATCATCAATCCTACAAATGTTGGAAGCTAGAGGTTTATATAGAGGAAGAGTTTAATCCTCTTTAAACTCAAACTCTAAGTAACCTAATTTGACTAGGATTTTGACCTAGTCAAACTAGTGTTTGACCTAGTCAAACGAATCCTAGCCTTCCATCTCCCCTTTCCATCTCAACCGTTGATTTTAATTTAATGGAATATTTAAATCCTATTAAATATTCCAAAAGGCTAAAAGAATAAATAAATATTATTATTTATTCTAAGCCCATTAAATCAACCCTTTTAATAAATCCTATTTATTAATTTAATTCCCTTTATCAAATAGAAGGAATTAATTTCTCCAAGAAAATATGGGACCCGATTAAATCTAATTTAATCATTCCTTTACTCCAATATTTAATTCCAAATTAAATACTAAGTGTGTGTGGATAGTGTGTGACTCTTTAGGTTCACCATTCAGCTAGACTTGGTCGGATTCCTAGAATCCGTCCGTTACCATGGGTGGCCATCTAGCAACGGTCCATGGCACTAGAGACTAGGTGAAATATTCGGGGATGAACATTTAGGCTCTAACAGTACACTTGTCCTTCTGTCTTCGGTCTCATCACTTAGAGTCTAGGGCACGGAAAAAGCAGGTACCCATTTTGGACCTAAGTGTCGGTCTGTCCTTACTAAACGCCGCAAGGGAAACCTTTCCCTTCTGTTCAGTTACTGTGGCCACAGATTTCAGGGACAAGACACAGAGCATACATGAGACTCAACTGTCAACACCTTTTGACAGGAGACAGATCCTTTCTTGGAAACTACTGCCACTTTGTACACCCGAGCTGCACTAGACATGGCTTATGACTACTCAAGAGTATTTTTGGCAATCTCTCACCATATCTAAGATACAGACCTGATGCACAGGTAAACTCAGCAGTTCCTCAAGTCAAAGGACTTGGCCTGTACCGTTGGAACCGGGAATACACGTCATACCTTGCTGACCATACTCAAGGTCCTCCGTAAGACAGTTCCCGTGAGTCACCTCAGTCAGCTGCTTCCTAGCACGCTGACCCACTAACACTGCTTAGACGACCTTCGTCACCCGTCGATGAAATACGACAGCAGATGCTTAGTGCAAGTCTCAAAGGGAATCCCGGTACCCATTTTCGGGATTCCTTGACTTGGAGATTTCCGGACTGATTTGGTAAGACTGATTTCAATGGACCTACCTCCAAGCGTAGTCCCAGTCCCCGAAATCGTTTCTCAGTCCGTGGCTTTGTTTGCGTAGTGAACAGAAATGTAAATGCAGATAAGTGAACGTAAACAAAGTATTGCCATATGAATTTTCACTTCTTTATTCATAAATATTTTATCAAATACCAAAGAATTATCTAGACATAGGTTACATATTCCTGCCAAAACTGGCTTACATGGTCACCTATTCTAACAATCTCCCACTTGACCTTTAAAGCCAATTGCCCATATGCTTAATCCCCATCTTCTCAAGATGTTGCGTATGAGCGCTCTGCGACATAGGCTTTGTCAGCGGGTCTGCTGTGTTGTCTGCCGAGTTGACTCGGTCCATCCGGACGTCACCTCTTCCTACCATTTCTCTAAGAAGATGGTAGCGTCTAAGAATATGTTTAGAACGGTGATGAGATCTCGTTCCTTTGCTTGCGCTATAGCGCCGTTGTATCACAGAAGATGACAACGGGCTCGGCGATGCTAGGCACCACACCCAACTCTTTGGATGTAGTTTCTCATCCAAACCGCTTCCTTAGCAGCTTCTGAAGCTGCTATGTATTCAGCCTCTGTGGTGGAGTCAGCAATGGTTGCTTGCTTGGACTTTTCCAAGCTACTACTCCTCCATTGAGTTTGAATACGTACCCCGATTGAGACTTGGCATCATCGTCATCAGACTGGAAGCTAGCGTCGCTAAAGCCTTCCAGAATTAGTTCTCCATTGCCATAGACTAGGAACATTTCCTTAGTCCTTCTTTAGGTACTTAAGGATGCCCTTAACAGCATTCCAATGTGCCTCTCCTGCGCAGGACTGATATCTGCTTGTCACGCTCAAAGCGTACGCAATGTCAGGCCTAGTGCAGTGGACCGCATATTGTATGCTACCTACGACGGAGGCATAGGGGATGACCTTCATCCTTTCAAGTTCCTCATCAGTCTGTGGACTGTTTCTTGGATAACTTGATCCCATGCCTCATTGGAAGGAATCCTCGTTTGGAGTTGTCCATTCGATATCTCTTTAGGACTTTCTCCATATACGAGTTTTGGGTGAGTCCTAACAACCTTTTAGATCTGTCCCTGACGATCTGGATGCCTAGGATGTAGGAGGCTTCACCCAAGTCCTTCATGGAAAACTGGGTTGACAACCATACTTTTGTGTTTCCTAACATTCTAACGTCATTACCAATGAGCAGAATGTCATCCACATAAAGCACTAGGAACACTATTGAGCTCCCACTGACCTTCTTTGTATACACAAGGGTCGGATTCATTTTTGATGAAGTCATAACCCCGTATTACTTCATCAAAAGCGAATGTTCCAACTTCGGGAGGCTTGTTTGAGGCCATAGATAGACTTCTGGAGGCGACAGACTTTCTGTTCTTCTCCAGTGACCGTGAAACCCTGCGGCTGATCCATATAGATCTCTTCTTCAACGAAACCGTTGAGGAAGGCCGTTTTCACGTCCATCTGCCATATCTCATAGTCATACCATGCTGCTATGGCGAGCAGAATCCGAATGGACTTAGCCATGGCTACTGGCGAGATAGGTATCCTCAAAATCGACCCCGGGTCGTTGAGTGTATCCCTTAGCTACAAGCCTAGCCTTAAAGGTTGTGACTTCTCCATCAACGCCAAGTTTGCGCTTGTAGACCCACTTACAGCCCACTGGCTTAACACCTTTCGGTGGATCTACGAGACTCCAAACTTGGTTCTCGCTCATGGAGTCTATTTCGGCTTTCATGGCCTCAAGCCATTTCTCGGAGTCTATGTCAGACATCGCTTCTCCATAAGTCTTAGGATCGTTATCCAAAAGATCGGTCGCACCTAGAAAGCCATATCTCATTGGAGTCTGGACTCTCTAGTGGACCTACGGAGAACGGGAACGTCAGTGGTGACTGTGGGCGCTGACTGTATCGGAGCCGATGGTTCAGGAACCAGGCTGGCTGTTCCTGAGGCTGTCCTTCATGCCTAGCATGTTGGACTTCTCGAGGTTGGTCAGCCCTTCGGCTGTCTATCCTGAATCCTCTAAGTGAGGGTTCCGCGGCTTCCTCTGATGGCTAGATTCCATCACTTGATTCCTCAAGGATCAGCTCATCCAGGTTGGATATCCTCCGGGAAGCCTTGCTCCAAGAATACAGCATTTCTTGAAACAAACACCTTTTGTTCCAAGGGGTCATAAAAGTAATAACCCGCAGTTTCTTTAGGGTATCCAACGAACCTGCATAAGCTAGACCTAGATTCTAACTTATCTCCCACTAACCTCTTGACGTATGCGAGGCTACCCCACAACTTTCAAGTAGTTGTAGGATGCAGGGCTTGCCGTGCCATATCTCATATGGGCGTTTGGGTCAATGCACTAGTAGGCGCTAAATTCAATTAATTTGACTGCCATTTCTAGTGCATAGCCCCAAAACGATAAGGGCAATTTGGTAAAACTCATCATGGACCGAACCATGTCCAACAGGGTTCGATTCCTCCTTTCAGAGACACCATTTGACTGTTGGTTGTTCCTGGAGGTGTCCATTCCTGATATTATACCATGTTCTTTTAGATAATCTAGGAACTCCGTACTAAGGTATTCACCGCTTCGGTCCGACCGAAGGATTTTTAATTTTGCAGTTGGTTTGGTTCTCCACTTCAAGTCTGAATTCTTTAAACCTCTCAAGAGCTTCAGACTTGTACCTTCATCAGGTAAACATAAACCATACCGTGAATGATTCATCGGTTGAAGGTTATGAAGTATGAGAACCCACCTCGGGCCTGCGTCCTTAGTGGTCCACATACGTCTGTATGGACCAAGTCCAACAGACCTGTGGCAAGCCTGCTTTGTCCTACAAATGGGCCTCTGGGTCATTTTCCTCTTAGACAGGACTCACAAGTTGGTAAGATCGCTCAAGTCCCCAACCTCTAGGTTCTTTGAGTCTACCAACCTTTTTCATCCTATCTTTGGATACGTGACATAGTAGACTTGTGGCAAGCCTGTTTTGTCCTACAAGGGGCTTCTGGGGTCATTTTCCTTTCTTAGACAAGATTCACAAGTTGGTAGCTCACTTAAGTCCCCTACCTCTAGGTTTCTTAAATCTACCAATCTTTTCCATCATGTCTTGGGATAATGTGACCTAGCCTTTGCGTGCCACAGTCGTGCGTTCCCGTTTATTATCTGTTTACGTTTGGAGAGGGAGTTTTTGGGGTTACTCCCTCTTCCAATGCCCTTTCTCACGCGGCAATTGATACATTGTTGCTTGGAGACAACCTTTCCCTTTCCTTTGTCTTTCCCCTCTCTTGGCAATGGGAACACTCTTTAGTGTTCGTAGCTGCTTTGACGGCCTTTCCCTTCCCTCTCTTCTTCTTCCAACGTCCGGCACCCTTGCCTTTCGTATTAGAAGTCGAAGCACTCCAAACAATACGAAGGCGTGGACTTCTTAGTCGTTGCCTCGTATTGCACCAACATATTGAATCAACTCATGAATGCCCATCTCAAGTGCGTTCATGTTGTAGTTGACGATAAATTAGTCAAAGGAGGGTGAGTGACTGAAGGATCACATCTATGTACGTTTCATTATCGAGACCTGCCTTTTAGGTCCTCGAGCTTTTCCAACCAGGGTAAGCATTTTTAACCCCCGTGCTCTTGTTACAAGAGGATCCTTCTTGTCATTTTTAGTTCCAAAGAACGCCTTGGTCGCGACATACCTAGTATGCCTGGTCCGGGACTGCATAGCAATCCTTAAGGCGAGCCATAAATGGAAGGGACATTCGTCTAGCTTTTCATATTGCTTCTGAATCTCATTGGTCATTGAAGCAAGTATGATGCTACGGACCTTCCGGTTATCCTTATGCCAAGTCTCGAACGTCTCACGTTCTTTCTGGCGTGGATCCTTCCGGTAAGGTCCTAGGGAGAGGCTCGTCCATGACGTAGCCTTGGTTCTCGTAATCTAGGACTATCCTGAGATTGCGCAACCAGTCGTTGTAGTTTGTTCCATTGAATTTGTTTGTCTCAAGAATGGTGGAAAGTGGGTTCTTAGACATTTTAAAATCTACATTTTAGAAAACAGCGCGCGATCAGCAGAAAATAAAAGACGGTGGTTTGATAAAATAATTAAATGCATGGACTTTAGTCATTTAATCCTCCCACTATTTATACGAAAACACGGTACTCTCAACCGTGATTTTCGGGAAATCCTTTCCAAGTGGGCTTGGGATCCACAACGATTTTTCCCATACCCCACTTTTACGATTCGCATGGAAAAGATCTTGTGGGAGGTATTTCCATACCATTCTCGTTCCACGAGATTCCCAAGATTATTGCCTCACCCTTTCACATGATCCCGAGGACTCCAAGCGAATCATGTTAATTGGGCGTTAGACCCAACCCAATCGACCGAGCCACGGACCCACTGGTACCCCCACGACTCGTGAGACAGGTAGCAGCAGCCCGCTTTTCGTTCATGACATAATGCAGCTTCCTTTAAGTACAATAACGTGCCACGACTCGTGAGACCACGCTATTGACCTAAAGCAGCTTCCTCACTATGCCATGGATTGGAAGGCATGGACAAACTCCTAGAGTTTATGTCCACTTTGTCTAGGGTCTAATATTTTGACATTGGTCCAACCAATGTGAGAGTAAGTAATGACCGAGATCTCAAATAAATAAATATCTACACATACATCCAAAATGCGTAAATAAACCATCCACATCAGTTATACGATAAATAAACAGCCCATTCATTCATCATCATAACCACATGCAAATTAAAGCCTAGCACGCCCCTGTTGGATGATCACGAGCCGAATCCTATGCGACCCACTGAGCCCGCAGTGGATCTATGGTCAATCTAGGGTTGGTCCTATACTATTACATTAATAGTAACCCAATCATCATGCTGATGGGCCTTTGGTCTCTTTTTCTCTTTCTTCACTTCATGGAAAACTCCAAGGGGGCCTCCCGTTTGGGCTCTCCATGTGGTCCTTCCTTCTTCTCCACCAATTATAAAAATAGAACCTCACTCCTAGTCTACTCTCATTACATATTAAAAATAGAAACCCCAGCGAAAACCCGGGGGGAGTACATAAGGAGGGAGGTTGAATGCCTTATTATTCCAAGGCAACTAGAAAGAGAGAAGGAGAAAGCAGTAAAAGAGGTACACAGGCCCAACAGAAAATAAACCATACATCCGGTCTAGGGCTTGCGATCATCCATTTCCATCCAACACACATAATCACATGATCCAATCATATAATTACAAACTACCAACAACATATGATTTCCAATCATAAATATCCAAAATAATAAATGAATATGTGCACAACGTGTGAAAAACAAAACACAAATATTGGTAATATTATTTTCTCGTTTTAGGAAAACCTTTCCTCATTATTTTAAGTAAAATAACCCTGGGATTCCAAATCCAATTTATTTTACTCCTAAAATAATGTCTTTAGAAAAATAGGCATAATTGAACCAAAAAAATGATTTTTCAGAATTAATTCAAAATTAAAACTGAAAATAATTAATAAATAAAAGAAAAAACACTGCTAGGGTTTTGAAACCCCTAGCAGCAGCAGCCGCCGCCGCCGCCGCGGGCAGCGCCCGCCGGCACGCGCACAGGGCAGCAGGCTCAGCCTGCCGCCCTTGTGCGCGCGCAGGCGCTGCCTGGCCGGGTGCGCGCGCGACTCCTCCGTCTGCGTGCGCGCGCGCCTGGCGGCGCTGCCCAGAGCCCGTCCGAGCGCGGACTCGCAGGCGTGTGGCCTTGCGCGCGCGTGCATGAGCGCGCCTGCCGGGCGCGCGCGCGCAGACACCTTGTCTGCGTGCGCGCGCGCCTGGAGGCGCTGCCCTGCGCGCGCAGCCTTCCTGGCTGCGCGTCTGCCCCTGCCGGCAGCGTGCGGCTGCGCGCGGCCAGCCCGTCCGGCTGGCCGGCTGCGTCGTTTCTCGTTTTCCATTCAATTTTCCACCCCGTTTCCCAAGAAAAACAGAAAATTACCAACATTCATTAATTCACACGAATCAAAAGCAATAAAATCGACATGCTTAAAATCAAGAACAATCAATATTTAATATAAAACATGCCAATATCACGTTTCATGCTTATAACGCACATAAACCCTAGGCCTATACACCGAACGGGCTCTGATACCAGTGAAAGAAATCGGTGGATCGTCCGGGAATTCCGCGAATGCGGAAGCGCGGTAAAAATAAACATACAAAAATAAAAGGCATGCTTTAATTTAAAAGAACACGCTCAAGGGGTGTACCCTTGAGGTGAAGGACAAGCGGATCCGCCCGGGAGCGCGAGCGGAAGCGAGAAAAGCGAGAAATTGCGTAAATTTAAATCAAATTTCAAAATACGCGAATCCCAAGGGGTGTACCCTTGGGTGCTCAACCGGGCGTTCGATGTTAGGATGTGTAAATATTAAAACATATTTTAAACACATAGGGCATAGATATACAAATGAAAACAATCAAAGCGTAATAAACCGTTACCTTTGATTGTTTAGCGTATGCTCCCGGCTACTAGCGTTGTTCTTTCTCCAGAATGCTCACGAAATCCAAACGTATGGATTCTCCAAAGGTGATCCACACCACACACCAGAAGAAAACACACGTTCTTCTTGCTAGAAAAGAACGGGTTTAGGAAGGAATCGGTTTAAGAGAAGAACACTATGAATTAGTGTTCTCTTAAACTTACTTTGTTCTTCTTCTTGATTCAAAATCAAGTGAAGAACACAAGTGTAAGAGAGGGAGGGAGCACGAAATTTTGAGAGAAGAGGAGAGATTTTTTGTCTTCTCTTTTTCCTAGAAAAAGATGAATAATGAATCACTTTATGCTAGGTGTTGTATATTCTAATATATATACATAATTAATGTGATTATTGGAATGTGTCTAGGTTCATCCAAGGATGTTTAGATTCATTCCAATCAATCACCATCAATTCTTCAATCAAGCCTACCAAAATTTATGTATGATCAAATCATACCAAAGGAAAGAGCTTGATTGGAGTTGATTTGTCTCTTTCCAAAAGAGACAAGTCAACATACCACCTAGCATGCAACATAGCTGATTTTTGCTTCCTCCAAGGGAGCATGTGGCTATGTTTAATTAAGGGAAGAAGTCCAACTTTCTTCTATTCCAAATTAGGAATTATTTCTCCTCTCGGGTATAATTTAACGGACCGGGTTTTATCGTAATATAATTACGACGAACCAATATTAAATCCAATTTAAATGTCCACTTAAATTATTCCCGTTGATCTTTATCCAATTAAAATGATCCAACATCTCAACATTCTCAACTTTCCATATTTAATCGAAAATCCAATTTACCGATTAAAATGAAACCCGATAAAAATATCGGCCCGTCATCCAATGGACTTTCCCTTAAGTAATCCAATTACTTATTTTATCCTTCGAGATTGACTCCAAGTCGATCTCTCAACCTCCTCGGTGATTTGTGTTGTGACCCTTTAGGTTCACCCTCAGCTAGACTTGGGCCCGTGTCCCACAAGGGGCCGTTACCATGGGTGGCCGTCTAGCAACGGTCCATGGCACTAGAGACTAGCGTGAATTGGCTGAAACGAATTGTGATCGTCCCGGGAAAAGCGCGAATGCGGAAGCCCGGGCTATAATTAAAAAAAATAAATGCGGAATTTAAACATGCTTTTAAAATTAAAAACACGTTCAAAGGGGTGTGCCTTTGAAATTCCCTGGGCGTTCGGTGTATCTCATGAACGAAATAACATAAAATAAAATCATGGAGGCCATAGGGTTGGAAAATAAAAGAGGACGAAAAACATTAAACGAGACCTACCGTTGTCGTTTTCGTCTTCAACGGCTACACGCGTTGTTCCCCGTTTTGCACCAAGATCTCGTTCTTGAGACCCTCCAAATCGTGACACACGATCCACCCACGTATCTTGCACGTCGTGCTAGCAACGAACAAGTTTATATTTTGGAGTGGATGAATCAACAACACGTTATGAATTAACTGGTATTTGATTCATCAAGTTCTAATGTTCCAAGAACAAGAGAACAAAGAAAATAATTTTCTTGGAGTGTGTGAGAGAGAGAGGCGGACGAGATAGAGGGGAGAGAGAGAGCCGAGTTGTGTGTGTGTTGTGTGTGTGTTGGAAATTCATCATCATTCAACTTGTAGGATGCTAGGGGTTTATATAGAAGAGGAGTCTAATCCTCTTTAAACTCCTCTTTTAAGAACTCTAATTGACTAGGATTTTGACCTAGTCAAAGTCCTAGTCAAAAAAAGTAGTGGTTTTGACCTAGTCAAAACAATCCTAGCCATCCATCTCTCCCATTGATCTCAAACCGTTGATTTATTTAATGGAATATTTTTAAAACCTATTTAAATATTTCCAAGAGGCTAAAATAAATATAAATATTATTTAAGCCCATTAAATTTAAATCCCTTTGATAAATCTAATTTATCAATTTAATTCCTTATATCTAATAGAGGAATTATTTCTCCAAGAAAAAATAAAGACCGATTAAATCCATTTAATCATTCCTTCACTCAATATTTAATTCCTAATTAAATATCTAAATGTGTGTGGATAGTGTGTGACTCTTTAGGTTCACCATTCAGCTAGACTTGTCGGATTCCTAGAATCCTTCCGTTACCATGGGTGGCCATCTAGCAACGGTCCATGGCACTAGAGGACTAGGTTGAAATATTCAGGGATGAATATTTAGGCTCTAACAGTACACTTGTCCTTCTGTCTTCGGTCTCATCACTTAGAGTCTAGGGCACGGAAAAGCAGGTACCCATTTTGGACCTAAGTGTCGTCTCCTCACTAAACGCCGCAAGGGAATCCTTCCCTTCTGTTCAGTCACTTGGCCACAGTTTTAGGGACAAGACCTAGAGTATACATGAGACTCAACTGCCAAAACCTATTGACAGGAGACAGATCCTTTCTTGGAAAACTACTGTCACTTTGCACACCAGAACTGCACTAGACATGGCTTATGACTACCAAAGAGAATTCTGGCAATCTCTCACCATATCTAAGATAACAGCCCTGATGTACAGGTAAACTCAGCAATTCCTCAAGTCAAAGGACTTGACCTCTGTACCGTCTGAACCGAGGATACACGTCATACCTTGCTGACCATACTCAAGGTCCTCCGTAAGGACGGTTCCCGCGAGTCACCTCAGTCAGTTGCGTCCTCGCATGCTAACCCACTAACACTGCTTAGACGACCCTCGTTCACCCGTCGATGAAACACGACAGCAGGTGCTTAGTGCAAGTCTCAAATGGAATCCCGGTACCCATTTCGGGATTCCTTGACTTGGAGATTTCCGGACTGATTCGGGAAAGACTGTTCCATGGACCTACCTCCAAGCGTAGTCCAATCAGTCCCCGAAATTGTATTCTCAGTCCGTGGGCTTCGTTTGCGTAGTGAATAGATATGGAAAACAAATATAAGTGAACACAAACAAAGTTGATGCCAAATGAAATTTCACTTCTTTATTCATTAAATGATTTATCAAACAACCTATAATTGTCTAGACATAGGTTACCATATACCCGCCAAAATTGGCTTACATTGCCGCCGCGGACAAGTCACCTATTCTAACAATCTCCCACTTGACCTTTAAAGCCAATCACCCATATGCCTAATCCCCATCTTCTCAAGATATTGCGTATGAGCACTCTGCGACATAGGCTTTGTCAGCGGGTCTGCTGTGTTTGTCTGCCCTGAGTTGACTCGGTCCATCCGAACGTCACCTCTTCCCTACCATTTCTCTAAGAAGATGGTAGCGTCTAAGAATGTGTTTGGAACGGTGATGAGATCTCGGTTCCTTTGCTTGCGCTATTGCACCGTTGTTATCACAACAGATGACAACGGGCTCGGCGATGCTAGGCACCACACCCAACTCTTGGATGTAGTTTCTCATCCAAACCGCTTCCTTAGCAGCTTCTGAAGCTGCTATGTATTTCAGCCTCAGTGGTGGAGTCAGCAGTGGTTGCTTGCTTGGAACTTTTCCAAGCCACTACTCCTCCGTTGAGTTTGAATACATATCCCGATTGAGACTTGGCATCATCGTCATCAGACTGGAAGCTAGCGTCGCTAAAGCCTTCCAGAATAAGTTCTCCATTGCCATAGACCAAGAACATTTCCTTAGTCCTCCTAAGGTACTTAAGGATGCCCTTAACGGCATTCCAATGTGCCTCTCCTGCACAGGACTGATATCTGCTTGTCACGCTCAAAGCGTATGCAATGTCAGGCCTGGTGCAATGGACCGCATATTGGATTGCTACCTACGGCAGAAGCATAGGGGATGACTTTCATCATTTCAAGTTCCTCATCAGTCTGCGGGAACTGCCTCTTGGACAACTTGATCCCATGCCTCATTGAAGGAATCCTCGTTTGGAGTTGTCCATTCGATATTCTTTAGGACTTTCTCCATATACGAGTTTTGGGTGAGCCCTAACATCCTTTTAGATCTGTCCCTGACAATTTGGATGCCTAGGATGTAGGAGGCTTCACCCAAGTCCTTCATGGAAAACTTGGTTGACAACCATGCTTTTGTGTTTTCCTAACATTCTGACGTCATTACCAATGAGCAGAATGTCATCCACCTAAAGCACTAGGAACGCTATAGAGCTCCCACTGACCTTCTTGTATACACAAGGGTCGGATTCGTTTTTGATGAAGTCATATCCCCGTATTACTTCATCAAATCGAATGTTCCAACTTCGGGATGCTTGTTTGAGGCCATAGATGGACTTCTGGAGACGACAGACCTTCTGTTCTTCTCCAGTGACCGTGAAACCCTCCGGCTGATCCATATAGATCTCTTCTTCAACGAAACCGTTGAGGAAGGCCCTGAAAGATTATGTGGATCGTCCCGGGAAAAGCGCGAATGCGGAAGCGCGGTATAATGAAAAATTAAAACGGAATTTAAACATGCTTTTAAATTAAAAACACGTTTCAAAGGGTGTGCCTTTGAAACTTTCCCGGGCATTCGGTGTATCTCATGAACTTATAACATAAAATAAATCATGGAGGCCATAGGGTTGAAAATTAAAGAGGGACGAAAATTTAAAACGAGACCTACCCGTTGTCGTTTTCGTCTTCAACGGCTACACGCGTTGTTCCCGTTTTTGCACCAAGATCCCGTCTTTGAGACCCTCTAATTCGTGACACACAATCCACCCACGTATCTTGCACGTCGTGCTAGCAACGAACAAGTATAATTTTGGAGTGGATGAATCAATAACACATTATCAATTAATGGTATTGATTCATCAAGATTCTAATGTTCCAAGAACAAAAGAATCAAGAAAACTATTTTCTTGAGAGAGAGAGGGGCGGACGAGAGAGATGGGAGAGAGAGAGAAACCGTGTGTGTGTGTTGTGTGTGTGTGTTGGAGTTTCATCATTATGTAAATTGTAGGATGCTAGGGGTTTATATAGAAGAGGAGTTTAATCCTCTTTAAACTCCTCTTTTAAGAACTCTAATTTGATTAGGATTTTGACCTAGTCAAAGTCCTAGTCAAACTAGTGTTTTGACCTAGTCAAAACGATCCTAGCCATCCATCTCTCCCATTAACCTCAACCGTTGATTTAATTTAATTTAATGGAAATATTTAAAACCTATTTAAATATTTCCAAGAGGCTAAAATAAATATAAATATTATTTAAGCCCATTAAATAAATCCTTTTGATAAATCCAATTTATCAATTTAATTCCTTCTATCAAATAGAAAGAATTATTTCTCCAAGAAAAATAAAGGTCCCGATTAAATCTAATTTAATCATTCCTTCACTCCAATATTTAATTCCAAATTAAATATTTAATTGTGTGTGGATAGTGTGTGACTCTTTAGGTTCACCATTCAGCTAGACTTGGTCGGATTCCTAGAATCCGTCCGTTACCATGGTGGCCGTCTAGCAACGGTCCATGGCACTAGAGACTAGGTGAAATATTCAGGGATGAACATTTAGGCTCTAACAGTACGCTTGTCCTTCTGTCTTCGGTCTCATCACTTAGTGTCTAGGGCACGGATAACGCAGGCACCCATCTTGGACCTAAGTGTCGGTCTGTCCTCACTAAACGCCGCAAGGGAAACCTTCCCTTCTGTTCAGTCACTGTGGCCACAGTTTTAGGGACAAGACCTAGAGCATACATGAGACTCAACTGTCAAAAACCTGTTGACAGGAGACAGATCCTTTCTTGGAAACTACTGTCACTTTGCACACCAGGACTGCACTAGACATGGCTTATGACTACCAAAGAGAATTCTGGCAATCTCTCACCATATCTAAGATACAGTTCTGATGTACAGGTAAACTCAGTAATTCCTCAAGTCAAAGGACTTGACCTGTACCGTTGGAACCGGGAATACTCGTCATATCTTGCAGACCATACTCAAGGTCCTCCGTAAGACGGTTCCCACGAGTCACCTCAGTCAGCTGCGTCCTAGCAGGCTAACCCACTACACTGCTTAGACGATCCTCGTCACCCGTCGATGAAACACGACAGCAGATGCTTAGTGCAAGTCTCAAATGGAATCCCGGTACCCATTTTCGGGATTCCTTGACTTGGAGATTTCCGGACTGATTCGGGAAGACTGATTTCATGGACCTACCTCCAAGCGTAGTCCCAGTCCCCGAAACCGAATCTCAGTCCGTGGGCTCTGTTTGCGTAGTGAACAGATATGGATAAATAGGTGCAAGTGAACACAAAACAAAGTAATGCCAAATGAAAATTCACTTCTTTATTCATTAATGATTTATCAAAACACCTATAATTGTCTAGACATAGGTTACATATACCCGCCAAAATTGGCTTTCATGGTCACCTATTCTAACAATCTCCCACTTGACCTTTAAAGCCAATCACCCATATGCCTAATCCCCATCTTCTCAAGATGTTGCGTATGAGCACTTTGCGACATAGGCTTTGTCAGCGGGTCTGCTGTGTTGTCTGCTGAGTTGACTCGGTTCATCCGAACGTCACCTCTTCCTACCATTTCTCTAAGAAGATGGTAGCGTCTAAGAATGTGTTTGGAACGGTGGTGAGATCTCGGTTCCTTCGCTTGCGCTATTGCACCGTTGTTATCACAGAAGATGACAACGGGCTCGGCGATGCTAGGCACCACACCCAACTCTTGGATGTAGTTTCTCATCCAAACCGCTTCCTTGGCAGCTTCTGAAGCTGCTATGTATTCAGCCTCAGTGGTGGAGTCAGCAGTGGTTGCTTGCTTGGAACTTTTCCAAGCCACTACTCCTCCGTTGAGCTTGAATACATACCCCGATTGAGACTTGGCATCATCGTCATCAGACTGGAAGCTGGCGTCGCTAAAGCCTTCCAGAATTAGTTTTCCATTGCCATAGACTAAGAACATTTCCTTAGTCCTCCTTAGGTACTTAAGGATGCCCTTAACTGCATTCCAATGTGCCTCTCCTGCACAGGACTGATATCTGCTAGTCACGCTCAAAGCGTATGCAATGTCAGGCCTGGTGCAGTGGACCGCATATTGGATGCTACCTACGGCAGAAGCATAGGGGATGACTTTCATCTTTTCAAGTTCCTCATCAGTCTGCGGGACTGTTTCTTGGACAACTTGATCCCATGCCTCATAGGAAGGAACCCTCGTTTGGAGTTGTCCATTCGATATCTCTTTAGGACTTTCTCCATATACGAGTTTTGGGTGAGCCCTAACATCCTTTTAGATCTGTCCCTGGCAATCTGGATGCCTAGGATGTAGGATGCTTCACCCAAGTCCTTCATGGAAAACTTGGTTGACAGCCATGCTTTCGTGTTTCCTAACATTCTGACGTCATTTCCAATGAGCAGAATGTCATCCACGTAAAGCACTAGGAACACTATGGAGCTCCCACTGACCTTCTTGTATACACAAGGGTCGGATTCGTTTTTTGATGAAGTCATAACCCCGTATTACCTCATCAAATCGAATGTTCCAACTCCTGGAAGCTTGTTTGAGGCCAGAGATGGACTTCTGGAGACGACAGACCTTCTGTTCTTCTCCAGCGACCGTGAAACCCTCCGGCTGATCCATATAGATCTCTTCTTCAACGAAGCCGTTGAGGAAGGCCGTTTTCACGTCCATCTGCCATATTTCATAGTCATACCATGCTGCTATGGCAAGCAGGATCCGAATGGATTTAGCCATGGCTACTGGCGAGTAGGTATCCTCAAAATCGACCCCGGGTCGTTGAGTGTATCCCTTAGCTACAAGCCTAGCCTTGAAGGTAGTGACCTCTCCATCAACGCCGAGTTTGCGCTTGTAGACCCACTTACAGCCCACTGGCTTAACACCTTTCGGTGGATCTACAAGTCTCCAAACTTGGTTCTCGCTCATGGAGTCCATTTCGGTTTTCATGGCCTCAAGCCATTTCCCAGAGTCGATGTCTGACATCGCTTCCCCGTATGTCTTAGGATCGTTATCCAGAAGATCGTCGCACCTAGAAATCCATATCTCACTGGAGGTCTGGATTCTCTAGTGGACCTTCGGAGAACGGGAACGTTAGTGGTAACTGTGGGCGCTGACTGTATCGGAGCCGGCGGTTCAGGGGTCGGGGCTGGCCTGCCTTGAGGTTGTCCTTCATGCCTAGCATGTTGGACTTCTCTAGGTAGGTCAGTCCTCCTAGTGTCTATCCTGAATCCTCTAGGTGAGGTTTCCGCGACTGTTTCTGATGACTGAGTTCCATCACTTGATTCTCAAGGATCAGCTCATCAGGTTGGATATCCTCTGGGAAGCCTTGCTCCAAGAATACTGCATTCCTTGAAACAAATACCTTTTGTTCCAAAGGGTCATAAAAGTAATAACCCGCAGTTTCTTTAGGGTATCCAACGAACCTGCATAGGCTAGACCTGGATTCTAGCTTATCTCCCACTAACCTCTTGACGTATGCGGGGCTACCCCACACTTTCAAGTAGTTGTAGGATGCAGGCTTGCCGTGCCATATCTCATATGGCGTTTGGGTCACTACACTAGTAGGCGCCAAATTCAATAACTTGGCTGCCGTTTCTAATGCATAACCCCAAAACGATAGGGGCAATTTGGTAAAACTCATCATGGAACGAACCATGTCCAACAGGGTTCGGTTCCTCCTTTCAGAGACGCCATTTAACTGTGGTGTTCCGGGAGGTGTCCATTCTGATATTATACCATGTTCCTTTAGATAATCTAGGAATTCGGCACTAAGGTATTCACCGCCTCGGTCTGACCGTAGGGCTTTAATTTTGCAGTTGGTTTGATTCTCCACTTCAAGTCTGAATTCTTTAAACCTCTCAAGAGCTTCAGACTTGTACCTCATCAGGCAAACATAACCATACCGTGAATGATCATCGGTGAAGGTTATGAAGTAGGAGAACCCACCTCGGGCCTGCGTCCTTAGTGGTCCACACACGTCTGTATGGACCAAGTCCAACAGACCTATGGCAAGCCTGCTTTGTCCTACAAAGGGCTTCTTGGTCATTTTCCCTTTTAGACAAGATTCACAAGTTGGTAGATCACTCAAGTCCCCAACCTCTAGGTTCTTTGAGTCTACCAACCTTTTCATCCTATCTTGGGATATGTGACCTAGCCTAGCGTGCCACAGACGTGCGTTCCCGTTATTATCTAATTTCCGTTTGTGTTGAGCGTTAAGAACGAAATTTGTTTGTTGCAAGATATAGAGCCCATTATGTAATGTACCAAGTAGATGAGCAATTCCACACCTCATCAAATAAAAGCAATTTTTATTGATTTTAAACTCATAACCATTATTGTCTAACAATGGAATGGAAATGATGTTTTTAATCATACTGGGTACAAAATAAACTTGCTCTAATTCTATGCTAATGGTATCACTAATAACTAAAGTGGCGGATCCTACTGCTTCTGCCGAGATGGCCTTGCCATTTCCGAGCTTCAGGATCATGTCCCCGCTACTTAGTTTTCTGCTTCTTTTCAACACCTGCAAATCATTGCAAATGTGAGCTCCACAGCCGGTATCCAATACCCAAGAGGCAGAATTAGTGACCATGTTAACCTCAATCACAAATATACCTTGGTTTGAGAAGAGTTTGGGGCACTCTCTCTTCCAATGCCCTTTCTCACGGAAGTTGATACATATGTCATATGCCTTCGACTGTTGCTTGGAGACAACCTTTCCCTTTCGTTTGCCTTTCCCCTCTTTTGGCAATGGAACACTCTGAGTGTTCGTAGCTGCTATGACTGCCTTTCCCTTCCCTTTCTTCCTTTTCCAACGTCCCGCACCCTTGCCTTTCGTCTTGGAAGTAGAAGCACCTCCAAACAATACCGAAGGCGTGGACTTCTTAGTCGTTGCCTCGTATTGCACCAACATATTGATCAACTCATGAATACCCTTCTCAAGTGCATTCATGTTGTAGTTGACAATAAATTGATCAAAGGAGGGTGGAGTGACTGAAGGATCACATCTATGTACGTTTCGTTATCGAGACCTGCCTTTAGGTCCTCGAGCTTTTCCACTAGGGTAAGCATTTTAACCCCATGCTCTTGTACAGAGGATCCTTCTGTCATTTTAGTTCCAAAGAACGCCTTGGTCGCGACATACCTAGTATGCCGGTCCGGGACTGCATAGCAATCCTTAAGGCGAGCCATTATGGAAGGGACATCGTCTAGCCTTTCATATTGCTTCTGAATCTCATTGGTCATCGAAGCAAGTATGATGCTACGAACCTTCCGGTTATCCTTATGCCAAGTCTCGAACGTCTCACGTTCCTCTGGCGTGGATCCTTCCGGTAAGGTCCTAGGAGAGGCTCGTCCATGACGTAGCCTTGGTTCTCATAATCCAGGACTATCCTGAGATTGCGCAACCAGTCGTTGTAGTTGGTTCCATTAAATTTGTTTGTCTCAAGAATGGTTGAAAGTGGGTTCTTAGACATTTTAAAATCTACATGTAGAAAAACAACGCGCGATCAGCAGAAAGTAAAGACGGTGGTTTGATAAAAATAATTAAATGCTTGGTCTTTAGTCATTTAATCCTCCCACTATTTATACGAAAACACGGTACTCTCAAACGTAGTTTTCGGAAATCCTTTCCTAGTGGGCTTGGGATCCACAGCGATTTTTCCCATACCCCGCTTTTACGATTCGCATGGAAAAGATCCTGTGGGAGGTATTCCATACCATTCTCGTTCCACGAGATTCCCAAGATTATTGCCTCACCCTTTTGCATGATCCCGAGGACTCCAAGCGAATCATGCTAATTAGGCGTTAGACCCAACCCAAATCGACCGAGCCATGGACCCACTAGTACCCCCACGACTCGTGAGACAGGTAGCAGCAGCCCATTTTTCGTTCATGACATAGTGCAGCTTCTTTTAAGTACAATAACGTGCCACGACTCGTGAGACCACGCTATTGACCTAAAACAGCTTCCTCACTATGCCACGGATTGGAAGGCATGGACGAACTCCTAGAGTTCATGTCCACTTTATCTAGGGTCTAATATTTTAACATTGGTCCAACCAATGTGAGAGTAATAATGACCGAGATCTCATACTATATTCATACATTCATCCAAAAAATGCATAAATGAAATTCATCCATAGCAGTTATACATGATAAATAAAACCCGTTCATCCATCACAATAACCACATGCAAAATTAAAGCCTAGCACGCCCCTGTTGGATGATCACGAGCCCGAATCCTATGCGATCCACTGAGCCCGCAGTGGATCTATGGTCAATCTAGGGTTGGTCCTATACTATTACAATAATAGTAACCCAATCATCATGCTGATGGGCCTTGGTCTCTTTTTCTCTTTCTTCACTTCATGGAAAACGCCAAGGGACCTCCGGTCTGGGCTCTCCATGTGGTCCTTCCTTCTTCTCCACCAATTAATAAAAATGGAAACCTCACTCCTAGTCTACTCTCATTACATATTAAAAAAATAGAAACCCCAGCGAAAACCCGGGGGGAGTACATAAGGAGGGAGGTAGAAAGCCTTATTATTCCAAGGCACTAGAAAGAGAGAAGGAGAAAGCAGTTTAAAGAGGCACACAGACCCAACAGTAAATTAAACCATACATTCGGTCTAGGGCTCGTGATCATCCATTTCCATCCAACACACATAATTACATGATCCAATCACATAATCATAATATTCCAACAACACATGATTTCCAATCACATCAATCCAAGACGAAAATAAATGAACATGTGCGTAACGTGTGAAAATAAAATATAAATATTGGCAATGTAAAATTTTTCGTTTTAGGAAAACCTTTCCTCATTATTTTAAGTAAAATAACCCTGGGATTCCAAATCCATTTATTTTACTCCTAAAATAATGTCTTTAGGAATTTAGGAAAAATTGAACCCAAAAAACGAATTTTTCAGAATTAATTTAAAATTAAAACTGAAAATAAATTTAAAAAATAAAATTACACTAGGGTTTCAAAACCCTAGCCAAGGAGCCGCCGGCCGCCGCCGCCTGCAGCAGTCGGCTGCCGGCGCGCGCAGGGCAGCAGGCCCTGCCTGCCGCCTCTGCGCGCGCGCAGGCACCGCCTTGCCGGGCGCGCGCGCGCAGGCCCCTGCCTGTGTGCGCGCGCGCCTGGCCGGCATCAGTCTGCGCGGCCTGGCGCATCGGCAGGCCGACGCGCGCGCAGGCTCCTTTGCCTGTGCGCGCGCGCTGGCCTGCTGGCAACCGGCCGCGTCCCTGCGTCGTGCGCAGAGCGCGCGCGCAGACGCGCACTGGGCGTGCCTGCCGGGCGCGCGCGCGCAGACGCCTCCGTCTGCGTGCGCGCGCGCCTGGCGGCGCGCCTGGTGCCCGTCCGCGCGCGGGCTCCTCCGCCCGCCAGCCTTGCGCGCGCGCGCGCGCAGACACCTCTGTCTGCCGCGGCGCGCGCCTGGAGGCGTTTCCATGCGCGCACGCCCGCGCGCAGCCAACCCGGCTGCGCGCTGCCCCTGCGCGGCCGGCAGCGCCCGCGCGCGCAGGCTTCCCATGCCTGCGCGCGTCTGCCCTGCCGGCAGCGCTCGCTGCGCGCGGCCAGCCTTCCCGGCTGGCCGGCTGTGACGTTTTCTCGTTTTTTCAGATTAATTCCCATCCCGATTCCCAAGAAAAAACAGAAAATACCAATATTCAGCAATTCACACGAATTAAAAGCAATAAAATAACATGCTTCAAGAATCAAGAAATTCAAGATTTAATTACAACATGCTATTTCACGTTTCATGCTTAAAACGCACATAAAACCCTAGGCCTATACACCGAACCGGGCTCTGATACCACTGAAAGATTATGTGGATCGTCCCGGGAAAAGCGCGAATGCGGAAGCGCGGTATAATGAAAAATTAAAACGGAATTTAAAACATGCTTTTAAATTAAAAAACACGTTTCAAAGGGTGTGCCTTTGAAACTTTCCCGGGCATTCGGTGTATCTCATGAAGGTATAACATAAAATAAATCATGGAGGCCATAGGGTTGAAAATTAAAGAGGGACGAAAATTTAAAACGAGACCTACCCGTTGTCGTTTTCGTCTTCAACGGCTACACGCGTTGTTCCCCGTTTTGCACCAAGATCCCGTCTTTGAGACCCTCTAATTCGTGACACACGATCCACCCACGTATCTTGCACGTCGTGCTAGCAACGAACAAGTATAATTTTGGAGTGGATGAATCAATAACACATTATCAATTAATGGTATTGATTCATCAAGATTCTAATGTTCCAAGAACAAAAGAATCAAGAAAACTATTTTCTTGAGAGAGAGAGGGGCGGACGAGAGAGATGGGAGAGAGAGAGAAACCGTGTGTGTGTGTTGTGTGTGTGTGTTGGAGTTTCATCATTATGTAAATTGTAGGATGCTAGGGTTTATATAGAAGAGGAGTTTAATCCTCTTTAAACTCCTCTTTTAAGAACTCTAATTTGATTAGGATTTTGACCTAGTCAAAGTCCTAGTCAAACTAGTGTTTTGACCTAGTTAAAACGATCCTAGCCATCCATCTCTCCCATTAACCTCAACCGTTGATTTAATTTAATTTAATGGAAATATTTAAAACCTATTTAAATATTTCCAAGAGGCTAAAATAAATATAAATATTATTTAAGCCCATTAAATAAATCCTTTTGATAAATCCAATTTATCAATTTAATTCCTTCTATCAAATAGAAAGAATTATTTCTCCAAGAAAAATAAAGGTCCCGATTAAATCTAATTTAATCATTCCTTCACTCCAATATTTAATTCCAAATTAAATATTTAATTGTGTGTGGATAGTGTGTGACTCTTTAGGTTCACCATTCAGCTAGACTTGGTCGGATTCCTAGAATCCGTCCGTTACCATGGGTGGCCGTCTAGCAACGGTCCATGGCACTAGAGACTAGGTGAAATATTCAGGGATGAACATTTAGGCTCTAACAGTACGCTTGTCCTTCTGTCTTCGGTCTCATCACTTAGTGTCTAGGGCACGGATAACGCAGGCACCCATCTTGGACCTAAGTGTCGGTCTGTCCTCACTAAACGCCGCAAGGGAAACCTTCCCTTCTGTTCAGTCACTGTGGCCACAGTTTTAGGGACAAGACCTAGAGCATACATGAGACTCAACTGTCAAAAACCTGTTGACAGGAGACAGATCCTTTCTTGGAAACTACTGTCACTTTGCACACCAGGACTGCACTAGACATGGCTTATGACTACCAAAGAGAATTCTGGCAATCTCTCACCATATCTAAGATACAGTTCTGATGTACAGGTAAACTCAGTAATTCCTCAAGTCAAAGGACTTGACCTGTACCGTTGGAACCGGGAATACTCGTCATATCTTGCAGACCATACTCAAGGTCCTCCGTAAGACGGTTCCCACGAGTCACCTCAGTCAGCTGCGTCCTAGCAGGCTAACCCACTAACACTGCTTAGACGATCCTCGTCACCCGTCGATGAAACACGACAGCAGATGCTTAGTGCAAGTCTCAAATGGAATCCCGGTACCCATTTTCGGGATTCCTTGACTTGGAGATTTCCGGACTGATTCGGGAAGACTGATTTCATGGACCTACCTCCAAGCGTAGTCCCAGTCCCCGAAACCGAATCTCAGTCCGTGGGCTCTGTTTGCGTAGTGAACAGATATGGATAAATAGGTGCAAGTGAACACAAACAAAGTAATGCCAAATGAAAATTCACTTCTTTATTCATTAATGATTTATCAAAACACCTATAATTGTCTAGACATAGGTTACATATACCCGCCAAAATTAGCTTACATGGTCACCTATTCTAACAGTTTTCACGTCCATCTGCCATATTTCATAGTCATACCATGCTGCTATGGCAAGCAGGATCCGAATGGACTTAGCCATGGCTACTGGCGAGTAGGTATCCTCAAAATCGACCCCGGGTCGTTGAGTGTATCCCTTAGCTACAAGCCTAGCCTTAAAGGTTGTGACTTCTCCATCAACGCCGAGTTTGCGCTTGTAGACCCACTTACAGCCCACTGGCTTAACACCTTTCGGTGGATCTACAAGTCTCCAAACATGGTTCTCGCTCATGGAGTCCATTTCGGTCTTCATGGCCTCAAGCCATTTCTCGGAGTCGATGTCAGACATCGCTTCCCCGTATATCTTAGGATCGTTATCCAGAAGATCGGTCGCACCTAGAAACCCATATCTCACTGGAGGTCTGGATTCTCTAGTGGACCTACGGAGGACGGGAACGTCAGTGGTGACTGTGGGCGCTGACTGTATCGGAGCCGGCGGTTCAGGGACCGGGACTGGCCTTTCTTGAGGTTGTCCTCCATGCCTAGCATGTTGGACTTCTCTAGGTTGGTCAGCCCTCCGTGCATTAATCCTGAATCCTCT